>JAAWXA010000026.1:4817367-4838211 GCA_038090715.1 Florisuga fusca | reverse complement strand
GGCTGCGCGGCTGAGGGGAGGGCTCCTGCCCCGCTGCCGTGTCCCCGCAGGGCCCGGCCCGGCCCGGGGGGCTGAGGGGCCGCCCCAGGACAGAGGCGCGGGTGCTGACAGGGCGGGGAGGGAGCTGCGGGGCCGCCGGGTTGGAGCCGGGAAGGGAGCGGGGTAGGATGCAGGCCCCGCCGGCTGGTGAGCGTACGGAGCGGGCTTTGCCCTTGCTGTAACAACCCCCGGAGAGCCCTCGCCGCCAGCTCCCGGTGCCCGCGGCACCCGCAGAGGTGTCGGTGCCCCTGTCAGCACCCTGCAGCCTCTGCCTCCGGCCGGGTCTGAGGTGACCGCGGGCAGGGCCGCTCCGCCCTGCTGCTGCACAGGGGGTCCCAGTGACTGACGGGGGCGCCGGGTTGGTCTCTTGCCGAAAATGGCTTCTTTGTCGGTGTCTGGTTGCCTTGCATTGTTAAGGTGTTTTCTTTGTATCTTTTTATTATCGGCTTGATTTTTCAGGATTTAGAGGCTGACAGACGTAGTTTTCAGTTAGTACCTCTGTGAAAATTGTGCTGTGGTTGGGCCACAGCTCAATGAAAACTCCTGTGTGCATGTGCCTCATAGCAGTGCTTGGTGACAAAAGCAGTTAAAATAACATAACTGTAACCAAGGCACAGTGTTAGCAACAGCAAAAAAATCGCCTCAGTTTTATGTGCAAAATGCATACACAGTCATGTGAATAATAAGCATGTGTTTTTTATATTCGTGAATTAGGCACAACCAATTTCTTGCATTAGCCCTTTTACCTAAATATAAATAAATACCCTTAGCATATTTCATTTTCTAATAGTGTTGAAAATTATTTTTTAATTGTTCTGTTGTTGTAATGTGTAATTTTGCATTTAGGCATATCATTCTATTCTAGGATTACCCAATTTTTTACAAGAAGTAATGACACCTGGTGCTATTCTGGAAACATTTAAACTGATCTATTCTTAAATGGTTTTAGCTTTGAGCCAGCTTCTTGAACTAGTTTATCTCAGTGATAGAGTCTTCCTCAGAGCTTCTACGTGTTGAAAGCCACGTGTCCTCCTTAAGGAGCTGTACAACTGCAAGTTGACATTTTAAAGTTAGAATGTAGGTAGTCAGCCAATCTAGAAAGGTGTTTAAGTTGCTGTTGTACTCACGTTCTTAAATATGTCTTGTTACTGGTCCATATGTCAATACTTGGTGCATTCAGAATTGTTACAGGAAGTATTCAAAATGACATTTTTATGCACACTACCATGCTCCCTCTCAATTTCTTGTGTTAGAAAAACTTAACCATGAGGATGACTCTGTATTGCAAAATTAATTTTCAGTAAGGATGCTCATAGTGCATTATCTAGAATAAGAGTGTGAAGTATCATCTTAGATATTTGGTTTAGCTACTGAATACACTTAATTGAAAGAAACCAGTTTCCTTTAGGTTCCTCTAGGTCCTTTAGGAAGTCTATGGCTGTCAGCATTTCTTCTGGAAGTGCCTGCTTTTTCATTTAAAATCATATCAAAATATTTTAACATCTGTATTAATAGATGTTGATTCTCTGCTTTCTTTATTTGTTTAATAGTGTTTCTGGAAACACCACTGAAACCTGGGAGTACCAGTTTTTCTAGAGCTATTTAATTCCATTTTGGATGAGTTCTCTTACCTACTGTTTGCATAAGTGATGCTTAAAGATGGAGCATTGAAAGCTTTTCTTTGTTTTAGTTTAGTAGGCTTAGAAATCACTGTTAACAACAGAAGCCCCACTGAGAAAAATACATTTCACCTCTATTAGAAAACTCTGCTAGGAAGGTGCAAGATTATAATGAGGGTTAGTGGACATTTAATTGCCATCCAAACTTTACCCATTACCAGCAGTAGTTGGATTTTCTCAGCCAAGTGCCACTGCTCTTCCCTCACAGTGTATACAAACACTGTAATTTCTCTGTAGTGCTGATCCTGCATTTTTACTCAACCCAGTTCTTTGTTTTGGTATTAAATTGTTTTAATTTCTCTTTCTTTGCCTCCTAGGTCTTCTAGTGGGAACATTAGACGTGGTTTTGGATTCCAGTGCCAGAGTTGCCCCATACCGTATTCTGCACCAGACTCAGGACTCTCAAGTGTACTGGGCAGTGGCGTGTGGTATGGAGTGATGTGATGATCCTCATCAGGGGCTGGATCTGTGTTATTCTGTTGTCTGTTCGGTTCACATGATCCAATTTATTTTTTTCTGCTATTTCTGACATGTAGTAGATGCACTGATACGCTATGTCCGTAGAATATAGTACAATAATATATTTTTTAAAATATGTTTTACTTGAGAAGTGTAACTACTGCGTTAGAATACCATGGCACATCCTTCAAATAGCAGGAGGTGGACTTTGAATCAGGCTTTAAGTCCTGTTGGTTGCTAAAGAGAAAATATTGTCAGTTCTATTTGTTAGACCAATTCTGTTTTTATAGTAAGAAGCTTCACTTCTCACTTTGTGGTTGAGATGTAAAATCTGAGCATGAAGTAATCATTTGCAAAGCCCACAGATGATGATGTCTTGTTTTCCCTGCTCTGAATTTCTCCCCAGGCAACCAACACAATATTATTCCTTGCAGAGCTAGTTAAATGCCACAGAAAAGAGGTTTAGAAATTGCTGTGTTTCACAGAAACTCAGTTTCCCTTTTGAGGAGGGAGGTCACAGGGAGGAAGAAAAAGAAAACAAAATGGCAGGCTAGAAACTGCATAAAAGTAGCAGAATATTTAGGGGCTGCACAAAGTGAAAATAGGAAATTTTGTAGTTTCTTCACAGTCAATGTATATTTGGTACAATTTTAGGAGTGCTGCAGTTTATATCCTCTGTATCTCAGTTACTTTCAAGTAACTTTGCAGCATGGTAAAATGAGAGGTTATAAAACAGCTGAATGGACTTTGCTAAGTTATTATACTTGAGTAAATGCATTGTCTTCATCCAAAGTATTTCTAAAATCATATCTGGTTCTCATTTTTTCTGTCAAAGTAAGAATATTGGCATTCACTTAATGTTATAAAATGTATATGGCTCTCTGGTTGAAAAAATGCATCTTTTATTTACACTTTATCATATGTAAATATTAGTGGGCACCATTCTGGTCATGCATGCAGCTTTGGCTTTTCAGTGCTCTGTTCTTAGAACTCTCACTGTAGGAAATGCAGAATTTTTTTCCTTCATGTATGTCATTCTAATGTCTGGCTTATTTTAGCAGTTTATCTGCTGTCACCTGGTGAGAGGTGCAGCCCATGAAACAAAACTGAATGCAGACATTATTCCCCTGCCATTGCTGCTGGGCCTGAGGGTGTTTTCCACAACCAAAGCATTTTGTAATTGATCAATTGAAAGCTGCTTCTTGTCTGGAACATTAGAATGCTTCTTGTCTGGGAAAAAAGCTTGTTTTGGTGTGCACTGGCAAACAGGACAGTCTGCTGGTAGTGTACTGGTTATCCTTGGTGCCAGCAGATACATTCCATTAGGTGTACATATAATGTTGGTGTACATCAGATATCCTTGACATGTGAATAGCTGGGCGTGGTGATTTCCTGATCTCTGTGAACTTGGAGGAAAAAAGGCCTTGGTCTAATTTTCTTTTTCTTCACTCTTCCCATGATTTTTCACCCTTAGGATCATCTCGTAAAGAGATCACAAAGCACTGGGAATGGCTGGAGAACAACTTACTGCAGACTCTGTCCATCTTTGATAATGAAGAAGACATCACCACCTTTGTCAAGGGCAAGATACATGTAAGTGACACATTTCCTGGAAGAACTTCTAGAGCCTCCTAAGTGGTGGGGAGGTGTTTTGAAGAATGTTTGCCCTTGAAAGGGAACGAGCAAGCAAGGGCTCCATTGCAAAGCTTCTCTCTGCTCCAGTTTCAAATGTACATACATTTGGAATTGTCATGGAATGCACACAGATGTATCAGGCTCATGTTACAGTCCTACTAATTAAAATATAATACCTCTTTAAAATCCTAGCTCATTATACCTTTGATACAGAGAGAATGTTAAACAAGGATTCATCTAGTAACAAGTATAGGAGAGAGAATTCTGTTTTACAAGCAATGTACTTTCCCTGCCATGATGGTATAAAAGGCATCTGAGTTGTAAGGGAACTTCCAGTGACCTCTGAGTCAGATTGGGGTCTCTGCTTGTTGTGCAGTTAACACAACACTTCAGATTCCCAGCCCACGAACTCTCCAGAGTAGAAACTTACAAATGCAGTTCTTTACTGAACAGCAGAAATTTGAGTCTTTTCCTGTATGTTTCTTCATGATTTCTTCATGTTTCCTATGTCTGTGTGTGAGGAGAGACTGTGGTCTCTCCTCATGGTTTTCCTTCTGGTCAGTCAAGATCTGACAGACTGCACAGTTCTGCCCTCCTGGCAGACATCTGCTTCCTGTTTAAGAAGCGTGTTTGCAAGTGAAAATAGACTTCATTTCTCCTGCAGGGTGTTCAAAGTGTTAGCAGGGCAGCTGTGAGAAACTCAGACAAACATTAAACATGAATCCTTGCTCCATGTGTTCAGGACTGGATCCCAGATCATAGACTCCCCAACTACCTGACTGCCCTTTCCACATCTCTGTGGTGTCTTTAACATGATGGGGGAACTGGTAACTGCTGTGTTGTATTTCTTCTTTCTGTCTTCTGTATTCTGCTGCTGTGACCTTTTGCTGGGTATTAGCTCTGTCAGCAGGCATGTTCTCTTCCATTTCTTCTCTCCTCCCATGTCCTTTCAGGGAATTATTGCTGAAGAGAACAAGAATGAACAGCCCCAGAGTGAAGAGGATCCGGGTAAATTCAAAGAGGCTGAACTGAAGATGCGGAAGCAGTTTGGGATGCCTGAGGTGGAGAAGTTGGTCAATTACTATTCCTGCAGTTATTGGAAAGGCCGTGTACCCAGGCAGGGTTGGCTGTACCTCACAGTCAATCACCTCTGTTTCTACTCCTTCCTGCTGGGCAAAGAGGGTGAGTTATAAGCCTGCTAGTTGGTTTTTTTGCTGTTTGCTCACGATCTTTTTGATGCAGTTCATTTTTTTGTGTGAACTTTTTTCAGCTGACAAGTTCTTTTCCTCTTAGGAATCCTTTGAGCTCCAGCTCAATGCATAGTTCTTGCACTCACAGGCACTTCAGTGATGTTCAGACTGAGTGCCTAAGTCATTTTTCAAAGCATTTCTTTCATTGTACAAATACACCTGAAGTTTCACTGGATTAGAGAACCAGGCAGTGTTTTGACTTTGGTGAGTTTTATTTGGAACCACTGCCAGGACCCAGTGTTTGCAAATCTTGAACTGGAAAGAAAGGATGAAAACTTTAGTAACTGTAGTTGAAAGCATTTACTGGATGGGAGATAGTCCATTTAGAACTGTATTATTTCTAGTCTAGTTAATTTCAAAGATTATTTCCAAGTATTTATGGAGAACCCAGTAAAAGTATGAAGAAAAGAATTGTCCCTGAGTAAGAGGGGAAAAACACTGCTACACTGAGAGCTTACTTACTGCTTGAGCTTCATTTCTGGTTGATTGTTGTTTTGCCTGAAACTATAATAGGTTTTTTTGACCTTTTTTTCTTAGTTACATTGGTGATCCAGTGGGTGGATGTGACCCAGCTAGAAAAAAATGCTACACTGCTGTTCCCTGAGTGCATTAAAGTAAGCACAAGGGACAATGAACTTTATTTTTCCATGTTTCTCAACATCAACGAGACATTCAAGCTGATGGAGCAGCTGGCAAACATTGCTATGCGGCAGCTACTGGATAATGAGAGCTTCCTACAGGACAAGTCCCTTCCAAAGCCCAGGAAGCCCCTTAAGAACATCTCTGCATTAAAAAGGTATATGTTTCCAGCAGTGAGAAGACAGGCAATAGGAGATTGTAATAATAAATTTGTATTATTGTGTAGCTCCCAGGTGCCATTGGGGTTTTCTCACTCGTAGGGCTTCCATCATTTACCTCAGTTATTAACTCTCTGCCTATTCTTTTTGTTTCCATCCCAAATTGGTACTGAATTCACACATGCCAACTGAACTCCTGTCTTTCTCATGTGTGACTAGGCACTGTCAGAAGAGAAACTTGAAAATCCCATTTTAAAATTTAAAAAAAAGCGAAAGAAGAAAATCACATCATCCCCTCTGTCTGAAGTTGAAAATTTATAAAAAGTAGTAGACTTTTGTATTGTAGTAAATGCTCCTGCTGGGGCACCATTCTCTGGAGTTTCCAAATTTGATGCAATATTTAAGTTTTGCAGATGCACTTGCATATATTACCTTGTGGTGCAGGACATACCTTACCACTGAAGCATGTATGAAGGTTGAAAGAGGAGTCGGATACGGGGTGGCATCTCAGTTGGAAAATTAACACTAATCATACACAGCAGTCTGAAGGTTGTGATTGGAGTGAACACTTAACATTAGTGTTCAAGTGGGTTTTTCAAGTGAGAAAAACTCTCTGGGGACTTCTCTCTACTTCTCTCCAGAGACCTGGATGCTCGAGCCAAAAATGAGTGCTACCGTGCCACTTTCCGGTTACCCAAGGATGAATGCCTGGATGGACATACAGACTGTACCTTGTGGACACCATTTAACAAGATGCATATTCCTGGCCAGATGTTTGTATCCAACAATTACATCTGTTTTGCTAGCAAGGCAGAGGAGGCCTGTCATCTCATCATTCCTCTCAGGGAGGTGGGGATTTTTTAGCTGTATATCAAGACTAGGGGCCTTCCTTCTCTTTTGCTTGTAGCAGGACTTCTGTGTAGTGCTTCATAGATAATGGAAAATGTAGATCCAAATGGCCCTTGTCTTTGTCTTCTAGGTGACAATAGTTGAGAAAGCAGATAGTTCCAGTGTCTTGCCCAGCCCTCTGTCCATCAGCACTAAAAGTAAAATGACCTTCTTCTTTGCCAATCTGAGAGACCGCGATTTCTTGGTACAGAGAATCTCTGACTTCTTGCAGAGAACGCCATCCAAGAAACCATGCTGCAGTGACAGGGAATGGAAATGGAATTCAGCTGATCCTGGCTGCGAGGTAGGAAAGAAATAGCTGGGGGAAGCATTTGTCAGCTTTTCAGAGTACTGCTCTGTCTTAACAATGCATGTTAACAGTGCTCATTACCAGCAAATGATGTCTCTTTGTTGGACAGTTAGCTGAGGAGGGAGGCTGCCTGAGCTCAGCTGCTCTGTGTTCTGTTGTTCAGGAGGTTCCAGAGTGGCCTTCCAGCAGCCCTCTTGCAGTCAGCCCCACATCTGGTCTCAACAGTCGACCTGTCAATTTCTGTGCTGGGGAAGTGCCAACAGCCTCGCAGGGACTACTCAAACTCTTCAGAAGAAATTCCGAGGAGCTCTCGGGACCCAAAGGAGTAAATAATATTTTTTAACTTTAAACAATTAACTAGAGAAGGTTTGCAGTGGGTTGCTGATTTCCTGTCCTGCTTTGAGACTCTTAAAATGCGTTTTATCCCTGGTCAGTCCTGCAGTATCACTGCTGTATCTGCCAGTGACAGTGCTGCAGAGATGTAACCTGACCATCAGCTTACTTTATCAGTACTGAGATACCTGAGATAATTGACCAGAGACTGAGAAACTGGTGTTACTGTGCTTCTGGGATGTAAATTAATGTCTGTGAAGAACTGCTTTTCTTCAGATCAAGGGAGAAGAGAACTGGTATCTCTGCTTCCTAGTTAATTGTCTTAAACCATGGTTCTGCTTGCATTTATGTAATATATATGTATATGTCATGCCATTCATTGCACAGCCCATGTTAGCATTGTGAAGACTTGTTTTTAAGCAAGGTCAGAACTGGTTTAGAACATGTAGATTAGCATACACCCTTTTGTTCAGCAGGAAGAAGAAAAGCTTTAAATGTCACAGTGCATTTCTCTTGTGAAGTGTAGCCCTGAGTATATACAGAAGACATGTGTCCTACAAACACAAAAAATGCCTTAATTCACTAAAATGGCCATATTTCTTCCTGTGAAGGCAAAGGAGAAGATGAAGGAAGAGTCTTGGAACATTCATTTCTTTGAATATGGGCGAGGGATGTGTATGTATCGCACTGCCAAGACCAGGGAGCTGGTGCAAAAAGGAATTCCAGAGAATCTCCGTGGAGAGCTGTGGCTCCTTTTCTCAGGTAGGAGGTTGTGCTGGATACTTTGACAGCTGTCAGGAATAAACTTCCTACACATCTCAAATGAAAACTTAGCTCGTTTCAGAACAAACTAATCCCAAGTTAACTCCACCTGAATGATGCTTCATGATGTTTTTGCCACAAATGTGGTGATAATATTCCTGAGATGACTTTCTTTATGAACATAGTAGCTTTTTGGCCCCTCCTTTGTCTGTTTTTCAGTGTTAGTACCTAGACTATAAAATGAAGATTTAATAATGTGTGTTCCTGTACTTTTATAGCTATTTGTAGTTGATGAGTTGATGTAGTGCTTCCTGGCTGCCTTTTCTCTAGAACTCTGAACGTGAAATCTGTATTCCAAAGCTCAAGAGGTGAAGCAGTATTTGTTTGTCATTAACAGGGGCTTGGAATGAGATGGTGACTCATCCTGGTTACTATGCAGATCTTGTGGAAAAGTCAATGGGAAAGTACAACCTTGCTACAGAAGAAATTGAGAGAGATCTGCACCGTTCTATGCCAGAACATCCTGCCTTCCAGAATGAGCTGGGAATTGCTGCCCTCCGGAGAGTCTTAACAGCTTATGCATTCAGAAATCCTACCATTGGGTACTGCCAGGTAAGAAAGAAGACTTGCACTTCTTAGCCCTACATAGTGACTGTGGCTGACTTGGGCCTTTTCTGCACTCTTGGTTCAGTTTCATTGCAGTAAATAGCTGATGATGCACGTGGGCAGTATATTGAAAATTAAGTCAGTTTCTGATTTGTGAAACAACTTGGTGGAATTCAGTCATTTTGTGCATTGCTGTGGTCTTAGAGGTTCTCGTTATGTCCTGATTAATGAAAGTGCTTGTCAAAAAGTAGTTGTGTTGTTTGCTGCCCCCCAAAAAGAGGAACTGAAACAGATTGACTCAGATACCAGTAAAAGCTGGAAATAGATGTGACTTTTAGGGACAGTTTCTCTATAGTCATGCTTTTCAATTTTAGCTCGTCTGTTAATGACAAAGCTTTCACGGACATTTTCATGTTTCTCTCCTGTAACTGCATATTTTACTCTGCTGGCTCCTAGGCCATGAACATTGTTACATCAGTACTGCTGCTGTACTGCAACGAGGAAGAGGCTTTCTGGCTTCTAGTGGCTTTGTGTGAGCGGATGTTGCCAGATTACTACAACACAAGAGTTGTGGGTGAGTCTTTGCCAAATTTATGCTGGAACCTGGATTTTCAGCTCTAGTTGTACCAGCATCTTTCAGGAACATTTTGTCATTCAGAACAAAGTGATTGTACTACCTTGTAGTAATGAGGAAGATGAAGTCACTGAAAATCGTTAGCAGGAGGGACCATTAGCTGTAAGGAAATGTATCTAGAAGGAAATTACTGGGTTATGCTTTACCCATCTGAATGAGGGATTAAATCTTTGGAATGGGCTTCCAGGAAACTCTAGTGAAAGCACTGCTTTAGGGGCTTTTAAAATTGGTCTGTAGGAAAGAATGCAGTTTGATATAAATACTATAATATCAGTAATCTGCCACAGCGCCTTTCAGGGAAAAGGCAGAGGTCAATGGCATTGTGTTTCTGCATGCTCTGCAGTGTAGGAATAGTCTCTACCTATGTACGTTGTTTTTTTTGAGAATGGGGAACAAATCTAAATAAATATCTTAATTTTAATTCTTGTTTTAAGAGGCTTATATGAAATTAAAGTGCACTTAACACTGTGTTGTTTAATAATTGATTAGCTTGGGCATAGTACTCTGATACACTCACGTGTAGTACCATGATACCATCAGTTTGAATTCTACTGTTGGTTTTGTTTGTTTTCCTAGGTGCATTGGTGGACCAAGGCATCTTTGAAGAACTTACACGAGAGTATCTTCCTCAGCTGTCAGAAAAGATGCAAGACCTGGGAGTGATTTCCACCATTTCCCTTTCCTGGTTTCTCACTCTCTTTCTCAGTGTCATGCCCTTTGAGAGTGCCGTGGTCATTGTTGACTGTTTTTTCTATGAGGGCATCAAGTTTATCCTGCAGCTGTCTTTGGCCATACTTGATGCCAACATGGAGAAGTTGTTGCAGTGCTGTGATGAAGGTGAAGCCATGACTATTCTGGGCAGGTACCATTCACTGTTCTTATTTATAACTGAATAGTAATGGTATCCTTTTAGTCATCATCTCTTTCTACCTAATTCCATTACACAGAATGTCTCAGATAACACTCTAGGATGCAACTTGAGCTCCAGAGAGGTTTGCTATTGATTTCTGCAACAATTTTTGGCTCAAACATGGAGGAATCCAGTTGTTCTGGAATGCTTTGCAGCTTAATGCATTCCTGCCTCTCAGTTTGAATTTGAACTCTGAAGGGTCATTTATCCAAGATTCACAGAACTCTGATTTCCTATTAAAGCCAGATCCAGGCATGAATCACATTCTAGAAAAAACAAGACTTTTATCAAACTTTTATCAAAATAGAGTGAAAATCAAGTTTACTTCATATGCATTGAGGGTAGCATTGCAGGTTAGCTGGGAAAAATTAATCTTTCCTACATTTTTAGATTAATGACATAAAGAGATTGGGAATGATGCATTTAGGGTATTGCTTCTTTTTTTGGACAGTAATCCAGGAGTCTTGCATCTGTTCTGTTTTTTTTCCCCACCAGATACTTGGACAATGTAGTTAACAAGCAAAGTGTCTCCCCTCCTATTCCCCATCTGCATGCCTTATTGACAAGTGGAGATGACCCACCACTTGAGATTGACATTTTTGAACTCATTAAAACATCCTATGAGGTAGGTTCTGGCTTAGTTTTTGTCCAAGAGATTTTTCTGTACTAACATCTAGTTTCATACTTCGTGTAGCCTGAATTTGAACAGTGTTCACAGGGTGAGGAGCTCAAGGAGTGTGGGCCCAACCCAATAATTTTCTTGGTTTACATGAGAAGACAAAGTGTCTCCCCACCACCAGTGGAGACTAAAACAAAAACTAAAAATAAGTCAAAATTGCAGACCAGAGGTTTCTTTCTGTTTTGCAAAGAAAAAAAAACAACCTCCACTCTTACTTGTTTGTGAGGATGGTCAGTGCTAAGGACTTCAGGAGGGAAATTCAGGGTAAAAATGTAGTGGTATTATGCAGAAATATGGAAGCATCCTGGTTCACATGCATAGGGGTCTTGTTCTGGGATCCACATTATAGTAACAGGATGGTGACCTGAGAAAGCTGCCAATACTGTTGATATGTCTCTGCAGATGTTTCAGGAGATAATATCTCTGCAGATATTGCAGGAGGCTGTACCTCATTGTTCATACTGGGAACAGACTTGTAAGAAATTTGTGTCGGAATGATGGAAAGAAAACAGGCAAGAGAACTGCTGTTTGGCAGCTCTCTGCTGCACTGGTAAATGTGGGTTAATTCCCATTCTATTTCCTGTTCTTCATCCTTTCCCCTTCCAGCTAAAGTCAGGCAGATACCATTTTGCTGGGTATTTTCTTTGTTTCTTCCAATCTACCATCTCTGCTCTTAGTTTCTTTCATATAAAAAAGTGCCACCAAATGAATCTTACTTGTCTGGCCTTGTCATTAGAAAAGCCTGTTAACTTTTGTGTTTCTAGCTGAATCTCCTTTGGGCCCTGTTAAAAAACAGGGCTGGAAGGAATGACAAGCTGTCTGTTCTCTTATCTCTGTCACGCTACAGGATCTGTATTTCTGTCAGTCCTGACAGGTGTTCTTTAGAAACCTCTGATGTAGGATTTCTCATGAATTTTGAATGACTTCTCTTGCAGGACAGGGGTGAATTAAGGAATAGAGCTCAAGTTTTTCTCATGTTTTTGCTGCTGCTAAAAGGCTTCTAATAGTTTTAGATGAAGTCTGAAGGGACAGTACACTTGTTAAAGCACGTGTAATTGAACAGGGGTTGCTCTTTCTTTTAGGAGATGATGTTGACCTGGTCTGTTTCCTTTCTTGTAGAAATTTAACAATTTGAAGGCAGATGACATCGAACAAATGCGTTTTAAACAAAGGCTGAAAGTGATCCAGTCTCTGGAGGATACAGCCAAGAAGAGTGTGGTATGTCACTTCCTGACTGAATGAGCTACCAAACAGCATGTTAATGGAATGTGTTTTGCAGTAAGCATCTAGAAAGTCTGTAGCAGATCTGGTTTTAAGTGATTTAAGAATTGCAGTTCACGTGAGAAATAGAACTACTGGCTGGAATAATTTATTTTCAATTTTCTTCACATGGTTCTTGTTAATCTAATAAAACAGGTTAGTCTTAGGGTGTGAGTGAATCAGATATTTGGCATGGAGGGAGATAAAAACCACTTGTAGGTCTTGTGATTGTCTCTGCTGCATACTGCTGTCTATTTTACTGCTTGTCTGGAATCTTAGAGAAGAGATATCTGGCATATAATTATTTTCCTGCCACTTAGGAAGTATGCTGGCACGTTGGGAAATTTTAGAGAAAGGTTCATGCCCAAAGGGGCTTATCCATATCCACTGCAATTATCTCCCATATCCTAGGTGGAGAACTTCTTTATTTCACTGTTGTTTCTCAGTGTATGTGAATCAAACATAGGAAGATAAAAACAAGAGGGAGGGGCAACACAGCCTGCATGGCCAGGCCTGCACAAACAGGAAATAAGCACAATAATTTTTTTCTAGCTGCTCAAAATGTCAGCAGTTTCTGCTTTACCAGAAATTGTCCTCCTGACCCGTAGGTCAGGAGGTATTAGAATGGTTATGTTTTCCCTCATGTACTGTCATATCTCCTTGCACTCATTTTCTTTTGTGTTACACAGACTTTTCAGTGAGGCTTATTTAATTTTTCAAACTTGGAAACAAATTGTTCACTCTGTTTTCTCCCCAACTGTAGGTCCGAGCTGTGTCTGGTGACATTGGTTTCTCCATTGAAGAGCTAGAAGAGCTGTATGTAGTGTTCAAGGTAAGAAGCCAGAGTGAGGAAGAATGTGTTCTGACGCTGAGAGAACAAATACCAAAATAAACTGAAAGGGAAGCAATGTCTTTGCTTTGATTCTTAATCCAGCCTGTAATAAATAGATATGGTATTCCATTACAGGTAGTTACACGTGGTGACAGTGAAACTGGCCCTATTACTATCCATGATGTTTTTTTGTTTTGCTTTGGTTTTTTCCAAAGATGGCCAAAACACATCTACAGTATTTGAAAGATGTTTATTCAGAGATTGTGGAATCAATGGAAAGGAATGTCACACAGCACTTACAATAGGGAGGTAGAATCGACTGTACCTTAATTTTTCTTGTCAGGTTTGCCATTGACTTGCTCTGTAATTGTGACAAATTTACTTAAGTGCTTTTCTTCTATTTGTCAATGTTTATGTTTTTTAAAGAGTGATATTACCTCACTGTAGTTATCAAGACCACTAAGATTTTGAACAGAGGCAACAATTCTGTTTAAACTGCCTTGTTGGAGATAAAACCAGATTCCAGATCATTTCCTCATGACTGAATTAACCTCTTTGTCACACTATGATGAAACTACTAGATAACCTTCCTTTCCAGTAGTTGCCTAATAAAAAGGTCCCAGTTTGTACCAGACGTTTTTGTTATTAGCCCTTTGGTCAACAATTTTCCTACTCGCGTTATTTAATTTAATTCAATTCTATTTCTATCAGCCATTTTTACAAAGTTCTTTATCTGTGCTATCTCAACCTTCTGTACTGAAAAGCGTTGAAAGTTTTAAAAATCACTATTGACAATCAGTTTTGCAAACTCAGTTGCACTGTGCTGTACACTCAGAATGAGAGGCTTAGTCCTACAACCTGCATTTCACCTTTATATTAAGGCCTGAGTGTCATTCTGTTCAAACCTAAAATCATGGGTTTTTTGTAGTTTTCACCTAAAATTGTTCTTTGGGCATTTTTCTGTCCCTGCATTTCATGTATCTGGTAGTGAAGTAGCTCTGGGAGTAATGGGGGAGATAAACAGTGAGTCCTGAGATGCCTTTTCTCCTCTTACTCAGTGCTATTCTTGATTTGTAACAAAGTCTCCCCGTGGATTGTTGCAGCGTAGTAGAATCTGACCTATTAATCCTTTCCCTCCAAAGGCAAAGTACCTGATGAGCTGTTACTGGGGAAACAATCGTGCTGCAGCTGCCCGCCGAGATCAGAGTTTGCCCTACCTGGAGCAGTATCGCATAGACCTGGAGCAGTTCAAGGAGCTGTTTGTCAGTTTGACCCCCTGGTCCTGTGGCACACACACACCTGTGCTGGCAGGGCGTTTGTTCCGCCTTCTGGATGAGAACAGGGATTCTCTCATTAACTTCAAGGAGTTTGTGACAGGGATGAGTAAGTGGTGGTTTTTTGAGAGGATGGAATATTGCAAAAAATTGTTTCTGTCCTTTTCCAAGCAGAGAACTAGGGGGAGGTAGTGATGTTTGCACTGTCAGGGGGGGATGGTAACAGCCTTACAGAAAGCCTCAAGCAAGCAAAAGAAGCCCTTTTTGCTGCAGTCTCCCATTTTGGGAAACAAAAGGTGGCAAACCAGCAATATGCAGCTTTGCTATAGATTTTTTTACTGCATATACGTGGGGCTTTGTGGGGTTAGTGTCTCCTCACTGCATGTGAACTCCTCCTAGTTTAGCCTGTGAGCAGAGGGTAACACTTTGTCATATTGCCATTTTCTTAACTGTTTCTTTCTTTTTTTTTATTCATAGGTGGGATGTACCACGGTGACCTCACTGAAAAACTGAAAGTGCTCTACAAACTGCATCTGCCTCCTGGTGAGTGATTGCTTTCATATGTTGCTGCTATAGAGCATCGTCTGTTCTCACATGCAATTGAAAAGGGATGCCTCACGCATTTTGCTAATGAAGTGGGTGATAATGCTGTTAACTTAGCTTAGAGACCTTGACATTTCCATCTCTGTAAATACAGCTCTGAATCCAGAGGAGACAGAGTCTGCTTTGGAGGCCACAAGTTATTTCACAGAGGACGTTACAACAGAAGGTAATACCACACTGTTGCCTTCACCTGTCAGCTTAGGCAGGAGTTGCAGCATAAATCTGTGTGCTGTGAATTGTGATTTTTTGCAAAGCATGCTCTCGTGGTGGTGGTATTTTAAGTGTGTTTGAGTTTGCTGTCTTTGTTGCATGGTGGGAAAGAAATACGGAGCTTGAACGCTCTGTGCCCGTTTCATGCAGGACCCAGCACCCTCTGAAGCACAGTTACAGACTGCTGAGGAGGAGCAGTGTGCTTTTACCAGCCTATGTCTCCCACCATGATTTAGGTTTTTCCTGCAAGACTCATTGTCTCTCTTCTTGTTTTTGTTTCCTTTTCTGTGTCTGTCTGTCTCACCTTTTTTTCTGTTCTATCTGGGATATTGACCCCTCAACCCTTTTTTCTGCTGCTCAAGTATCTCCTTTTGTCTCAGAGCTGGATTTCTGCCTGCACTGTGAGTCTCAAGGTCAGTCCATGGATTATGTGCATTTATTGAGCATGGCTATAATGCTGATATCATCTGCCAGCACCAGATGATGTGCTGTTTTAAATACTCTGAAGTTGCTGCTGCTCCTCTCCCATGACACTCACACTATGAATACAGTGCTATAAGTAATTAGATACCTTTCAGTATATTTTACCTATTGAGTTTCAGCCCTGGTTGAAACAGGTTTTGTCTGTCTCCTTTCAGTGGAGTTTATCTCACCCTGGAAACTGGCAGGTGGAAAATACACATAGAGGAGAGTGTGGGGGGTGTGAGGCTTGCTGGCCTGGGTAGGTGACATCTGTGTGTCCTCCAGAGCCTTCTAATTTTATGAATGCATGCCACTGAATTGTAAAACTGTTAGTAGAATTATTTGCTGTATTTCTTAAAATACTGTTTTAGAGATTGGGAAATTGAAGGTAAAATTATGTCGTTTGTGCAAAATGTTTACCAAAATATAATAATGTTTCAAAAAAAGGTGAGTCAATAGTTGTGCTGTTAAGTGCCAGTTGGCTAACTTAGACTGAGCTAAGATTCCTATGAAGTCTAGTGACAATATAGGGGACCAAAAGCAAAGTTTATGAAGTTAGACTCTGCATACTACTCCCAAAGTGTCAGTTCAGTCACTAAATAATGAGTGTGGGTATTAGTTGCATATGTGCTCAGTGGTCATTTAGTGTTTTTTCCATTCTTTACCTTATTTTGGATAATTTTAAGCTATCTTGTTGCTTAGCTGTATTTCACATCTGTGTTTCACCCTCTCTGCTAAGAGTCCTGCTCTCGAACTCAGCTCTGCAGCCAACTTCTTGTGTGGCTTTTTATCCAGTTCATCCCATCAGCCTCCTGCTTCCATCTTGTTCTTTTCACTCCTCCAAACGTGATGCAGGAGTGTGAGATCTAACCTCTATTAAATATATTCTTGTACGATTTTTATTTGTATATGAGTCATTTTATGTTCTTCATGTGTTGTATTGCTGAAAATGAGCTATTAATAATTCTTCTATCATTCCATTGATTTTTTAGAAAGCCAAGAAGATAAAGGAAGGAGAAATGAGAATGGTCCAGAAAAAGGTAATTTCATCATAAATAGACCACATTTTAGGCTTGTCTCATGTCATGAACAGTTCCTTGTCCTTTGTTGTATCAAGGAGACCTTCATAAGTGTCCCTTGTGGGCAAGGGTAAAGAAGGAAATAAATCTCTCTTATGCCTTGAGACCATGACTCTTTCACATACCAAGATCATGGCATTGGTAAATCATGTTTGGTAAGCTGTCCATGTCCACTCACTGAGATCATTTATGAGAAGTCAAGCTGATGCAGCCTGCTTCCAGCATGATTTTTGCTTGTAAAGCTGCACTTTGTAAGTCTGAAACCATTAACAGCCTGATATTAGTGGCTTGGTCTTGCCTTACAGAGGAGAAAGGTACCAGTCCACAGGACTATAGATACTACCTAAGAATGTGGGCCAAAGAAAAAGAGTCCAAGAAAGAAACTATTAAAGATCTCCCCAAAATGAGCCAGGTAAGAAGTGAATGTGAAGCTTTCCAGTTCAGTGACTGACAGCTTAGTGGGGGATTCAGCAGTCTGTGCAGCCATTTTGCTGAAACAGGCACGCTCGGTTCTCACCCATAGATGGCTGTTCTGCTCCGCTGACGTTTAGAAGCCTCCAGTTGCACACATTTATGTTTGAATTTATGTTAGAATTTCATATTACAAATTCCTCATTGGATGTGGACAAACTGCTTTGTCTTCACCAATCAAATTTATTTGATTATCTGCCCCCCTGACCAGTTCTTCCTATAAGAACAGCAGTCTGTGTTTTCCCTCCAGAGCAGGATGTTTCAAATATGCCATCAGTCATACAGACTTGTTCAACTTTTTTGGTTTTGCATTGCCTTGAGTTACAGCTACTTGGTGGAAAGCAAAGAATGTGGCTACAGCAAGGGGTCTGATGTCTGGTGTGGTGTTTTCTCTGCTACTTAAACCCATTTAGAAGTGCTTAAAAACTGGCCTCAAGAGACTAGCAGGACAGAGGTAAAACGTGAGGTTTTCTCAGATGTGAGTAAGAGTGCTCTCTTCATCTGTCAGAAAATAGCCCACCACTATTAAATTGATAGCTGTGTCTACAGCAGAGAGAGAAGTTTGCCTGTATCAGACTGTTGTAAATCAGTAGAATAAGTTGCTACTTTGTGGGAAGGCAGATAAACAAGGAGTCAGTCAAGCTGGTGCCTATTGCTTCGTCTCAAGGAGTGTCCAGATGGCACTGTTAGTTGTATCTTTTTGTTTTAGGAAGTCCTGCAAGCAGCAGAGTTGGACTCAATGATCCTTATGGGTCTCTTCCAACTTGAGATAGTCTATAATTCTATCACCTGCCACTATCAACATTTTTCAGCCTGAAGTATGATTTTTTGGTCTTTGTCTTTTAAAGGAACAGTTTATAGAGTTATGCAAGACCCTTTACAACATGTTCAGTGAGGACCCCGTGGAGCAAGAGCTGTATCATGCCATTGCTACTGTAGCCAGCCTCCTCCTGCGAATTGGGGAGGTTGGAAAAAAATTCTCCAACAGGCCCATGAGGAAGTCTGAGGACTGCAAAGCAAACCCAGATCCTGTGAGTGAAGAGGAGTCACCAACATCTGAACAGAGCCAGAATTCAGCAGTGGAGCAGCAACCCCAAGCTGACCGTGAGGACAAAACTTGTGGAGATGCTCAGCCTGAAAAAACACAGCAGGAAAACCAAACTCTAGGAGGTGGGTCAGGGGAAGGACAAGGCTCTCCTTTACAGCTGCTATCAGATGATGAAACCAAAGATGATATGTCCATGTCTTCCTACTCCATGGTCAGCACAGGCTCCCTGCAGTGTGAAGACATCGCAGATGACACGGTCCTGGTTGGTTGTGAAGGCAGCAGCTCAGCTGCCAGGTATGGCAGTACCATTGACACTGACTGGTCTATCTCCTTTGAGCAGATCTTGGCTTCCATGCTGACAGAAACAGCCCTTGTAAACTACTTTGAGAAAAAAGTCAACATTCTCCAGAAGATCAAAGATCAGAAGAAGGTAGAGAGGCAGTTCAGTTCATCCAGTGACTATGAACTTTCCTCTGTGTCAGGATGAGTTCAAGAAAGCAGGAATTGTCTTTGGGAGATAAAACAGGGAGATAATGTGGCAGATGGCAGGATGGTTTGGTATTTTGTGTTTGGGGTTTTGTTTTTTTAATTTTTTAATCCAAGACCAGTAGCTACACAATTACAATAGATTGCAATTGATAAGGGGCTTCTGAGAGTGACTTTTGTCAGAAAGTAGGTGCTTCTTTGGCTACTCTGGCTGACCAAATTAGATTTACATTCTCAAGAGCCATTAGAACCTAATAGCCCCTGACATATAGAATTACCACCATAAATTATGCATGTCTGCCTTTTGCTATCTTTTATTTTAATGAAGTTTTATTTCAGATGGTATCTGCTCCTTGCCTGCCCTTGTTTGCTGTAGGTTCCTGGGTAACTTGCACAGCAGATGCAGCCTGGCTTTGAAACCATGTGCACCTCTGGCTGCCAATCTGGCAGCTACTGTAGTAGCCAAGTGCTCTAGGACCCTGGTCTATAGTCTTGTAGGTTCTTCAGTGCTGTTCTGTGACTCAGCAGCTGTAATGCAAGTGTGCCCCAATGCTCCCAGCACCCCAAGGTCTGAACACAGGTCTGCAGGTTTCTTTTGGATGTGACTTTGCATTTTCATAGTGGATGATCACTTTCTTTTTCCTTCAGCATTCAGAAGTTTTCAGACAAAGCTGGTTTCTAAAACATTTGCTTTTCTAATGCTCTGAAAGCCATTGTGTTCAGTTTGTCTGGGAAGCTACAAGCTCCTTGACTTCAGTGCAGAAGTAATAGAAAAGTAATCAATGGGCTTGTGATGGTTATGATGAGGGAATATGTTCCTTAATTAGAGGTCAGTGAATCAGCCTTGGCATGACAGGGCAGTGGCAGACTGGTCTGTTGGACTTCCCCTGTCGGTACAGACAACATTCAGTATTTCTTCCTGATTCTCTCTTTTCAATGATGGGTCCAGTTTTTAGGAAGACTCCTAAGACTCCTCTGATCAATCAGCCCTAGCAAAAGCTTGGGGCAGAAAGGTGTGCAGGAGTGTAGTGCCACCTGCAGCTGCTCGGTGTGTCCTTTCTGAACACCTGTACAAGGAGTCTAGCAGTGGATATGCCCTTAGAAACTACTACACCCAGCAAAGGGCATTTGTACCTAGAGAGGAAGAATTTGAAGCAGGGTGGCCTTCTGCCATCACCCCCTCTGGGACACCTTAATAGACCTCATTCCAGTTACAAAGTAACTGGGAGACTGAGTGACTGCTCTTTTAATCGGTTCAGACCAGAAGAAACTAAGAGCCTCCTGGTGCTAGGGTGCAGGTGCTGAGGGAGGAGGTAATGCTGTCCCTACAGGTAAATTCATCTCAGTATATGGCATCTGCCTCGTGGGGCCAGAGCAACCCCTGCACTGAAGGCAAGGTTTGCCACAGCTTTTAGGGAGTGTGAAGGACGGGGAGGACAGGAGGGGTTGGATGTTCCCAGTTAACACTCCCTGGTGTGCTACTCAGTGTTAATCCCTCCCTCTGACGTTCTCTGTGTGTATTCATAGCTGCTCCATATTTCTGATGTATCTGCCTCCTCTTTCCCGTACGAAGAGCAGCCATTAGTAAAATTGCTTTTACTAATTATTCAGTAATTTATTGTAATTTGTTTAAACTACAAATAATACTTGTGATTTTACACTCTCTGTCTGCCTTACCCGTCAAGTACTCAATAAATGAACCAGAATCCTACAGGCTGCCTGGGTTGCCTTTTATTTCTCTGAGCTCCTGGAATGTTGCTTGCTCTTTGTCCGTGGTGGTTATCTAAAAAAGGAGACATGCTGTAACTTTTCTTTCTTTCTGTCATTTCTTTCTCCTTCTGTCCTTCCCCCCCCCCCTTTTTTTTTTCTTTCTCCTCCTTATTTTTTTTTTCCTTTTTTTTTTTACCTTCTTTCATTCAAATTATTATTTTGTATATTTACTTTCACTCTAACTCAGCCAGATGCAGATCCAGGTAGGTACAAAGATGGTTCTGGTTCTGCAGCTTCAAACTCGACGTGTTTCTCCCGGCAGCCCAGGGTAAGAACCTGCTTGAGAAACAGCCCTGGCTGCAGGAATTATCCCTATCGGTACGTAATGCTCGCGGTCCGTTGCCGGGAGTACCGAGCCGAGCGGGGCC
>JAAWXA010000026.1:4772076-4800827 GCA_038090715.1 Florisuga fusca | reverse complement strand
CCCCACGGGGGGGGCTGCTTGCCCGCTCCGGTGTGTGACCCGCCCAGGTCCCGGCGCCCTAGCGGGGCTTGCGCGGCTGCCGGGCGCCGGGAATGCCTGACACGCAGCCTTTCCCCCGGCACTCCTGGGCGGCGAGCGGGCTGGTGTCGTCTTACACGCCTTATATAGCCCGCATCGGCCCGGAGAGAGCGGGGGCACGCTGGCCCCCGGCCCTGCAGCCTCCTCCGCCTCCTAGCTGCGAGCCTGCGCTCCCTTGCCCAGCGATGGGGAGGGCCCCGGGGCTGGCCTTGTCCCCGGTCTGGCAGCAGCGGGAGAAGGGTCTTGAGGGACTTGGCAGCGTCCTGGTGCCTCCTTCCAGGTGAAGGAAGGCTGCGGCTGGCCCGTCCGTCTGCCCGGGGCTTTGGCCAGCTGACAGCTGTCAGCATAGCCCTGGCAGGCAGAAGAGTGCTGCGATTCCATCCCCACCAAAACCCGGGCTCTGTGTGCAGACTCCCGGGTAGCATCTGCTCATCCTGCTACTGGAGCACCCTCCTGGCTCATCTGCCAGGCACCTTGGGTGGCATCATGCAGCTCCTGTGCTGCTGCTGCTCCTTTGCCAGGAAAAAACTCTTCTGGTTCCCATCCTTCTGTACCTGCTGCTTCTCTGCAGTCTGAAATGGTCTTGGTTTTCAGCAGCAAGAGTTTTTGGGGTGCTGCAGTGGAGAACACATCCCAGGTTTGGGAGAAGGAGCACAGAGCTCATGGGTGCTCTGCTGTGGGTGGTAGCAGGGCTGTGCTTGGTTCCGTGGTGCTAGTCAGTGTTAGCCCAGCTAACTGGCTCTGATGCTACTAGAAGAGATGCTGATAGATTTGGGGTGCGTCTCCTAACCACAGTGTAGGATGGTCAGGGTGGAGTTACTGCTGGAAATGTAACCTGTCTTCTCCTGCCCCATCCTGCCAGGTACTGGGCCCCCTCCTTTTCTGTTTTCCCTACAATGTTCCCACATACCCTAACACCTGGATCATACCCTTTTCTCTTGCAGAGATGGGTGACATGGAGTCCTACAAGGTGATGCTGAATGGGCCGGCACCCTGGGGCTTCAGGCTTCAGGGAGGGAAGGATTTCAGCATGCCACTCTCCATCTCCAGGGTAAGACCAGTGACATCCGTCCTTCTCCTGTCTCTGGGTGGGAGCCATATATGGGGGATGTGGATGAGCCAGGGCCCCGGGAGCACTGCACCCTGCCCTGTCTGGCTCTGTATAGCCTCCTCAGAACCTTATCAGCTGAGGTCCAGCATGGGGGTGTTCCGGACAGAGGACCGCTGATCAGAAATGCTGTACAGGCCCTGCAGACAGAGTCATTCCGGCTGCTGGGGGGGGATAGAGGAGGCCCCTTCCGGAGTGTGCCCACTGCAGGGGGAGGGGGAGTCACTCTCACCATTTCCAAGCCACATGGCTGCCTTCCTGCTCTGCACCGCAAGGCTGGGATCAGCATCTGTGGATCCAGCTTGTGCCCTTCCACCCTCTCCCACCACACGGCTCCCAGCTCAGCACCTGGGTTGGCTTTGGGATTGCCAGGGAGGGGAAGAAGCCTGCACTGCTGCTTGCACTGCTGCCTGCACTGGGATGTGGCTCCCTTTGCAGATCCAGCCTGTTACTCCAGCTTGAGTGAGAGCAGTTGTGCTGCTGGCTACCTGGGGCTGAGGTGCTTGGTGTGAGCTGCCACTTGTGGCCCGAAGTGTGCTTGCGTGTCCTTGTCCCTGGGTGGCCCAGTCCCCTGGGTGAGGTCTGGCCACAGCTTCAGCCACTTGATTGCCTTATAAGCCTTGGAATGTGACTGCATTGCCTGTGCTGCTGACGCTGGCACAGGGACTGCTTCTCGAAGGACGGCTTTGCTCTTTGCGCTGCATGGGTGCCTGCCCCTGGCAATGTATGCCTGTCCCAAAGGGGTGTGGGTCTCTGCAGCACCCCGGCATGGAGCACAGACCCCAAGGGCACCGTGAGAGGCTGGAATCGCCAGCACCACAGCCTGGGGCCTGCCGATCTCTGCCGAGCACACAGAGATGGCTTCAGTGAGTTTATTCTCTAAAAAATGTTTCTCTTGGCTGCAAGCCAGCGATTAACAAAGGGTCTGGTTGGATGGAGGTTCCTCCCAGGGCCTGGGGCAGGGGCCTCGTGAAGTTATGGCCCTTCTGTGCACACAGGCTAGTGCTGCCCTCAGGGCTTGGACATTGCTGCCGTGCTGGGCTGGGCAGGCAGGAGCAGCAAGGACATCCCCAGGGGATGCAGTCAGCTTTGGGCTGCTCTGTAGCAAGGCTGGGATGAGTAGTGGAGCATTATTCTTTTTTTGATGGGAAGAGGTGACCTGCTGTGCTCTGCACCCTGGAGGCATCCCTAGACTGAAAGCTCCACTCCACAGCACACTGCTGTCCTTTGGCCACTGCTTCCCTTGAGCATGGATGCTGCTGGCAGGAGAAGCTGTCCTGTCAGGCTTGAAGCTGCTAGAGGAAGCTGGAAGGAAGTGTCCTGCTCAGCTTTGAGGGTTTCAGCAGGGTCCTGCCCTGTAGAGCCAGGGAGCACTGGGGGCAAAGAAGCACTGGCACATGTTGTGGCTCTCAGCTGTGTCCCTCACTGTCACTGGAGGGTGAGCTGTGAGACTGCTTTATCTTGGTGGTCACACAACAGAGGTGCTACCCTGGTCTTCTCATGGCAAGGGGCTCTACTGAAGTCCTGATACGTCTAGGGCTGTGGTCCTGAGCTGCTTGCAGTGGAGCCAGGGTAAGGGCTGTCATCTGGAGAGCTGAGTGCCCTGTGGTATATCCCAGTATCCGCCAGCTGGGGAAGGAGAGAGACCCTCACCTCAGTGCTATGGGTGAGAAGGCATTGGGGGATGCTGCCTGGACCCTTGTACAGGTGCTCAACTCCCTTCCATGCTGCATGAGACTCTGTCCAGGGCTCCTGGTGGGCACCTCGTTGGTGTAGTGATGAAGGCACAGGGAACAAAGGACTGGCTGGGCAGAGGGGAGGAAGGAAGCCCTGGTTAGCAGGGCCAGGCAGGAAGCAGCAAGGCTGGCATTGCTACAGTTCCCAGCTAAGCTGGCACCTGCTGAAGGGATTATTTGGCACGCAAGCAGAAAGGGGGATAGGGAGCACAGGGTGCTGGCTGGGGTGGGTGCTGTGGCATGGTGCAGCTTTGTGCACTATCCCCTCCCCAAGTGGCCATGTGGCTCTCCCAGCTCCTGCCTCCAAACCCACACAGCCACCCTGTGCCTTCCCCAGCCCTTTAGGGAAGCAAGACTGGGCTTGCAACAGCATGGCCAGGAGCTGGCTGGCCCCACTTGCCACTCAGGGCACCCTCCTGTGCTGGGCAGGAGTGGGGACCAGGGGGTACCCGTGTCTGGCCAGGGATTGGCAGCAGGTTGCAGGTTGAGCCAGGCCCTATCATGGATGTGGGTTTTGGGCTGATGTGGAGGGTCAGCACTGGTGTGGGGAAGGGGAGCATAGCTCTGGGTCAAACCAGGCCCAATGCACAGGCAAGGAAGGCCTGAAGCTTGGCAGCAGGGATTTTTCAGCCCTCTGAAGGCACTGGGAATCTGGCTCTCTCCTTTTATGTTCATGTCGAACAGGACTTGAGGAAATACTTGGTCCTGGTCCAAACGCCTCAAGTTCTTCCATGCTAGAGGAGCAGGAATGGCTGTGGCCTGCCCACGTCTGTCTGTCTGTCTGTCTGTCAGTGCCTGGGAGCTGTGTGCTTGCCTTCAGCTGTGCATCCCCCATGGGAGGGCAGGGCAGCTCTGCTTCCCAGCGCCAGGCAGATGTAGAGCCATACTGAGTCCCTGGCACTGTGGCTGGGCAGGGGAACCTCTGGCCATGCTCCCAGCTGCCCCAGCGGGGTGAGGGCTGGGGGAGTGGCAGGGGTGGGTGTCTCCCTGTCCTGGGGGGCTCCTGTTCTTCTGTGGGATGAGGTAATGTCTGCACCATCATCATCGGGAGGGAACAGGACTGGAGCGTGGGTGGCTCGGGGGGAGTACCGGGGGTGCCTTCCCTGTCCCTCCCCCTTGCCCCAGGCAAAGGGCTGGACTAGGCTGTGGTTTGCAGCCAGACAAAGGCTGCCCGGATGGGCCCTGACTCACTGCAGTCCCAGCCCGGCCCAGGACCTCGGGGGTGGCTCCAAGGGGCAGTCAGGCATCCTGGCAAAGCAGAGCCAGCACTGCCTCTGCCATTCGGCATGATGGGGACTGTGCCCCCTGAGGTGCTGGCATGGCCTCCAGCAGGGGTGGGCAGTGCCTTGGTTGGTGCTGAGCCTCCAGTGCTGGAGAGGTGAAGGGGCTGCTCTGGACCAATGCCCTGGGAAATGCAGGGGTGATCTGGGTATTCTCCATGAGTCAGGTCTGCATGGTGTCCTGTGCTGGGTTGGACCTTGCATGAGGGACCCCGAGTGCTAGCAGACCCCTCCTCTCATAGGGACAAGGGTGTCCCTCTGCTCCTGTGTCACGGCTCAGCCATCCTGGTTTTCCCTGATTCTGTCTGTCCTGCAGCTGACACCGGGTGGGAAAGCGGCCCAGGCTGGTGTGGGAGTGGGCGACTGGGTGCTGTACATCGATGGGGAGAGCACCAGCTCCATGACACACATCGAGGCCCAGAACAGGATCCGTGCCTGTGGGGACAGGCTCTGCCTCACCCTGAGCAGGTAGGATTTGTGACTCCTGCTAATCTGGGATCCTGGTGCAACTGAGCAAAGCCAGGAATCTCTGACCAGTGCCATCTCCTGGCATTGCTGCTCCTTGCTCTGAGCCTGACAGCCTCTGGCTGGGTCCAAGGGCTCTATTTGCCTGGATTAGGCTTAGCCTGGCCAATGGCCCTCAGTGCTGGCCATGGCTCCCCTCAGTGCTGCATCCCTGAGATATCAGTGTCCTGGCAGTGTCTGGTCTGGTTCCAGCATCTGCCCAGCTGTCTCCTCTCTTGCAGAGCCCAGAACCACCTGGGGAAGCCGCAGAAGGTATGTGTTGCTCCTAGTGCTGCAGCAGCAGCTCAGCCTCACCTTTGGGGAGGGGAATCTGAACATAGATGGACAAACCAGACTTTGCTCCTGGGGCCCCCAGCCTTCTGGGCAACTGGGGTGTGTTTGGAGGGCTGGAAATCTCTTCTCTGAAGGAGCGGCTCAGCACCACAGGGGATGAAAGGGTGTGGGGTCTGATGCCTGTCCATCCCTGCCAGTGCTGAGCGTGGGCAGGGGTGCAGAGGGGCTGATGCAGGGGAGGAGACCAGGCAGCCTCAGCATGGGCTTGGGGCCCCATGTTTGCTAGTGCTGGGGAGTGCCCTGGCACAGGGAGGCAGTGCTGGGGCCAGTGACTGGTGGCTCCTGGACAGAAGCCACCTGCATGCGTTGAGCTTTATGCCATGAGGTAGTTGTGATCGGTGTGTGTGCATGTGCTGCCTCAATCTGTGTAGCAGCAAGCATCCAGGGCACTTACTAATCCTCCAGTGACCCTTGGGCCAGGTTTGTGACCTGTCATCGCTGGGCTTAGTGCCATGTGGAGAGAGGTGCCAGCCTGGCAGAGCCTGGTTCCTGAGGTGTACGTGCTGCCCGGCTTCCCTACCTGGCTGCCCGCCGCGCTGCCTGGCCCGGGGCTGCCCTTTGCATGCCGCTTGACATGTGAGCCCGTGTCTGTGTGTTTTGTCTCGCTCAGGACTCACTCCCCTGCTCTGAACCCCTGAAATATAACTTCGCTCCCAGCACCGCCCTCAACAAAACAGCTCGGCCCTTCGGGTCCGGCTCTCCTCCGAACCCACAGCCCGGGCTGGTGACGAAACCCGTGACGTACGCGCCCCCGGCGCCCACCTGCACCCCCCAGCACAATGGGTACGTTGCTGTCCTGCTCCCCAGAGACTGGGGGCACCCCACTGCCCAGCCCTGCTGCGCCTTGCATGCCAGGCACTCGCGGGTGGGAGTGGGTGACGGTGCCTGTGCTGGGATCCCCTGATGGCTGTTGCTGAGGTGGCACAACAGGACTGTCACACGTGGGGACGTGTGGCCGTGTGTGTGCCAGTGCCTTGCTCGAGGACATGCCACCTGTGGGGAGTCCTGCAGAGCACAACGTGACCATGTCTGCAGCAGCAGGGAACTGGTGGCTGTGTTGTGGCCACCAGCCAGTGCCTGCCTGGGGGTGGGGACATCCTGCTGAACCCCTGTCTGCTGAGGCAGGCTGGGCAAAGCGGAGCCCCAGAGCCCTGTGCAGTGCCATCCTCACCCTGCTCTCAGGGAAGAAGCTCCCACCTCTGCAGGCTGCCCATCTGGCTGCATGTGTCTGACAGCTGCCCCTCCTGCCAAGAGCTGCCATGGTGTCCTGAAACTGGGCGTTGAGGGGGGGGATGCCTGTTTAGGGAGGGGGGCTGAGGGAGGCATGGTCTGGTCCATTGGCATCTGCCCCTACATCCCAGTGTGCTCCCAGCCCTGGGTGAGCTGGGCGTGAGTCCTGGGGGTAAGGGGAACTGATGTAGGCCTTAGATGAGCTCTGGAAACTTCTTGGGTGCTGTGGGTCTAATTTCACCTTCCTTTTCTTTCTTTCTCTCCTCCCTTTCTCTTTCCCTCTCCCCTACAGGTGCTGAGCCTTGACAAGTCAGTAAGCCTTTTGCCTGCTCTCTCTATCTTCCCGTGTGCCTCTTCCCTGCTAGTGTCCCATTCTCTGGGGCAGGGAGAGCCTGGGGCAGGCAGTGTGTGTTGCTCTGCCTGTGTGGGTGGGTCACTCCTGGCAGCAAGCTACCTCTGCCCTGAAGGGCAAGTGCTGCCTGTCTGTGTTGGCTGCTGGGGTCCATGGAGTGTTCTCCCGTGTGGTCATTTCCCTCCTGTCCAGCACAGGGCTTGGCTGGGTGAGAGCTGCCAGGCTGTGCTGGGGACACTGGGGCAAGGCAGTTGGGAGGCACTGCCATGGGCTCTTATGGAGCTCCTATGCTGATAATTTTTTGACCTTGGCTTATTCTTGCCCTGTCTTGTCTCCTCCTAGTTTCAGACTGACAGGAAAGGTGGTCACTCCTCAGTCTTTGGTGGACCCTTGCTAAGAGGGGGAGGAGGAGTGGGAAGGGTGGGGAATGAGGCAGAGTGTGGCGTCTCTTTGCTGGTGTGCTGGGGTTCTGTGCTGGTCAAGGTGTAGAACAGCCCTAGGGATGTAATGCCATGGGGGTCTGTCAGATTTGACAGATGGCTGTGTCACTCACAGGCAGCCCCCGCAAGTGGTGGAGCCCCCCAGCACTCCTGTTTATGACCCTGTGAAGTTGCGGCTGATAGAGGACACTGAGGACTGGCAGCCCCGCACTGGGACCTCCCAGTCCCGCTCCTTCCTCAAACTGGCCCGGCTGACGGGCACAGACGGCTGTAAGTTCCCACAGGGCCCGGTGCTGGCTGCCCCGGGGTGCCCGGCTTGGCCTGGGCAGTTGGGAGTTGGAATAAGGCTGTGGTGCATTGTGGCACCAGAGTATGGAGTGATTGCTTTCTGGCACTGTGTGATGTTTCTGGGGCAGCCGAGGTGTTGAGAGCTGCGTGGAGCTGTGCGTGGTCCCTGGGCTGAGCTGTGCTCTGCCCCATGGCCAGGCAGGGCTGTGTGCTGGGGCAGAAGGGTGGAGGAGAGGTTGGTTTTCCTTCCTTTCCCTTCCCTTCCTGCTGTTCCTGGGCATCGGTTGCTGCAGACTGACTCTGTCTCCTCCTTTCTCTTCTGCTGCCCTCAGTGGAGGATCATGATGATGTGTTTGTTAAAAAGCCGAGGTAAGGGAAGCATCTGTCAGGGCAGCAAGAGGGTGCCCACCCAGGGCTCTGCCCACATTCACTCTCTGTCCTCTCCACAGAGCCAAGCTGTTGGCATAGCCACAGAGACCACCCTGTGCTCACCTGTTATGGACATCACCAGCGCTCACCCAGTGCTCTGTCACCTCGGGAGGGTCCTGCCCGGGCACTCAGGCCACACAGGCTGTCCCTGTTTGGGATGTCCCTGGGCACTGCAGGCACTGAGCTGGGGAGGCCAAGCTGCACCGTTGCTTCTTGAGCAAATGAGATCTGGAGGAGGCTGGTGGCACTGGCAGCACTTTGCTGGGGGAATTGGGAGGTGCTGGGCAGCGCCTGGATGCAGGGCACAATGTCCTGTGAGTTTGTTGTGGGGCTGCAGGGTGGCTGGGCACAGCTGGATGAGTGTTGCCAGGTTGTCCACGGGGCTGGGGGTGTGTGCAGGAGGGATGCACTGAGCCATGGGACAACCACTGACTGTTGTGCCGCCGTTTTTTCCAATGCCACAGGGATGCCCATGGGTCCGTCTGGGGCACAGGGGAGCAGTGGTGAGTGCCGGGTAACAGCGAGGGGGTCAGCACGTATGAGGGCACCTTTGGGAATGCTGCCCTCTGCCAGAGCAGGGTCCACGCATGGTGCCATGTGAGCGCCTGCCCTCTGTCACTCACAGGCAGCCCCCGCAAGTGGTGGAGCCCCCCAGCACTCCTGTGTGTGACCCTGTGAAGTTGCGGCTGATAGAGGACGCTGAGGACTGGCAGCCCCGCACCGGGACCTCCCAGTCCCGCTCCTTCCGCAAACTGGCCCGGCTGACGGGCACAGACGGCTGTAAGTTCCCACAGGGCCCAGTGCTGGCTGCTCTGAGGTGGTGGAATTTGCCAGGGTAGCCAGAGCGCGGTAGAGGCTGTGTGCTGATGTGGCAGCGGGCCTTGACTTTGGCCCCGTGTGGCCCATCTGGGCAGCCGAGGTGTTGAGAGCTGCGTGGAGCTGTGCGTGGTCCCTGGGCTGAGCTGTGCTCTGCCCCATGGCCAGGCAGGGCTGTGTGCTGGGGCAGAAGGGTGGAGGAGAGGTTGGTTTTCCTTCCTTTCCTTTCCCTTCCCTTCCCTTCCTGCTGTTCCTGGGCATCGGTTGCTGCAGACTGACTCTGTCTCCTCCTTTCTCTCCTGCTGCCCTCAGTGGAAGGTGGTGAGGATGAGCTTGATAAAAAGCCGAGGTAAGGGGAGCATGTGTCAGGGCAGCAAGAGTGTGCCCACCCAGGGCTCTGCCCACCTGTCTGTTTTGCCCTCACTGTGCTTGCACTGACACCAGGGAAGCTCTTTGCCCTTTTACTGTTTCTTCTCTCCTCCTGTGTCCTCTTCCAGAACTGAGCTGTTGGCAGAGCCACACGATGGGCACTGCCAACACTCACCCGCTGCTCTGACTGTCACCTCGGGAGGGTCCTGCTGTGACACAATGTCCCTTGGGTCTGGGAGGTGACTGCATGTGTGGTTGGGAGTGCATACTACCAACATCTTTGTGGGGCTTGTTCCTCTGTAAGGCTTGGCTGCATACATGAGGCATACACTGAGCCACAGGTCAACCACTGACTGTTGTGCCACCATGGTTTTCAATGCCACAGGGATACCTGTGGGCCTGACGGGGCACGGGGGAGCAGCAGTGAGTGCTGGGGTTTGGTGAGGGGGTCAGTGTTTGAGGGCACCGTTGGAAGTGCCGCCCTGTGCCAAAGCAAAGTCCACACATTGTGCTGACTGAGTCCCTGCCCTTTATCCTATGCAGGCAGCCCCCACAGCCACTGGAGTCACCCAGCACCCCGGTGTACGACCCTGGGAAGTTGCGGCTGATAGAGGATGCCGAGGACTGGAAGCCCAATGCCTGGACCTCCCAGTCCCGCTCCTTCCGCAAACTGGCCCGGCTGGTGGGCGCAGACAGCAGTGAGTTTCAATGGTGACCAGTGCTGGCTGGCTGCCTGGGGGTGCCCAGCTTTGCCTGGGCTGCATCGTGGCATTGGAGTTTGGGGTTTGGTTCCACATGGCTGCCCTGGGCAGGCTGAGGTGTTGAGAGCTGCGTGGAGCTGTGTGTGGGTTCGTGTTGTGTCTCTGGGCTGGGCTGTGCTTTGCCCTCAAGGCCAGGCAGGGCTGTGTGCTGAGAGAGGAGGGTGGTGGAAGGAGAGGTTGGTTTTCCTTCCTTTCCCTTCCCTTCCCTTCCTGCTGTCCCTGGGCATCAATTGCCACAGACTGACTCTGTCTCCTCCTTTTGCTCTGTCTGCCCTCAGTGGAGGATCATGAGGATGAGCTTGATAAAAACCCGAGGTAAGGGGCGTGGGTTCCAGGGTAGCAGCTGGAGCTGTGTGCAGGGCTGCATGTCCCAGGCTGGACTCTGGGCACTGCTGTCACTGAGTTGGGCTCACCAAGCTGCACCATGGCCTCTGGGAAGCGCAGGGACTGGAGGAGGCTGGATGCACTGGCAGAATCTTTCTAGGGGTCTTATCAGTTGATGGACAACACCTGGACCTGGGACACAATGAGCCTGGCATGGGACTGTGGGGCTGCCAGGCAGAGCTGAATGTGCCCAGCTAGTTTGCCCACACTGCTTGCATTGACCCAGGGAAGCTCTTTGCCCTGTTACTATTTCTTCTCCTCATCCTCCATCCTCCCATTCACTCTCTGTCCTCTCCCCAGAACCGAGCTGTTGGCATAGCCACAGAGACCACCCTGTGCTCACCTGTTATGGGCATCACCAGCACTCACCCCCTGATCCAGCTGTCACCTCGGGAGGGTCCTGCCCGGGCACTCAGGCCACACAGGCTGTCCCTGTTTGGGATGTCCCTGGGCACTGCAGGCACTGAGCTGGGGAGGCCAAGCTGCACCGTTGCTTCTTGAGCAAATGAGATCTGGAGGAGGCTGGTGGCACTGGCAGCACTTTGCTGGGGGAATTGGGAGGTGCTGGGCAGCGCCTGGATGCAGGGCACAATGTCCTGTGAGTTTGTTGTGGGGCTGCAGGGTGGCTGGGCACAGCTGGATGAGTGTTGCCAGGTTGTCCACGGGGCTGGGGGTGTGTGCAGGAGGGATGCACTGAGCCATGGGACAACCACTGACTGTTGTGCCGCCGTTTTTTCCAATGCCACAGGGATGCCCATGGGTCCGTCTGGGGCACAGGGGAGCAGTGGTGAGTGCCGGGTAACAGCGAGGGGGTCAGCACGTATGAGGGCACCTTTGGGAATGCTGCCCTCTGCCAGAGCAGGGTCCACGCATGGTGCCATGTGAGCGCCTGCCCTCTGTCACTCACAGGCAGCCCCCGCAAGTGGTGGAGCCCCCCAGCACTCCTGTGTGTGACCCCGGGAAGTTGCGGCTGATAGAGGACGCTGAGGACTGGCAGCCCCGCACCGGGACCTCCCAGTCCCGCTCCTTCCGCAAACTGGCCCGGCTGACGGGCACAGACGGCTGTAAGTTCCCACAGGGCCCAGTGCTGGGTGTTCTGAGGTGGTGGAATTTGCCAGGGTAGCCAGAGCGCGGTAGAGGCTGTGTGCTGATGTGGCAGCGGGGACTTGACTTTGGCCCTGTGTGGCCCATCTGGGCAGCTGAGGTGTTGAGAGCTGCGTGGAGCTGTGCGTGGTCCCTGGGCTGAGCTGTGCTCTGCCCCATGGCCAGGCAGGGCTGTGTGCTGGGGCAGAAGGGTGGAGGAGAGGTTGGTTTTCCTTCCTTTCCTTTCCTTTCCCTTCCCTTCCCTTCCTGCTGTTCCTGGGCATCGGTTGCTGCAGACTGACTCTGTCTCCTCCTTTCTCTCCTGCTGCCCTCAGTGGAGGATCATGATGATGTGTTTGTTAAAAAGCCGAGGTAAGGGGAGTGTACACCAGGGTAGCAGCAGGAGCCAACGGGCTGCATGTCTCTGGCTGGAACCCACTGGGCACTGCTGGCACTGAGCCAGGAATGTTGAACTATGTGATGGGGTCTCAGGCACAGTGGGTGGGGGGTCCTAGTGGCAGCAGCTAAACCTTGCTGGGGATGTTGTGATGTTTGGGCAGCACCTGGAACTGTGGCACAAATGAGTCTGGTGTGGGGCTGCAGGGCATCCAGGCAGAGCTGGGTGAGTGTTGCTGGCTTCTCCCTGTGTGAAGCAGGGATACAGAGCTGGGGGAGGGCTGTATCTTGCCCCTTGCAGCTGGGCAGGGGTGGTGCACAGCACCCCATTTTTTGCCTTTGCCTCTCTGTGACAGCTCCTGTTCTGGTGCCATGACCAATGGGACCCAGCTCTGCCTGGTTTGCTCTACTGCAAATAAATGCTAGTGGGTTTGTAGCCGTCTGTTTCTTTGCCCTGGAGAAGCACAGATCCACCGGCTCTCCTGTCCTGGTCCCCTCTCTTGGGAGGGACGTGCCTCTCTGGTCCCAGTTTGCCCTGTCTGTTCCAGCCCCATGCTGGCAGCCTGCCAGGGGCCACAGCCTGTCCCTGCCTACCGAGCACGGATGGCAGGACCCTGCCTGTCCCCAGCTCTGTCAGGGCTGGACCACAGGGCTCCCTGCCCAAGGTCAGGTCCAAGTGCCTCTGCACACTAGTGGGGCTGGGGGAGACTTGTGTGAGCAGGCAGCCAGGGTCTCTGTGATCCCCAGGGGTTCCTGGTGTAGTCTGGAGCACCCCAGAGCTGGGTGTGGGACCCCAGCAGGCCTGCACTCCCTCTTACTACTCCCCAGAGCACTGCAATGGGTACCAGAGACCCTGGGGGTGCTTTGTCTTCACAGGACTGGGCACGGGGAGCTTGGCCAGCTTCTGTCTGCTTGTTGGGGTGGAGGGGCCCTGTCTGCACACACAGGCCCTCTGGGCAGCGAGGGTAACTGGGGCAGGTGAATTCACTGCTTGTTCTGTAGCCAGGTCTCTGTGCCAGACCCTTCCCTGGGAGCAGCAATGAAGACCGAGCCAGGACTGGGTGAGTAAAACATTTCCTCTGGGATCATGGGGTGAGGAACAGGGGTGCTGGGAGATGCTGCTTCCCCATCCAGGGCTGCGGGGAAGGGGGGGGCCGCCAAGCAATCAGGAGCAGTGTCTTAGAGACTTATATGTGCATGCAGCCCCCAGGACCCCTGCTGCCACCCCTGGACCTGCCAGTCGCCCACCCTGGGCTGTGGACCCCTCGTTTGCTGAACGCTATGCCCCGGACAAGACAAGCACAGTGGTGAGCAAGCACAGCCAGCCAGCCACACCAACCCCCATGCAGAACCGCAGCTCCATCGTGCAGGCAGCCCAGCAAGCCCCAGAAGGGTCTGGCCGCACACCCCTCTGCTACAAGTGCAACAAGGTCATCAGGTGAGCACTGCCCACCACCACTGCCATACTAGTGTCCTGGGCCCTGGCATGGCTGATGTGGCTCTGTCCTGCTGCAGGGGACGCTACCTCGTGGCCCTGGGACATTATTACCACCCCGAGGAGTTCATCTGCTGCCAGTGTAGGAAGGTGCTGGATGAAGGTGGCTTCTTTGAGGAAAAAGGCTCCATCTTCTGCCCCAAGTGCTATGACACACGCTACGCACCCAGCTGTGCCAAGTGCAAGAAGAAGATCACTGGGGTGAGTGTCCCTCAGCCTGCTCCATACCTCCTGTCCTTGCTTCCTGCTTATCTATGAGAGCTTGGCTCTATCCCTTCCTTTTCTGATCCTATTCTATGGGATCCCTTGTCCCTTTCTGCCTTGGGTGAGGTTCCCCTGTGGCACACCTGGCTGACAGTGGTTCCCCTCCAGGAGGTCATGCATGCACTGAAGATGACCTGGCATGTGCAGTGTTTCACATGTGCTGCCTGCAAAACTCCCATCCGCAACCGTGCCTTCTACATGGAGGAGGGACAGCCCTACTGCGAGAGAGGTAAGACTCAGGGACACCATGTGTTACCTCACATGGCCCCAGGGCACCAGACATTGTTGGGGCTCAGCAGCTGCCCACAGGAGTGGGGGGTGGGCTGCCATGTGCTGCAAGGCTTCCCCTGGGCTGTGGGGAATTCAGGGACCCTCCTCCTGAATCCCTGAGCCCTCCATCCCATCCCTCCCTGGCTGCCAGGTAGTGTCATCACTCCCGAGTTGCCATGGTGATGACAGAGGATGTACATCAAAGGCAAGTGCTGCATCTTGGGAGATGAGGTTCATCTCATGCCCGTGGCAGCCAGGGCAGCCTACATGGCACAAGCATCTCGTCCAGGTGTCTCAGGCACTGTCCCCCTGGCACTGGCAGCAAGTTGACCCCAGGCTGTGCCCATGGGATCCTGGCTGTGCTGCAGCCCTGTTCCCCTGGAACAAAGTTCTGTGGTGTAGGTGGAGCACTGACCTGGGCTCTGCCTCTTCTCACAGACTATGAGAAGATGTTTGGCACCAAGTGCCGTGGCTGTGACTTCAAGATCGATGCTGGGGACCGGTTCCTGGAGGCACTGGGATTCAGCTGGCACGACACTTGCTTCGTCTGTGCGGTGAGCTGTGTGCCTCCCTACCTGGCTGCTACTGGCAGCTGTGGCTCAACCTGACAGTTGTGCCCTGAATGTGGGGTACACCAGCAGCATGAGGTCCCTGCTGCCACAAGGTTTTCCTGACCTGACTGCCTGCATTTTCCTCCCCAGATCTGCCAGACTAACCTGGAAGGGAAGACCTTCTACTCCAAGAAGGACAAGCCACTCTGCAAGAGCCACGCTTTCTCCCACGTGTGAGGGGCAGGACTTCAGCTGTGCTCACGCGTGCCCCTGGCCCTGCATGTTCCCCTCTCCCATGCCCTGCTTCCGCCAGGGAGCCAGGCTGGGCCCTCACCCCTTTCCCTTGCTATTGCCTCTTTCCTGGCAGCTCCGGGCCTGGCTTCAGCCAGAAGCAGTGCTGGGTCCAGAGCCCTTTATAGCTGGATGGCTTCTTCTGTGCCCCCCCACTGGCCCTAGGAGCCCTGGAAGGGGATGCTGCATGAGTCCGTGGCCCCCAAGCCACACAGTGTGGTGGCTGTGCTGAGGCTGGAATCAGGAGAGTCTCGCACAGCAGGGCTGCTCCCTTGCTTGGCTGGGGCCCAGCTGCCTGGCAATTTGGTACTGGGGCAGGGATGCTCTTACTACATTCCTGAGGAGGTGAGGACCAGCGCCCTCCCAGTATCTCCCCAACCTTCCTCACTGCCTGCTTCGGGCTGGAGACCCAGCCCTCCTTCCCTGTGAACTGCTGCTGTGCCTTCCTACCCCAGCTGTGTGCTGGGGGGGTCTGTGCCTCATGTCTCCACAGCCAACTAGCCTGATGCTTCCCTGGGGCTGGTGTGTGGCAGCTCCCCATGCCTGGCTGTGGCACGGAACAGGGCAGAGTGCCAGGTCTCCCCCAGACATGGTCTGGCAGCATGTGCTGATGGGCAGCTGGTGGGCTCCTGCAAGGCTTGGACATGGTTTCGTACCAAAGATCTCTCTTCCACTACCATCCTGGGCCTGTAAATGCCTCTCCCAAACCCGCGCTCTCCGGTCGGGCTGCTGCTGTTGTAGCCACGGTGCTTTTAGTGCCTTTAATAAACATTTCTCTGTAAGTGTTGTCTGCTTCCAGGCCTGCAGTTTTGCCAAGTGTGGTGCTCCTGGCCGAAGTCATGCTCAGCCCTGGTCCTGCTCCCCCTTCACCCCAGGGCCTGACTCAGCTCCTCCCAGCTTTCTGGGCAAAATCTTCACCTTGTATTTCTCCTCCTTTTCCTGTGGCAGCCCAGTCTTGACCCCTTGTATCACCTGGGGTGTTCTCTCTTTATACAAGGCAGGGCTGCTAACGTAGACAGTTAATTAATCTGGGGAGCAAGCATGCTGCAAGTGCAAATGGGGCTGGTGTTGGACCCCGCAGGGGGTGTCCCGCAGTTCCCATTGTCCTGGCCCCGAGTCCCGTGCAGGGGACAATAAGTCACGGGGCAGGCATGGGCCATGTGCACCAGCTCTGGGCGTGCTCCGGCATACAGCAGCCAAGCGTGTGCTCATTCGATGCAGCTGCTGTCCCCAAGGACAGGCGGGAGGCCGCGCCAGCACCTCCGCCTGGAACAGGCTAGGATGGCGGGTGTGGGGAAGAGCTGCCCCTCCTGCTCTGCTCTGGCAGCTGGAACGGTCATTAATAATTGCAGCTCTTGCCACGATGAGCAATTGCAAGGAAAATTATCTTGCTAATCTACTGGAAGGTTCTGCTGGGGGAAGGAGCTGGCTGGGGGAAGCCAAATGCTTCCCAGCATCACCCAGAGCCAGCCCGTGGCTGCTGCGTGGTCTCTCATCTCCCTAGTACAGGCTGCAGGGGTGTAAAACCCCATCAAAGATGTGGAAGGGACAGTGGGAGTGACGGAGGCAGGCTGGGGTCGGGTGCTTGGGCTGGGGCAATGGGAGGGAGCTGGGGCCAGTCACACTGAGAAGCAGCAGGACATGTCTGTAAAAAGGGACAGAAACAGCCAGTGCCAGGGATGTGGTTAGTGCCCGAGTGTGAGTCCCGGCTGCACAGCCAAGGTCAGGGGAAGTGCAGGGGAAGGTGAGGAGGCCGTGTCCCCACGGGAGCAGCCACTAAGCCGGCCCTGGCACAACTGGGACAGCAACCGGTGAGCAGAGGGCATGGAAGGGGCAGGAGGAAGCAGCCGTGAGGGACGAAGCCTGCTGGGGTAGCACAGCCTGGAAACAGGTTGTGCCAGCTCAGCCCCAGGGTACCCAGCCCTGGAGCAGGGCCAGAACAGAGCTGTGATGCCACAGTCATCCTGTCTCTCCCCAGTGGAGAGCCAAGCATCCACCCTGTGCTGCTTTACAGCCTGCACTCGTGGAGGGTTCAACTCCTTCTCGTTGGTGTCCTGTTGCCTCTGGTTGCTACTGATGGTGCCTATACCACCCAAGGTGCTTCCGTGCTTCGCTGAGAGCAGCTTTTGCCCATCAGTTCTGTGCGCCATAAGGGGCCCTTGTGCACAGGAAGGAGGGTCTCGGGTGGGCTGCGGAGGTGGAGCCTGGGGAGGGGCTGGGGCTGCACTGCTCTGAGAACAAAGCCTGTCGGCAGCAGGCTCCAAGCTCCCACCATGTCCTCGAGCGGGGTCCCACCACATCCACCCCCCCAAAGCCAGCAGAGCCACTTGTGGGGTTCCTGCCCCAGCCCCTGCTTTGGCCCCGACAGCTGCTCCACAGCTGCTCGAATACTCCAGCAGCTGCTTAGGGTGGCTCCAGCCTGGCTCGGAAAAAAAAGGAGGGTGTGCAGGCATGGGGGCAGCAGGCAGGGCCTGCGGCACCCTGTCCTGAGTGCGCCATTGAGCTTAGGGGTGCTTGTCCACAGGGCTTGGTTCAGGATGGATCATGCCAGAATAAGCCCAAGCCTGCAGGGATCAGGCCCTCTCCACTCCCCACTGCCACTCCAGCACATAAACCCCTTCAGCACAGATGCTGTCTGGGATGGGGTCAGGGTGGTCTCCTGCCCTGGCAGGAGAACATGGAAACAGCTGAAAGCAATGCACACACAGGGAGACCGGGAGCCCCCACCAAGCCCCGGAAAAGCAACTTTCTGCTTTCACACGGGGGCAAAACCTCCTGGAAAAGGTGCTGTCGTGAACAGCCTGGCAGGGTCCTGAGGGGATCAGGGGGGTACTAGGAGCAGGGGGTTGCCCTGTGCAGCAGCTGGAGGGATGGAGGAGTGGATGGGCAGCTGAGCAGCAAAGGGATCTCGACAAGGTTTGTGCCCACAGACACCTTGTGCAGCAGTAAGGGCACGGCTGAGTGTGCTGTGCAGAGCCCGCAGGGCCCCGTCCTTGGAGAGGAAACCTCGGAGCAGGGGGTCTCGGTGCGGAGGGGAGCTGAGGGCACAGGGTCCCCTGCGGTCCGAGTCCCAGGGGGCTGTAATGGAGAAGGGTCTGGGGTAAGGGGTCCCCAGGCGGGGGCAGCCCAGGATGCTGATCCCAGGGGCAGAAGAGAGCAGCGGTTCCGGGGTCCCCGGGGTGGAGGATGGCCAGGGCTGTGGGTTCACGGGGTGCAGGATCCCGGGGGAGAGCCGTGCGAGAGGCAGCATCCTGGGCTGCCCCNCGGGATGCCCTGCCCAGCCTGCGCTTCCCGGGCTGAGCACCCCGTGGTGCGGGTGCCGGGGCCCGGACGGATCCAGGCCCCGCTGCGGCCGTAGCAGGAACCCGCAGGGAGCATCTCCCCACCACCACCCCAATTTTGCCATCTCCCACCCACGTCTCCCAGCCCCACCCGGCTGCCGAGGGGCTGGCTGGGGCCGTTGCCTCCCCCTTCACCCCGAGCCCCCTCTCTCTCCCTGGGGTGCCTGTGCCGTGGCTGCGGGGTGCTGCCGGCACCCTGGGGTGCTGGGTGCATGCTGGTCTTTAGCCGGGGTGATTGTGTCATGCGTGCACCCACCGCCCACCTGGGGGGCATCCAGCCAGGGTGCACCCACACCCCAGTCGGGATTCACCCTGCTCTCTCTCCTGATATCTGCTCTTGGCCCAGGGCTGGGAGCCCCCCGGGATATGTGGGCCTGGGCAGCTCCTGCTCCCCACCAGCCCCGGGTCTCCCAAGGGCACCGTGGGCAAGCGCGGTGCGTGTTGCCGGCCAGGAGGCAGCTGTCAGCCCTGGATACATCTCGCTTCCCGGCATCCGCTGCAATGGAGCCCTCCTTGCCAAAGCTGCTGAGAGCAGCACAAACGATTCCCGGGAAGGCGAGTGCTGGGGCCAGCACCCCGCCTCCAGCGCTGTGCCACAGCCAGGCAGCTAGCCCCACTCCTCCCCCTAATCCTTGGGGCTGAACTCACCCCACTGACCCCAGCCTTTCCATCCTGTGGACACTCAGGGTGCCTGGTGTTTGGTGTCAGTGGGAGCAGGGCCCAGAGCCTGGGTGCAGGGTAAGGGGTGATGCTGAGGGGCTGCACCAGGCAAGGTTGATGGGGACCACCCCCCAGCGGTGTCCCAGCCTGGGTGAGCCAGAGGCTGTGGAAACACTGCTCCGGAGCCCAACCCTGGGCTGGTTCCGGGGGATGCCGCTCTCTCACCCAGCCGGGATCCCCGTGTTTAGTCTGGGATTCCCCAGGCTGCCTCAAGTCCAGTCATGGAGGGTCCGAGCATCCCCTCCCCCTGCCCGGCCCCGCGGAGGCTGCTGGGGCCCATTACTCGATCGGAAAGGAATTTGGTGCTGCTTTCTGAGCACGCTGACTCCCTGGAGTTCCCAGCCACATTGGAAACACATGTGCCCAGGCTGGAGCGGGTGGGCTGGGGTGATGCTCTCCCTCCTTGGCTGTGGCATGGGGACAAGGCAGCTGTGTGTCCCCTGGACACTGGCACCCACGGGTGCTGCTGCACCTGCTTGGGTGAGCAATGGGGCCGTGCGAGGGCAGTGGGTCCGCTGTCCCCTTGGTGGGGTGATGGAGAATCTTAGCTGGAATGACTCCTTGCTGGAGTGCTCTGGTGGTGGGCAGCCTCCTCCCTGGTATCACGGGTGAGCCACACACCCAGATGGGTGGGAAGGGGCTGTTTGTACTGTGTGGGGAGTTTAAAGCCCATGGAAGGGCTTAAGTGATGCATGATGCTGCCTGCACCCACTCTGGTATGGTTGATCCCTGTTGATGGGGCTTGTGGTGATGCTTTTGGGCTGCAGGTTCCTGGAGGCACCCCTAGGGATGCTGCTGACCCCAGCACAGCCCTTCTGGCTCCCAGAATGGAAATGTCCAGATCCTTCATCCCAGCCTGGGTCAGGCTGTGCCACTGGGCTTTGCTCAGGACAGGGCTCTGTGTCCATGGCGTTCTCCTGGGTGATGGGACCTGGCCAAGCTCCAGCTACTCTGGGAGCACCCCTGGGTGCAGGTTGGGTGGGTTGGGGAGAGCAGGCAGCGGGTGCTCTCAGCACCCACCCACCCACAGGCTTCCCAGGCAGCCTTGCCATGGCTCTGCCCTACTTATTTCCTTCCCTCTGCAGCCAGCTCTGTCCCACCCTGCAAGCCCCCAACCCCTGTCCATGGAGGCCCCAAGCTGCTGCCATCCCTCTCCCCCATTCCTGGGGCATCACAGCAGGTCTCCCGGATGGTTGCAGGCAGGGGCTGCCTTTCCCGGCCTTCCCCAGCACGGGCATCGCAGACAGCGCTTTGCAGCTGCTTTCCCGGCCCCAGGCTGGGAGCTGGCGCCGGCTGGGGCGGCCGATTAGCAGGATCGGGATGTGCGGATTAAAGTCAATCTTGTTGGTGCTATTATCTGCGCCTCGATGCCGGGGACTCAGGGGGTGGTGGGTACCAGGGGGTGGAGGGAACCCCCCTCTGTATTAGGCATCTGCCTGCCTTTCCCCTGCCTGTTTTGGGGGTGTCTCTGCCCATAGGGACTCCCCCCATGCCCATCCCTGAGCTCAGCCTCCATCTGGAAGCTGCGGGATGGGGTGAGGACGGCTCTGCCCGGCACCCGCAGGGATTTTGGCACTCCAGCAAGCACGGGTGCTGACAGCTGAATGCCGATTGGCAGAGCTGCCCTCCTGCCCCAGTGCAGGGATGGGGGGTCCTGCACGGGCGGCCCCGGCTTTCCGGGCACAGCGCGTGACAGTGGCAGGAAGGTTTGGGTGCCTGCCAGGCCCCGCAGGTCCCCGCTGCCTGCTTGCCTCCCCCGCTCCCCTCCACTAATCACCTCGTCATCGGGGCGAGCTGCATCCCAGCTGGGATGGGGGGGTTGCCATGGTGATGGAGGATGCTGGTTGCCTAGCAACATCCATCCCCTCGCCTACCCGCCCTGGACCGATTTGGTATGTGTGTCCCCCCCTCCTAAAGCTGACTGCACACCCATGGGGAGGTGCAGGCTGGCAGGGGTCCCCATGGAGCCCCAGGGGGGGCTGGCCAGGGCACAGTGGGAGCAAGAGGGGGTTTCCCATCCACTGGGAATGGTTTCCAAGGAACAATCTCCATGATGGCCCCATCACACCCCGGCGGCACATTGATTTGCTGCTGCTGTTGCTCCATCATCCTCCCCCAGCCTGGTGCCTGCTGGGCCAGTAGCTCACGCAGCCAGGCACGTGAGTGACCCGGGTTCTTTGTGGGGCCACAGGGCTGTCCCCAAAGCTGGTCAGTAACCCATGGTGTCAGGGGGGGACAGAGATGGATGGACAAAGAGCTGCAAGGCCACCATGACTTGTAGCATGGCATAGCAGCTTGTGATTAATGGGTGGCATTGCCCAGATGGTCCCTGTGCTCAAGTGACCCCTCTGTTCACAGCCTTGGAACCCTGTTCCGCAGATGACAGCCAGCAGGAAGGGAAGCAAGCCCTGCCTGCAGTCCTGTCTGCCCTGCTTGGCAGCCCGTGCAGTGGTGATGGACAAGGTGTTGGGGTGTCTGTGTGGCAGCTTGGGAACACATGACCAGTCCCCTGGGACCTTCCCTGACCTCAGTGTTAGCAGGATGGGGAGGAGGAGGGCTGGCTTACACCCCAGCCCTGGCTTACCCGTGCTGTCTCCTCAGGGCCCTCTACACATATGAAGATGGCTCTGATGACCTGAAGCTGGCAGCCTCAGGAGGTAAGGTCCTCTGTCCCCTCAGCCAGCTTGGCTTTGCCAGAGTTTTCCCTGGCACCGATCCTGGTGCCAGCTAGACATGGGCTGATGGTGCTGTGCTAGGCGGAGGTTTGCTGGAGCTGTCGGGCCACTTTGAGATCCAGAAGGTGATGTATGGCTTCTGCAGTGTCAAGGACTCCCAGGCTGTCCTCCCTAAATATGTCCTCGTCAACTGGGTGAGTGGGGGATTTCGGCTGGGGTGGCATGCCCACTGAGGCTGCTGTGTGGTTAGGGGCACAGCTGGTTGCAAGAGAGAAATCTGTGGTGTCTGGAAGGGTGTGGGAGCCCCACAGTCACACTGCCTCATGGTGGCCAGCGGGTTGGAGGTATTGCACTGCAACCCCCTCCCTAGCTTAGCCCCTTCCTGGTTGCTGCAGGTGGGCGAGGATGTGCCAGATGCCCGCAAGTGTGCCTGCGCCAGCCATGTGGCCAAGATCGCAGAGTTTTTCCAGGTGGGTGATGCTGGGGAGGGGGACAATGCTGCCAGGGCACTGATCCTGGTCCCTGACGGCCGCTTGCCTCCTTCCCCCACAGGGCGTGGATGTCATTGTCAATGCCAGCAGCGTGGAGGACATCGACCCAGGGGCCATCGGGCAGCGGCTCTCCAATGGGCTGGCTCGTGTCTCCAGCCCGGTGCTGCACCGTCTGCGGCTGCGGGAGGATGAGAACGCTGAGCCTGTGGTAATGTCCCCATGGCAGCTGTGATGATGGACACGGGGCATCCCTCCTGCCCGGGGCTCCTGTCTGCCACAGCCCACTACCCCCTGTGCCACTCACTTTTATTCCCCCTCACTGATCCCAGCCCCTCCGCCCCCCCCGCCTCTCCTCCGTCCCAGGGCACCACGTACCAGAAAACTGACGCCACCGTGGAGATGAAGCGGCTCAACCGGGAGCAGTTCTGGGAACAGGCCAAGGTGGGGTGCAGGGGTGGGCAGCCCATAGTCCCTGGGGTGGGGGGTGAGCCCAACGGCAGGTGGGCTGACATTCCTACGTCCTTCTCCATCCACCAGAAAGAGGAGGAACTGCGTAAGGAAGAGGAGCGGAAAAAGGCCCTGGACGCCCGGCTGCGGTTTGAGCAGGAACGGATGGAGCAGGAGCGGCTGGAGCAGGAGGAGCGGGAGCGGCGCTACCGGGAGCGGGAGGAGCAGATCGAGGAGCACAGGCATGGCGGGGGCCGGGGTTGGGGGTCTCAGGCGCGAGGACGTGCGTGTAGGGATGGCTGTGCTCATGCTGCGAGTGTCTGGATGGGCACATGGGAGTCTGCTTGTGGGATGGAGCTGGGCAGGGAGCTGGTGCCCATCCCTTCTCCTGTGTCCCCATGGCAGGAGGAAGCAGCAGAGCATGGAGGCAGAGGAGGCCCGGCAGCGCCTGAAGGAGCAGTCCATCTTTGTAAGTGTCGTGGTGGGACTGGGTCAGAATTGGAGCTGGTGCCCAGTGTCACCCCCGGGGAAGGGCTGTTCCAAGGGTCCTGGGGCCGGGGGATGATGGGATGATGACTCTTCCCAGGGAGATCAGCAAGAGGAGGACGACAGGCAGCAGCTCAGGAAATCAGAGTCAGAGGTGGAGGTGAGTGTGGTGGTGGCCATGCCCAGTGCCAGTTCTCAGTCCCCAATCAGTGGTACCCACAGCTGGATGGGCACCCAGCTGGGGGTGTGCAGGGGGTTATCCTGTAGCAGTGGGTCTCAGCCTGTAGACACGCCGGGGCAGTGGGTCTCAGCCTCCCCCATTCCTGCAGGAGGCTGCTGCCATCATTGCTCAGCGGCCCGACAACCCCCGGGACTTCTTCAAGCAGCAGGAGCGGGTGGCATCGGGCAGCAGTGACGCCATCTCGCCAGGCAGCCACAGGACAGGTGAGAGGCTGGGGGTGACTGCAGGCATTGGGAGGGCCAAAGAGAGGCTGGGGGGTGGGCTGTGGACTGCAGAGCAGGTGAGTGCAGTGCCACTGGGGCTCCCTGCACCTTGGCAGGTTGCAGTGAGATCTGGGGGTACCAGGGCTGTACTCTGGAGAGAGGATGTTCTCTGTCCTCTCCATCAGTGCATCAGTGAGATGGGGGCATGAGGACAGCAGGGGGTCATTCTGCTCTACTGTGCCACCATCACTGCCACCACACCTCACATGGCCCTCACCGCTTGGGCAGCTTGGTGGGGGCTGGATGCTGTGTTGTCTTCAGCAAGGGGGAAGCTCATCCTGCTCTGAGCTGGATGTCATCCACTCACCTGTCATGGCACCGTGCTGGCAGCCATGCTGGCAGCATGGTTGGTGCAGCAGGGCCAGACATCTGGAGGTCCAGGGGTGTCTTGTGAAGACAACTCATCCCACAGGGGCAGCTGAAAAGAGCAGAAGTGATTGAGGCAGGCATGGGGCACCTGGCTGGGAGGTGTGCCCCATGGGCAGGCTGGACTAAACCACAGGAGGGAGTCCAGCCCTAGGACTCCTTCTGCAGGTCTAGGGCAGGGGTTGACTATCCTGGTAGGCAGCTCCATCTGTGGGACCATGTCATGGAGCTGCGTTGAGGGTTGTGCTGGGCGGGCTGTGCCATGGGGCTATGCTGGAGGGTGGTCTGTGATGTGTGTTTTTGCTGTGGGGTCATGCCATGGGTCAAGCCATGGGCTGTGCCATGAGGCTGTGCTGTGGGGTTGTGCTGTGGATTGTGCTGTGGGTTGTGTGTTGTGGCTGTGCCGTGGGGCTGTGCCGTGGGTTGTGCAATGGGATGTGCTGTGGGGCCGTGCTGTGCCTGAGCAGATAGTTGGTCCCATGGCCTCTCTCCCCACCCAGACAGATAGCATTGCCTCTCATCCTTCTCTCCTGCTGTCTTTCCATCCTCTTTTCCTGCCATACTCCCACCTTGCTATCAGTGCTTCCTCCTGTCCCACCATCCTCCCATCCCGGTGCCCTGGTGCCCCAGCCCCACCATAGCTTCACTGAGCAGGGACTGAACCATCTCTTTGCTCTTTCTCTCTCTCTATCCGTCCGTCTGTCTGTCTTGTCTTTCTCTTGGCAGGTCGTCTGCACTGTCCTTTCATAAAGACAGCTGACAGTGGGCCGCCTTCTTCCTCCTCCTCCTCCTCCTCCCCCCCACGGACCCCCTTCCCCTATATCACCTGCCACCGCACCCCAAATCTCTCCTCTTTCTTCCCATGTAGGTAGCTGGGAGCCTCCGGGCATGCAGCTCCAGGGAGCCGAGCTGTGGGTGGCCACCCTACAGCCAACCCCAGTCCCACGGCACACTGGATTGACAGCAGAGGCAGCAACCTTCCCGTGGGCACCCTGAAGGGGCCGGGCACCCAGGCGTGGGCTGTGCCCACACTCGTGGGCACCCAAATGCATCTGTGCCCCTGGGGTGGGAGGATATGTCAGGCTGGGCCCGTGGGGCAGGTTGTGCCCATGGTACAGGGATGGGGCACTGTGCAGGACATACAGGAACAGTGCAGAGCTGTGCCAGGGGAGGTGGTGCTCTGACATGGGATGGAACAGGCCATGCCGATGGGATAGAAGGGGAAAGGGCACGCTGTGCCCTGGTCCACACAGGACTCTGCCCATGGGGCAGTGTGGGATGGAAAAGGCTGGGCTCAGAATCATAGGCCAGAAGGGGACGGATGAGGCCTGGGGACATGTGGGGCTGTGTTCCCCCAGCCTGGGGTGGAATCATGGCACAGAGCTGTCCCTGCAGGGGCAAGGAGGCTCTGCCAGAGCCCAGCTGGGCAACGTATGGGCATGGCCAGCATGCACCATAGTGGGTGTGGGGCTGTCTGTACCTGGCAGATGCAGGGTCTGTGGCTGTGTGGGGTTGGTGGGGATGCCCGGAGTGGGGCATTGTGGCTGCTGCACCCATGGGTGCCTCTATCCTGCCACCGCAGGAGGGGACAATGTGGTGGCAAATACACGGTGACATGCATTTGACAGCTCATGGCTGGGTTGGTGCGGGTCAGGAGCAGGGGCAGCGCTGCGAGCAGCCCCCCCCACTCCGCCCCTTTCCCTTGTCTGCAGGCAGCCAGTCAGACGCCTACCGCAAGGCTGCGGCAGCGGGCTGCAGCCCCTGCGGGCCCAGCCCGGCCACCACGCCCCTGGGCCAGCTAGCCACCCGCGCACCGGGTGACGAGACGCCCGCAACGCCCAAAGGTGGGCGCAGGGCTGGGGCTGCTGAGCCCTGCCTGGGGCTATCTGGTGAATCCCCACCATGCATTCCCCACTGCAGCCCCCTCAGCTCCTCCGCAGCCCCATTGCAGCCCTGCCAACCCCCCTTGCATTGCTCAGTGCATCCCTGCTATCCCGGCTGCATCCCCCAGCATGTCCCCCGCCGTCTCTCCCGCATCCCCCGGTTCATCCCCGTCGTATCCGCGGTGCGTCGTATCCGCACCGGTGTTTCCCCGCCGTCTCTGCTGCATCCCTGCCCCTGTGCTACCCTGTTCTCACTGTTGTATTCCTGCCATCTCCAGTGCGTTTGCTAACACCAGTGCATCCCTGTTGTCTTTGCTGCATGTCCCACCTCCACCCCATGCAGCTTCCCCATCCCCAGCTGGTTCATTTCCATCACCAATGTATCCCTGTTCTGTACATGCTGCTGTCTCTGCAGCATCACCACAGGGCAGCCCCATTGTCTCTGCTGCATCCCCACACAGTGCAACTCTGCCCTATCTGCCCCATCCCACAGTACATCCTTGCCAGCGTTGCTGCTTCCCTCCATGTATCCCCCGTGTCCCATTACATCCCAGCTGGCTTTGCTGCAGTCTCTGTATGTCTGTGCTGCATCCCCGTTGGCATTCCCTGGTGCATCCCAGCTTGCCCTTCTGCACCTTCCCAGTGCATACCTCCCTATCTACCCACATCCCCCCCCCGTGCTTCCCCCTATTCTCCCATCCCAGTAGGGCCCAGCCACCCACCCCAAGGGAACACCTTGCCCAACCACTTGCCCTGGCCATGTCCCCTCTTTCCCTTGGTGCATGACATTGACCCTCTACCTGCCCAGCTGCTCCCACCCATCCCTGCAGCATCTCCCTGCTGCACCCAGCCCAAAGGACCCCTCCCAGCTGCAGCCCTGTTCCTGGGCATCCCCCATCTCTGGTCTGTCTCCCCTGACTGCTGTTCCCCACCTTTGCAGACGCTTCCAGTCCCAGTGCCCAGGAGGCTGGGCCAGCCACCCCCGAGCAGCACTGGCCCTTCCCAGGGCCTGAGGACAAGGCCACCGAGCAACCTAGAGATGAGCCCAGCCCCAGGCTGGTGTGGACAGCAGGGGGTGATGACCTGGGGGACCTGGTGACCCTGGATCCCACTGAGCCCTCCCTTCCACCTGCAGCCACAGAGCCACAACCTGGGGGTACCCCCAACCCTGAGAGCCTCATTGACCTTTGGCAGAGTGATGGGGCAACCCCCCCCACTGCCTGGCCCCTGCCTGCTGCCCCTGTCCCTGAGGGTCCACCAGCCATGCTACCCGATGAGGGACCCCTGCTGAGCCTGGACGAGCTCCCCGAGCCCCCTGCCACCTTCTGCGATGTGGAGCAGGAGGAGGAGGTAGGCAGAGAAGAAGACCCCCAACCCCTGGGGCTTGGCTGCCAGCATGCCCCCCAGGAGGATGTCCCAGGCCGAGAGACCCCCCCAATCACCAATGGGGAGATGGCCCCCAAGGATGGGACACCAGGACGTGGGGAGCAGGTGAGGCACTGGAGTATGTAGGGGGTGGGTTCAGAGGGATGATGGGTGGTTGGGAGGGTGTCCTGACTGCCTGCCCACCCCTGCTCCCCCTCCCCAGGCCAGCGAGGGCTACTTCAGCCAGTCCCAAGAGGAGGAGGTACCCCCCCCTGAGGAGCCATCGGCCAAAGCCCCCCAGCCTGTCTTCTACAACAAGCCCCCAGGTGAGTGGGGACGAGGAGGGAAGTCTGTCCCACCATGGGACATCCACGTGACCCTTTCTCCCTCCTGCCATGGGGCATCCCATGCTGCCTTGACATTCCCTCCTTATCCCCTAGAGATCGACATCACATGCTGGGACACAGACCCCCTGCCCGAGGACGAGGAGAGCTTCGGGGGGGGCCTGTAAGCCCAGGCCCTGGTGCCAGCACAGGCCTCCTGCCCCGGCNCCCCCCCCCCCGCCAAAACCCCGGCAGGGAGCCGGAGTGGGGCTTTTGCTCTCCCATCCCTTCTTCCTCACCGGGATCCCTCTTCTTTCTCCCCTGCCCCAGCTTGGCCCCCGCTTGGCCCCTCTCCCCCTCCCCTCCCTACGGTAACTGTTTTTGGAAAGCACAAGTTCTGTACCGGCAGTGTGCTCATGTCTGTTAATAAATAAAGCGACTCCCACAGGGGCTGCAGCCTGCTGGGGGGTACGGGGGAGGGCTGAGGGTGGCCACTCCCCTAGGGGGTCCTGCAATGCCAGCCTGCTGGAAGGCAAACCCGAGCCACAAACTTTTATTCTCAAACTGTAACAAACAAAAAATTTAAGAAAACAGAGCAGAGTCCGGGTCTCCAGCTCCCCCAGCCACTGGGGGTCCAGCAGGGGCCAGAGGGGGAACCAGCCCCTTCCGCGCCGGCGGCGATGGCCCACGCCAGGGCGGGCGTCCCCGGGGTGACGCGGGCAACCGAAACCACCCCCCTGTGCTGCAGGGGTACCCACAACAAGGTCCGGGGATCCCCTGGGGCCGCTGTTAGACAGCGGTAGTCCTGCCGAAGAGGGGCATGGATACCGGGAGGTGCCAAGGTCCTGGCTCGTAGGTGTCCCTGCTGCTGAGCTCCGAGTCTGTCCAGCTGGGAAACATGCGGGGGGAGCACTCTGCCTGCAGGTAGAGGTCCGGGCAGGCAGGGCCGGGGCTGGCCGAGCGGGGCAGGTGCAGTGCCGAACCATAGCCAGCATCCAGGAAAAGGGGTTTGTAGCTGGGGGGCTGTTCCTGCTTCTCCAGCCGCTCGTGGCTCAAGAAGGGGGCGTTGATTTTGCGGTAGAGCCCCCGCGTGTCCATCAGCACCTCGCTGTACGGCGGGGGGGGCTCTGCCATCAGCAGTGCCTCCTCATAGCACGGCGGCTTCGACAGGTCCGACTCTGCAAGGCAAAGCCCCCCCCGTGGACCCCCGCTGCCGTCAACGCTGCGTCCTGGCTCTCCTGGCCTATCCCCCCAAAAAAAGGGGGAGGCGCGGGCTCTGGGGATGCCGAGAGCCCTTCCCTGCTCCTTACCGTGCCGGCAGCTCCAGGGCCGGGGGGGCGGGATGTGGTGGGGGTGATGATGATGGGGCTCAAGGCGGAGGCGGTGGGGAATGGCCATGCCGGGGGGGCTGCCCCCGTAACCCTCGTAGTGCAGCGGCTCCAGCTCCAGCGCACGCAGGCTCTGCTCCCGCAGCCGCTCCTCCTGCTGCCGCTTCACCCGCCGCCGCAGGTAGCTGCAGAAGCAGCACAGCAGCACGATGAGCCCCCAGATGAGCCAGAAGCCAGCGAAGCAGGTGAGGAAGGTGTAGGTGCCCTGGGACATCACCATCTTGGCAGCCTCTCCCCCACCCCGAGGGCAGGGAGAGGCCGGGGCCTCCCCCCCGGGGTCCGG
>JAAWXA010000026.1:4734365-4772027 GCA_038090715.1 Florisuga fusca | reverse complement strand
AATCCCCCACGCCCGGGGAACCAGCGGGACGCCGGTGGCGTCAGGGCCGTGCCATCCCCGGGGGTGGCCACGCTAGCCCCAGGGGTGGGGGCCGGGGTTCCCCCAAGTGAGGGCCCCACGGTCCGGTTGATGTGACCGCCCTGTGACGCTCCGTGGGGCGATTCCACGGGCTCCCCCATCCGGTGGCCGTGCACTTGCCCTGGGTGCCAGGGGCTGCCAGCCACCCACTCCCCAGTGCCAGCCACAGCCTCCTCAGGGGGTGACGCCAGTGCAGCGCAGGGACAGTGGCAGGGAGTGGCAGCGGCAGCTTAGCCACCAACCATCCCCCCATGTACCCCACGGGGCACCGCAAAGGGACATGTGACTGACAGGCATGGGGGGTGGGGTGGGGGGGCAGCCGGGCCCTGAGGACAGCAGAGTCAGAGTTGGCACTGGGCAACACTAAGAGATGCCCAGGGGGCACCCCAGGCCTCGGGGGGATGCTCTTGACCCGCAGCAGACCCCTCAGCATCCTGGCCCAAGTGGTCATCCTCTATGTCAACGCCTCCAGCTGTTTGCTGTTGGGGGTCAGGGGGATATCAGTGGCTGTTCTCTGCTGCACCCAAGGCTCACAGTCACCATGGGAAACCCCCCTGGGCTCCTCCGGCCTGTGCCCACCCTGCAGGAGAGACCACCTGCTCTGCCCTTGTCTGCACCCTGCTGCCACGGGGCTGTGCCGGGAGCGGCAGGACCGTGGCTCCCAGGCAGAGCTGTATCAGCCCTGGGGCTGCACTGCCCACCGCCTGCCAGGGCCACAGATCCGTGGGCGCCCCACGCAAGCCATGACCCTGCCACCACTTCCTTCCCGTGGGCAGGGCGGTGGGCGCCCACTGAGGCTGCACACAGACAGCATTGTTCTGCCCAGGCCCGGCCGGAAGGACTTCCTTCGTCCTGGTCAGGAGGTGACCCGGGGAAGCCGGGTGCTGGCATCCCCCTCCCGCCACATCCAAGCGGAGCAGTTCTGGCAGCTGTCCAAGCCTCGCCGCCTCGCTGCGAGTGGGGCCATAGCGGCCGCATCTCCCTTGTCCCCCTCGGCTCCAGCCCTGACTCACCTTGCTGGAACTTGTCTCCTGTGGTCGGACCTCACAGCATGGCCGCAGCAGCCCAGCAGTGCTGGCTCGACGGTGGTGCCCGAGCAGCACCCGGGGCGGGCAGAGGGCTGCGGCCATGCAGGGGCGCTCGGGCGCTCCCTCGGGGCATGAGTACCGCAGAGATGAGGGGCACGACGGCGCCCACGGGCATCGTTAGGCCGGGGCAAGGGCAGGCGGAGGGAGCCAGGCCTCCGGCCCCGCCAGTGCCGGGGACCAGGAGCTACCTTCTCCTTCCCCTTCCCTTTCCCCTTCCCCACGGCGGCGGGGGGAGGCAGGCGGGGGGGCGCTCCCCGAGCCACATGGTGGGCTGGAGGAGGAGCTGTTGCCCAGGCAACAGCTGAGAGCATCCTTCACCCCTGAAAATCGTGTGTTGCTGCCACAGCCCCATAGCTCAGGGCAACACCCAGAACCTTCAGTGCCCACCCAAAGCTCGCCCTGTCTGTGGGGCCCATACCCACCACTTCCAGCTCCAGCCATACACCAGCCCACACCTGCACGCTGCTCCCTCTCAGCAAGGACAGGGATGGCAATGAGGCACCCTCCAAATGGTGGGGCTGGGGCAGCGCTGGGCAGAAGGGAGTGGGGGACAGGCAGAGGCCCTTCCACACCCTGCCCCTATATCACCCACGGGCAGCCCACACCCCGCCCTGCCCACAGGGACATGCTGACCCCATGACAGACACCACTAACACACTGGTGACCCCAGGACCTTGGTGCTGGGGTGCCAGAGCCCAGGCAGTTTTGGCACAAGCATCCCTGGCTGGTGTGGTGGGAGCAGCCATCCCCAGGCAGTCCCCATCCCCCACCCCCGCCTTCCTTCTTTCCATGGCTGCAAAATTCCTGGATTTTACCCCAAGATGCCCCCTCTGAGTGTGAGAACTCCTCGTCGGCCTGCTCCCATAGCAACTGTTCCCTTAGCTACCCAGCCGCACTTGCTATTCTCATCCCTGTGCAGCTGCGTGCAGCCTCCCCGCGCTGCGCTCGAAGCTGCCGATGCTGCTGCCAGCCCTGGACCCCAAACCCATCCTGTATCCACCCTGACCAGGCTGCCTCTCATCGGACACTCCCCCATGGCAACTATGGTGATCACACCATGCTCCCCCCAGTCGAGGGGAGTCCCTCAGGCAATGCTCCATGCTGGAATGAGGTCACCCTCTGCACGGTATCCCCCAAAGGGGCACCGCACCGCACCTGAAAGGGAGCAGGACTTGATCCCCAGCCCCACAGCACAGTCCTGTGCCCAGAAGGGCAGATGTGCCCCAAAGGGAACCCCACAGCAGACACAAGCACCCCAACAGCACAAGGCCTTATACCTCTCGTCCCTGCACTGACCCAAACCACCCAGCTGAAGCCACTGAGGGCCCCCAATAGTCCCTGGGACTCAGCCTCCACACTCTCCTGTGGGAGAGGAGCACCAGCATTGCCCATAGCAGCCCAGGAAGGGGGGGTCCCTGCTCCTCTTGTCCTTCCAGCCACCACAGCCTGGAGCAGGTATTCCCTGACGCAAGAGCAACACAAGACACGTCAAATCTCGTGCTTAACAAAAGGTTAAAAATTTAAATACTCTCCAACTTTAGTGCAACGCAAGCAAATATGATACCACAGGTCCAAGTAGGTGCTCAGCCCCCCCGGGGGGCCTGGCTCAGAATGAGCACAAGGCAGCAGCACAACACGTGCACACACGCGTGTGCATACACACATACAGAAGACACGAGTTATTGCTTGGGACACAGCTGGGACAAGTGTGCACAAGGGAGGACAGGAGAAGCAGGATGGAGAGGTGGTCTGAGCTCCACACTGCTCCCCAGCGAAGGCAGGCTCTGGCCCTTTGGGCGCAGGAGCTGCACTGGCTCCCCAGGATCCCGGGAATGCACACTAAGCCAGTACAGAGGCCAGGCTGATCCCAGCCCTGCTGACTCTTGGGTCACGGCTCACGGCACGACCCCAGGAAGGGACATTCCCTTTACCATGGCTTTGCTCTCAAGAGCAGCTCCCTTACGTGTCCTGAGCTGGGCTGCAGCCCTCCCAGCATGCACAGACTGCTGATCCAGAGCTGGTGAGACCATGCTGGGGCCATCCTACACCACACTGGGGATCAGACCGACCCTTCAGTCCCAGCAGCAGGTAGCTCCTGGGCAGGTGCCATGGGAGCAGCTGTGTCCTGTTGTGCTGCAGGCAGCCTGCTGTTGGTCTGGAGAGGGGGCCGGGATCAGCTCCCTGTAGCTGGCAGCATGTGTGAGACGAGGCAGGAGGAAACAGGCTTCGGCAGACAGAGACGCAGGGATGAAGCAGTGATGCTCTGCTGCCAGGATGCCATGGCAGACAATTTGGCACAGTGCTTTCCTGTGCCTCAGGGCTGAGCAATGGACTCCGCTGGAGCCAGGGATGCCTCAGCATGGCCAGAAAGGTCCAGGAAAGATGCTTTAGACACCTCAAGGCACAGAAGGCCTCTGCCCCTGGTACAAAGCTGAGACCGTTATTCCCCCCATAGGAGGACATTTGTGCCTGTGACAGGGTGGGGGCAGTGCAGCCCTCCACCTATAGATTAAAAACCAACATGTGATATGTACAGAACGACATATATAAATATACACTAAACCTGCAGTGCCACTTCAGCACCTTGGAATGTGTCAGCAGATCTGCTCCAGCCTGGCCTCCAGCTGGCATAATCCCTCCCTCCCACCCTGGGCATGGGAGGGGAGAGGCAGCTGGCAGTAGGCATAGCATAACCCCAAACTGCAGATTCAGAAGTGTCCAGATCTGTCTTGGGGATGAGTGCTTGTCCCTGGCCAGAGGCACTTTGGCCTAAGCTGTGTGCTGCCACCAGCCCTGGAGCCATCCTCACAGTCTTCCAATACAGACATGTAAAGCTGTAAACAAATCCACCTTGTGGGGCTGCTGCTACCTTGTCCTTCAGGCTGGGCTGTTGTTCTGCTGGGCACCCGGAGAGGCAAGGGAGTCCTGGGGGCTGGAGAACAAGCTGTGTTCTACAGCCGGGTGGGCTCTTCCTCACTGTCACTGCAGTTTCCACAACAGTCCTGAAGTCAGAAGGGCAAGGAGAGGGAAGGGGGAGAGAGAGGAGCAAAGCAAGCAGAGGGTGAGCACAGTCACACAACCCAGGCTACAGCTGCCCTCTGGTAGGGAAGGGCCAGCCCCCCCCAAGCCTGCATGTCAAGATGCATCTGGGGGTTCAGCTCCTGGCAGAGAGACTGGTGAGCACGCAGCTGACTAGCCCAGAAGCTGGGATGAAGATGGGCTCCACTCAGGGCTCAGTCAGCCACAGAAGCTGCTGAAGCCCTTTTTTGCTGGAATGGCAGGAAGCCTGAGCTCTGGGAAATGCCAAACCCTTCACAGTTTCTCAACCCTTCTGTGTGTCCTGGACATCCAAAGAGAGGAGTGAAAGGAACTCTGCACAGCTCCCTGGGAGCAGAGCTCCCAGCAGCAGCAGTGCAGGGGCAGCTTTGGCTCAAGCTAAGGGCATGGCCTCTCTCATGAAGGCAGCGAGCAGGGAAGCAGGATTAGTGGCTCAGGGGGCAGTTAGAACACCAAGCAGCTTGTGCTCTGCTGGGGGAAGGGGATAGGCACTGAAGGACAACAATCCTCTTTCCCAGATCTTGCCATGTCCGCGGGCCACCGGGTATTTCCCTGAGCAGAGCAGCCAGGAGAGACTGCTCACCTCTGGAAAGAGAAAACACGTGGCAAATCACAGCTCAATCCCTGCTACAGGTAGCTGCCTATCCTCTGGCAAGTCCTGTCTGCCTCGGGAAGGGCTGGGTAACCCAGCCCAGAGCTGGCTCTGGATAGGGCAGCCCACCAAACAATAAAGTACAACTTGGAGCTTGCCAGGGCAGCAGGAATCAGCACTGAGTGGTTGAGTGGGTTGAGAGCCAACCATGCTTGAGGCCCACAGCTGCAAGCAGCTGTTGAGAGGCAGCAGCCCAGACTTTCCCAGTCCTGGAAAGAAGGCAAAGACTTTTCTGTGCAGAGGAGATGGGCAGGCAAGCAAGCCCATAGCAGCTGCAAGACGTTTCTGTTCTCATCCCTTGAAAGCACTGCTCTTGCTGCCTGCTCCCAGTCTGGCAGAAATGCTCTGGGGAGCCCAGGAGCCCATTCCAAGAACAAGGCTTCCTTTAGGAATTGTATTGTTCATGTAGGTAGAGAGCAGATATGCTATTTTAGTGCCTTCAACACCCCTCTCCCTGAGTGACTGCACCATATTTAGCCAGGACACTCCATCCCAGGCCTCTAGACTCCTGAAGCATGAGGAGTGCCAGCCAGGTGAGNGAAGCTGCAGAAACCTCCCAAAGCCACTCAGCCTGGTGACACCTGCTGTGAAACAACACCAGTGCTGTGCCACTCTCCAGCTGACAACTTAAACAAGTTCTCCCCTTCCCAGAAAGCAAAGTATTCCTACCCTCTGTGCCACAAAACAATTTCACATGATCTCAAGACCAAGCCTGCTGCACAAACAACATGAAAACCATGAAGAGTACAAAGTGCAGTATTAAAATGGCAGGCCAAGCCCTGCCCAGTTGTACAACTCTCATCTGTAACACACAGCAACAACCCACTTTTGCCCGAGAAAAGCTGCTGTGTTAGTGTTAGAAGCCAGGATACACAGAACAGGGCTGAATCCCAGACGGGGAGTCCAGAAGGTATTAGCAGGACCTTTCTTATGTATGCAAAGGCACCCCAGAGCAATGCTCCAACACCGAGCAGGTCTGTCTGCAAAGAGAAGGTGGTGTATATCTAGTGAAGCTCATCACAGTCTAGAAGGTGTGTGGGTACATCAACAGGAGTTATCCAGCCAGCACCACACAGCTGTGACTTACACCCCTGTGGTTTCTCCTCTGCACCCCGAGCTCTGAGTGATCACATCCGGGCTCTGGCCACCGTGTGCCCCGCTACACATCCCTGACCCATGCACAACCACCACACACTCTTGCCCACCGGTCCCACTCCAGAGCAGAACCCAGGTGCTGCCCAGATCCCACCAGGTGCTGCATCTCACCGAGGGTTTGTCGCAGATCCTCGCAGAGGCTGATGTGGGGGAACTGCAGCATCTGGCGCCATTTCTTGCTCTTGCCCTTCCGGTTTCCACCACCACCTGCAGGACACACAAAATTGGTACCATGAGTTATGATGCAAGAATGTCCCATGGCAGCTTCTCCTTCCCAGGAGCCAAGAGAGGAGACACCCTCTGTCCACCTACATGAGCAAGCCCAGGAAAGGAAAACCTAAGTGCCACAGCTGTCTCCTGGCTGGTAGAACAAAAATGTGAGAGCCTCTGACTGTCAGAGGAAGTGGATGGACCAACCACTCTGGCTACTGAACGAAGTGCCAGAACAGAAGACANCTGAGTGGTTGAGTGGGTTGAGAGCCAACCATGCTTGAGGCCCACAGCTGCAAGCAGCTGTTGAGAGGCAGCAGCCCAGACTTTCCCAGTCCTGGAAAGAAGGCAAAGACTTTTCTGTGCAGAGGAGATGGGCAGGCAAGCAAGCCCATAGCAGCTGCAAGACGTTTCTGTTCTCATCCCTTGAAAGCACTGCTCTTGCTGCCTGCTCCCAGTCTGGCAGAAATGCTCTGGGGAGCCCAGGAGCCCATTCCAAGAACAAGGCTTCCTTTAGGAATTGTATTGTTCATGTAGGTAGAGAGCAGATATGCTATTTTAGTGCCTTCAACACCCCTCTCCCTGAGTGACTGCACCATATTTAGCCAGGACACTCCATCCCAGGCCTCTAGACTCCTGAAGCATGAGGAGTGCCAGCCAGGTGAGGGATGGATTCCTGTAACCTTGCAGGGTTCCCTCCGAGAGCCCTGGGGTCTAGCAAGCCAGCCACAGGTGGAGACTCTGCCTGCTGCTCCCTCATCCCCACATTCCTGCCACATCTGCCTGGCACAAGAAAGAGCAGCCTCAGTGCTGCTAGAGGACTTGCTGGGGAGGAAACACTTGGTGAACATTCTTACCTGTCTGCTGAATAAACGCTGGAGTAACCCCTTCTTGGGCTGTGGAGAAGGCTGCCCTTTCCAGTCTAGGTCTGGTGGTACTGTGCCATCTGTGCTAAAGACATTCAGCTCCTTAAAACACTCTGTCTCGATCATCTGGAAGAGGGCAAAGATGTTTACAGCAACTGCCACACAAAGCCCATCACCAAACACTCATCAGAGCATGAGAGCAGCAGGGACAGCACAAACCCTGTGGAACTCTGAACTTGGCCATGGTAGGCACAAGCTGGAGCAAAGACCTGTGCTGTGAACCTACCTCATTCTGCCAAGGAATGGGCACACTTCCCGTGGCAAACTTCTGGTAGAAGTCATTGTCTGTGGGCTCCAGCTCCACCCCTTTCACCGTTGAGAACTGTTCGATGTCCAAAACATCCTTGCAGTAGATGGCCTGTGGCTAAACAGCATAAGGACTGCTTTAATACCAGGCTTCATGAAGATGCCTCAAGCTCAAACAAAAGTGGCTCATGGCCAAGCCCAGGCACCCTCTCCCTGCAGTCCAGAGATTGTTTGACCCCATTTCTGCCAGGGTGCAGAAACAAGAGGGAAGGGGATAGGTACCATCTCCTCAGGAAAGCCACCCCAGGCCTCCTGCTTCCCTCAACAGCAGCAGTGATTGAAGAGGTGAGGACATAAACGTGCACTTACATCTGGCTTGAATGGGGGGTCCAGCATGCCTGCTTCCAGCCTCCTGAAGTTGAGGTGCTTGAAGAGAGGGTGCTCCTTCACTTCTTTGGCTCCAGCTCCTCGGCACCCCAGGCGCTCCAAAGGGTCTTTGCACAGGAGCTGCAACACAAAGAAAATCAGTGCCCTGGTGGAAGGTGCTTCTGGGTTGGGCTCCTGCAGTGTCTCCAGAGATGCAATGGGCCCATTGGGCAGCTGTGAGAGTGAAGAATTAAGGCATGCTGGACCCTCACCCTCCAGTGCTGCCTTATCAAGGGAACCCAACTGCCACCAGCACCTCTACAGGGAGCAGGTGTTCTACCACATGCAAAGAGGAGGTGGGAGTGAAAGGACAGAGAAGCACCCTCATACCATGGTGCAGAGGGAGCGGGCACAGGGCGAGAACTTCTCTGAGTACTCCTCCTGCACTTCCTTCACCAACCGCTCCACCTCCTCCCGCTTGATCTTCTTCTTGCGCTGCTGGAAGGGGGACTGCCCCTCGATCATCTCATACACCAGGCAGCCCAGAGCCCACCAGTCTGGGCTGAACGTGTAGCGCTCGTTCTTCACCACCTCTGGAGCTACATGGGAGCAGGGGTGAAGGACATGTCAAAGTGGGGAGAGCATGAGTTCAGTTAGAGAACACCACTTTTAGATCAAACCGGGGTCACTTACCCATGTAGCCAACTGTTCCCACTCGGCCCTTGATTGTTTGTCCCTCTGGCACATGCACAGCTAATCCCAGGTCTGAGATACGGATGTGACCTGCACAGAGGAGGGGGCAAATTAAGAGGACTATATTTGAAGCTGCCAAAAACACAGAGCAAGCCTGGGTCAAGCAGAGAAAGAGAGAAAGACCCAGGCCCAGGGCTCCTCTTGACCTTGCACTCACCATGGTCATCCAGCAATATGTTCTCTGGCTTCAGGTCCCTAGGCAGGAAGAGACTTGATTAGCAAGAAGCCTGTTGTCAACCCAAAAGACACAGGGAACATGGACATCTCAAGAAATCATAGACAAACACCAGAAGAATGCAATGCTCCTGCCTCAGGCACACATATGACCTTCCCCTCACTCCTGTCCCCAGGCCCTCCCCTCCTGGGCAGAGAGGCAGGTCACAACAACCTAGAACCCTCCACAAGAAAGCAGTGAACCTATGGCTGACTCTCTCTTTACAGGGGCAGGGCTTGCTACAGAACAGGCTGTGCCAGAGAGGAGCAGAGGCTTCTTCTGCTTGTCCTGACCAAGGGCAAGGCATAGGGTAGGACTAGAATAAGACTTTCTGGCCCCATGTTTAAGCCATGCCATCCCTAATGCTCACGACACAACCCAGGAGTGAGTAGTCAGTCATACAATCAGCTTGTTCCCCTTCTGCCCAGCTCTCAGGTCTTGAGAACATTGGGGCAGCCCACCCTCCTTTGCTCCAGCATCAATAGTGCCAGGGAGCTAAGCACCCAAGTGCCTGCCCTAAAGCATTCAGAGAATGATCACATCCTGCTCTTGGTGATCATTTAAGAGCAGGAGGAGGCCGAGCTAAGCTCTCCCATCTCTCCCATGAGATCAGCTTTCTGTTCCTGATATCCTGTTCTGCTGTTTTCAAGCCTGAGCTTAGTTTCTTGAGCAGGTATACCCAGTTGGGCTACTGAGAGCAGCAGGAACCCTCTTGCCTCTGCAGCCCATGCAGTCTCCCAGCCAGAACCAGGCAGTGCCCACCTGTACACTATCCTCTCCTGGTGCAAGTCCTCAAGGCCACAGCAGATCTCAGCAGCATAGAAAGCTGCTCGGGGCTCCTCAAAGCCAGCCTCTCCCATGTGGTAGATATGGAACTTGAGGTCCCCTCCATTCATGAGGGTCAGCACTAGGCAGAGAGCATCTTTAGTTTCATATGCATAGGCTAAGCTCACCTGCAATTTAGGGCAGAAAGGCTGTTAGAAGACACAGCTGGAAGAGGGAGGTGTATGCACTCTGGCAGGCACTCTGTCACCCAAGCAGCCACTCACCAGCAGCAGGATGGGGCCTTTGCCAGCAGAGGAGGAACTGTGCAAACCCAGGGAGGACATGGAAGTGCCCAACAGCCCCTGCACACCCCCACCTTTCCTCAGGAAGGGGACACATTATCTCCCTGAGCCAGAACTGCCCCCTTCCAGGTCAAGCAGCAGGCAACAGCAACCCTGGGGCAGCACCTGATGAATCCTCCATAAGGGAAGGTTTCAGGTTGTCCACACCTCAGTGTATCCAGGGAGAGCTCCCCACCACACAGCTCAGGGCTAGGCTTCTGTGCATTTGGCTCTCTGGAAAGACAGCTCTTGCTGCTTCTGGCCCAGAGGTTAAGGTTGGCACTCGTGAGACCAGACGGGTGTGTGGGCCTGACTTTTGTGGCAACTAGGTCATCTTGTGGAGGTATCAGAAGGTCCTGCCAGACCCCAGCCTAGTGAGACATATGCAGCCACCAGGACTGTGGGGTGGCTACCTATGGGTAAGGCCTGCTCCACCCTTGCCCTGCTGGGCAGGGAGCACAGAGGTGCAGGGCTTGCTGGTTGGAGGAAAAATCAACCATGGCAGCAAAGTCAGAGCAATTCCTATGTACTTACTACAAACCTACTGTTCACTTTTTCCAGGATCTGTTTTTCATTCAGGGCCATGGCCTCTCCCTTCCGCTTTTTGATCCGTTTCTTCTCCAGCTTCTTGCAGGCATACATCTTCCCTGTGGCACGCACTTGGCAGGCACAAACCTGTAGGGGGTACAAGGCTCAGTACTCTCCTGCTACCATTTCCAGGGTGGGGGTCTAGGTTCTGCTATTAGGGCATGGGAAGGCAAAGATGTCCCTTTCCCGGCCTCGCCCTGAGGTTAGCCTGAAGTCTGTTGTCAAATCAAGAACACAGGGAGCAGGGACATCTCCAGATGTCGCAGATAAGCAGCAGAGGGTTGCAATTCCCCTGCCACCTGTAGAAGCACCATGGCTGGTGACTGGGAAGACAAAAGGCCACTCCAGAAACAGAAGGAAGCCTGAGAGTGACAGTTTTCAGGAGTGCAGTTTCCCCTGCCAAGACACCAGGAACAGACCTCACTCTGCCCTGACAGCAGTACACACCACAGGGCATGTGCTACCTACACTGCACAACACCTCCCATGCCTCCAGTGCCTGGCTCCTGCCCCCCAGGGGGGAAATGACAATCATGCAATGCCCAGAGCACAGCAGCACCCAGCACAGAGCCCCCTGGCCAGGACAACCTGGCTCCAGGTGCTGTAGCAGCTTGTGGCACCTGGATGGCCAACCCGGACCCACATCTGGTAGCAGCAGTCAACAGTGGCTGCTGGGTACCCCAAATTCAGAGGAAATTCCTGTCACTCACCTCCCCAAAACCGCCTTTGCCCAGCACTCGGTACTGGCGGAAAGTGTTTTTGGTCACTGGCTGCCTGTGAGGAAAAGGAAACTGGAATAAGATGAGAGCAAGAAAGGAGCAGAGGCTGATGTCCAAACTACCCCCATACCCTGGACTGAAAGACTATGGCTCTCCCCAAAAGCCCTGCTCAAGGAGACCTTGCTTCCCTGGGAGGCAAGCAAGGCTGGGGCTGCTGCTGATGCCAATAAAAGACCCTAAGGAGGAGCAACAGCTGACCAAGACCGAGCCCTCGGCTCCCGCCAGGGCCCAGGATGGGAAGGAGCTCAAGGGATCCCCCAACAGCCTGTGTGAGCAGGGTGCTTGTCTCCCAGCCATGCTAGGGAGGAGTTTTACCGTTCCAGCCATTTCCACTGCAGGAAGCGGTTGAAGTACAAACTGTCGAGGTAGTCGGCAAAGGGAGCCACGCTCAGGTAGTCATGGATAAGCCTAGGAGAGAGCAGAGCCAGCAATATTGCTGAGAGCTGATCACAGCCATGGAAAAGGTCTGCTGGACCCAGGAAGGAGGAGGTGAGCAGACCTGAGAGCCTGGTCTCTTTGCCATCCCCAGACCCAGCCCAGTACTGAGTCATCTGCACAGCACCGGCCCAGAAAGCCCAAGCTCTGCACTGTGCCTGATGCAAAGGGAAGGTGCGTTGGAGGTACCCCTGTGATGAACACAGCACCCTGGGACTGGGCTGGAACTGCTCATTGTGGCCTCTCAGCACCAGCCTGAGCTGCAGGACAAAGGGGGACGATGGGACTCCATGCAATTGCCCCTCTGCTCACAGGGCAAAGGCGCACACGAGGCTGCAATCAGCTGCCGAAAGCTGCGAGCAATGTTCACCACCAGGCACTGAGCTGTTCACTTTCAGATGAATATCCAGCACAAAAGGCCACGGGGGATCCTGCTCAAGAGAGCAAACTGCCTCAGAGACCAGTGCCAGGACTGTCCAGCGGAGTAAGGAGCCTTAGACACTGTGTCTAGACTGAAGACATGCATCAAGGAGAAGCGGATGGGCTCTTCCCTTTTCAGACCTTGCCAAGAGCAGGCAGGGCTCAGCCTGAGGCTCTGCATTCACACAGTGACACTGGTTACCACACACCGAGCTAATGCTCCCCAGAAGACTGCAGCAAACCCATTGCCACAGCCCAGCACTCAGTTAGGCAACGTGCTCCAGCTACTGTGCAGGGAGAGGTGGAGGCTGTGAGCTGGGTTTGCCCAACAGCTTCCACATTGCACCCAGAGCCAAGACCTCAGCCTCTGCTTCTGTAATGGGAAGAGGAGTGAGCTTAGATCCCTGCAGCAACAGCCAGCCTAACCTAACCACAATGGCCACATCTGCAGCCATCAGCTGGCACCAGGACACAGTTGTCTGCTCTGCCCTATGGGTGCCTACGAGATCCTGGCACAAGACTATAAACAGCATGGCCAGATGCTGAGGTTCGTTGAAACATGGTCTTTCCAAATGGTGACTCAGACCCAACACAGACTGGGAGAAGTGACAAAGGCTTCTGCAGCAGCTTGTGGCTCCCAGAGCCCACCAGAGCTCTTTGCACTTGCTTTCCTGTAGCTGTGCTGCAATCTGATAGGAAAAACTTCCTAGACCCCAGTCTTAGCACCAGCCCTTGCTCTCCTGGGAGAAAGGACCACAAGGGATGGGGTGAGTTAGCTGCAGCACCAACCTTGTGCCATAATGTGACCTGTTGGCAGGCCCCAGCCCTCCAACTTACTTAGTGGATTCCTTGAAGAGCTCCTTGGAAGGTTCCTGCTCTAGCCTCTCACAACAGGCATCCACCAGATGCAAGGGAACTTCAGGGACATGGTCTTCACTCTGAGGAAAAAGGGATGGGGTCAGCCCAAGGTTCCTGCCAGGAAGGAGAAGCCCACAGGAACAGCACACAGGAGCCCATCTGCTCAGGGCCAGTAGGAAAAGCAGCATGGCCACTTGTGAGGTGGCAGGGTGGCTCTGTACTCTGCCCTCACCACAGCAGGACATGGGTAATGACACCTGTCAGCTTTCCAACTGTTCTACCCTTGCAGGCAGCAAACACAGCCCTCTTACTCACGTTTGGCTTCAAGTACTTTTCAATCAGGTGCTGCCCGCATTCCTTCCGCTTCTCATCTGGAGCCACTTCGTACCCTGCCTGCACAGAGCAAACAGCATGAGGAGCAGGTCCGGCCAGGAACTGAGCCTTCCTACTGAGCAACAGCTGCAGAGGCAGCAACAGCCTCTGCCCATGGTTTCCCAGGCTTTCCTGGAAAACCTGATCTCCAGCAAACAGCTCCCTAAATAAAGGCCCATCCCTGTCTTGGAGAAACTGCAACTCACAGGTTTTTCCCTTCAGGAAAACCCCACATGCCCAAAAGTACCTGGCACCTGCCTGAGTGCCAACCAGTTCCCTAGGCACAGGGTGCCAAGATCATCCCTTGAAGGCTTTGCTCTTACCACAGCATCCAGGAACTTTACGCAGCGTGACAGCTCGGGTCGTGTCTCGCAGAACTGCCGAAAGAGCTCATGTCCAATGGGCTGCTTCTCACACAGGCTGTGGTAGTCCCTCTCTGCAAATGTGGAGAAGACTACTCACTGCCAGCCCTCAAAGAGCACCCACAGCCCACTGTCCTGGCCGCAGGCAGTGGTGGAGAGGCTTGAGAATCATCAGCTGGCTGCTCAGAGGTCCCACCAGCCCCAGACTTCCAGGAGAGTGGAATGAACCCAAAGGGGACAAGAGGCATGGCCAAGATTTTACATTTCCCTATGGAAAATTCTCTTTCCTAAAAGATGCTTAAACAGCTGTTCTGTACCCTTTTGTTTCTAGCAAGGCATCTTGGTGTCTTGTTCTTGCCTGGAAGGTCTTCTCAAACCTCACCTTGCAAAGATCAACTGACTACTCCAGACACACAGCTTTTCTCAGAACATGCTTATTTCAAGGCCAAGAGTTGCTCTGATGACTCTTACAAACCACTTGCATTCCCAAAGGCCCTGCTGGAAGCAGCAGCATCAAAGTGGGAGGCACCATTCCCACAGATGTCCTGTGGATGCTGCACACAGTGATTAGATCCCCTCACTCCACGGGACAGCCACTCACTTACACACCAGCTCCTACTGCCCTGCAGAACTTGGCTTCCTTGCCAATTCCTTGCTGTAAAGGCTGACAGACAAGGCACAACCCCTTTCAACTCCAGAGCACTTTCAGTTTTATCTCCCCTTCCACTCATTAGACACTGTCTCCTCATGGGCCAGCACAGATTTCTGTTACTACCATTGCCATCGAGGTTCTGCAGGATGAGAGGGGTGCAGATGTGCAGCCACCCGCACAGGGGCTCTTCCAGCCCTCCCTGGGCCTTCCCCTCCCCACTGCATCTTCTCCCGAGGAAGCTGTGGCTTCCTGAGGGTGTAGGAGAACACAGAGGGCCAAGCTGTGGTGGGGGAGGAGGCCACCTCGCCAGCTCTGCTGCACCAGCCAGTTTCTTTGTGTCTGCAGGGGAAGGAGTTCCCTTCAGCTGGGGAGGATGAGAGTTTGCCGCCGGCGAGATCAGAAGCTTTCAGCTGCCCCTGCCTGCTGCTCGGGCTCATACAAGGTTGGTCCCTGTGCCCAGGGCACACAAAGCTTAATTCTCCAGTAGGCAACCAGCCCACCATGCCCACAGTCCTGCCAAGCTTCTGGAATAGGAAAGAAATGCTTTTCTAGCAGGTCGAAAGGGGAAAACAAAACCAGTCCAGCCAAAAAGTGACCCAAGCATGAGGGACAGGGTCATTTTCCCCATGGGGAAAACAAGTGAGACAGCTGCCATCTGGGCCAGAAGCACTTCTCACATGCCTCCCCAAGGGGAAGTGGGGACACAGGTGGTGACAGCCAGCTGCTGCAAGGGACTTGCCTCCCAAAGCATCTCCAGGTCACTGTCCTGAACAGTGGGACAGTAGAGACGGACAGACAGACCATCAGCACCCACCACCACCAAGCAGGCAGCACAACAAAGCTGAAGTTCAGCAGTGGAAAGCATGTTATAACACCCCCAGGAAGGATGTCTGCAGGCAGAGGATGGGTATCAGCTGAGGGAAAGCTTTGTTGATGGCTCACAAACCAGAGAAGCAGACAGGGGTTCGGACAGACAAGGTGGGAGATGCAAAGAAAAGCTGAGAAGGGTGGAAGTAGGGACTGAAGCTGCAGAAACCTCCCAAAGCCACTCAGCCTGGTGACACCTGCTGTGAAACAACACCAGTGCTGTGCCACTCTCCAGCTGACAACTTAAACAAGTTCTCCCCTTCCCAGAAAGCAAAGTATTCCTACCCTCTGTGCCACAAAACAATTTCACATGATCTCAAGACCAAGCCTGCTGCACAAACAACATGAAAACCATGAAGAGTACAAAGTGCAGTATTAAAATGGCAGGCCAAGCCCTGCCCAGTTGTACAACTCTCATCTGTAACACACAGCAACAACCCACTTTTGCCCGAGAAAAGCTGCTGTGTTAGTGTTAGAAGCCAGGATACAAAGAATAGGGCTGAATCCCAGACGGGGAGTCCAGAAGGTATTAGCAGGACCTTTCTTATGTATGCAAAGGCACCCCAGAGCAATGCTCCAACACCGAGCAGGTCTGTCTGCAAAGAGAAGGTGGTGTATACGAGCTCTGAGTGATCACATCCGGGCTCTGGCCACCGTGTGCCCCGCTACACATCCCTGACCCGTGCCCACCGGTCCCACTCCAGAGCAGAACCCAGGTGCTGCCCAGATCCCACCAGGTGCTGCATCTCACCGAGGGTTTGTCGCAGATCCTCGCAGAGGCTGATGTGGGGGAACTGCAGCATCTGGCGCCATTTCTTGCTCTTGCCCTTCCGGTTTCCACCACCACCTGCAGGACACACAAAATTGGTACCATGAGTTATGATGCAAGAATGTCCCATGGCAGCTTCTCCTTCCCAGGAGCCAAGAGAGGAGACACCCTCTGTCCACCTACATGAGCAAGCCCAGGAAAGGAAAACCTAAGTGCCACAGCTGTCTCCTGGCTGGTAGAACAAAAATGTGAGAGCCTCTGACTGTCAGAGGAAGTGGATGGACCAACCACTCTGGCTACTGAACAAAGTGCCAGAACAGAAGACATTTCACCTGGATGGAGATCCCAGTTAACTGGTATTTATGATGGGAGCATCAGGGCAGCAGTGCCTAAAGCCACAGGCTGCTCTGTGCCTGCACTTGGCTCCCAGGCCTGTCCTCAAAACCTCTGCATAACTAATCACCTCTCCAGGCGTGAAGCTCTTCCTGCTGCAGTAATGATCTTCATGCCACCTACTCTTCCAGACTGATTGCTTATTCCAGGGAGGGGCTCTCAGAGGGAGGACATGAAGCTGGGAGACAGGAATTCCTGTTCTAATCCCAGCTCCACTGACTACTCCATGCATTGCCTGGGGCTCATCACTTCAGTTTCCCACCTGTGAAGTGGGGACACTCCCACCTTTCTCTGAGATAAGGCAGCCTCAGAAAAGAAAGATCCAAGAACCAGATATTCTTCCAACTTCAATTGCTGGAGTGCTGTAGGACAGGGTGGGAAAGCTTCAAGACAGACCAAAAAATTTACATCATAGCAAGCCCTAAGTACTGCAACACTTCAGTGCCTGACTGCTGGGATCAGCCAACCTCCAGGGATTGCCTTCCCCCAGTTTGGTGCCAACGAACACACAGACTCCCACCTCCCTTTGGAAATGCATTAAACCACCCTGCCGGAGCTGGGCCAAAGGCTTTCTGAAATCAGAGGGGGGTTGAACATCATTTATCAGCTCTTGAGAAACACTTTCATAACCCTTTCCTCTGCCGTGGATGCAATTCAGGCCCTAATCCAAGACACAGTCCCTGGACACCTGGCTCCCTGTGCTGCAGGAGGCCATCGGGGGACAGGCAGGTGGGATGAAACCATCACAGCAATTCTTCTGCAGGGTCAGCCCCAGGTCCAAGCCCCTGGCACGCTGCAGGTTGCTGCACTACATCGGCCCCACACCAGCAGCTGGGCTGCACGATTGTACAAACTCAGGAAGGAAGTGACTCAAGGGCAAGCTGGGGTGGAAGAAACCAGCAGCACAGACACCTTCTCAGCCACAGCTTGATGAAATGGATGGGGACAACTAAGTGAGGGCACAGGACTGGCCATCCTCACTTGAGAGAGCTCGAGGAAAGGCAGAGCTGTGCCCCACAGCACCTGGAGGATGAGGATTGGCAGCCTCCATTTCCTTGAGTTATTTGCTTTGAAAGGAGGCTCCAGCACCCTTCACACACAGATCTCCCCCGCCCTCCCAGTGGCACAACAAACAGCCTGGCAGGGAATGTGCCTCCTGCCCACCAACCTCCCAGCACCCCCGTTTTGGGGATGGGCTGTGGGTGGGCTGCCTCCACCCAGAGCTCAGCAGGATGGAGCTCCAGAGCTTGATGATGCTGTTGTCCCTCTGTCAGAGGCCAGGGGTGAGAACAGGAGAAGAAACCTTCATCTTCCCTGGGCCAAATCCTGCTAGAAGACTCTGAAGGAAATGTAGAGAATGGTGATCCTCTGGCAGCAGCTAAAGTTGGCTTTCAGTAGTGCCCCCTGCCCCCAGGGGTGATCTTAGCCCCACACTCCCACACCAGGAGGCTCCCAAACAGCCGGGCTGGAGTGAAGCACCTGCAGCTGCCAGACCTTGCCAGCAAAGTGGCTCTGTCCTGTCACACAGGCTGCCAGATCTTGCCTTAGTGGCCACCACAGCCACAGGTGGCAGATCAGTAGATGGGCAGCACAGACACCATGCATGGGTGTGCCATACTTGCCTGCAGCCACACTGCCCACCATCTGCCAAAGCACCAGGGGAGCACTGGGACACACTGCAGCAGCCACCCAACACCTTGCTCTGCATCAGCAACCAAACTCTGCTCTGCTGAAGGCACAACAGGAGACATTCTCCTGGTCACTGTGTGAAGCAGGGGCTCGTGTCTTCAAGTCCCAAGTGCCACTGTTGGGTTTTCTCTGGATTTGGTTCTGAACCAAACTTTGCCATTACGACTCATAGTGCCATGGTCCACCACAGTCACTGTGCCCAAAGCACCTCATCTAAGCCTGATTTTCAAGCAGCTCAAGAATATTTCTGTCCGTGTAAATCTAATTTCGTTGCTTTTTGCTCCCACAAATCTCATCTCTAAAGCATTCTAACCGGATTTCAGCGGGCCCCTCAGGCTCCAGATTGACTGGGTCTGGCCAGCTGCACACCCGGGGACAGGAGGGACTGCACTTCCCAGACACTTGATGGGATCTAATGAACTCCCCGACGTCTGGCTGAATCAGATCTTCCCTGTGGAGGACCAGGCTCCTGTGTGACCGACTGCCCAGCTCTCTCCCTAGGCTATCCCGAGGTTTCCCTGCACGGCTGGCTGCCCCCGCACCGAGACCCTGGCACTCAGCCCTCACCCCGGAGCCGGGGCTGGATGGGGCAGTTTCGGCATCGGCCTTTGAGTGGGAAGCAGGACTTTAACAGCCTGAAATCGACTTTTTTTTCTACCTCCTAAAGCTGCCTTACTCAGTGCCAGAGAAGCAAGGGCAGCCGCTGGAACGAGCAGGGCTGGCGGTGGCGGTACCGGTACCGGCGGGGGCTGCAAGGCTGCTTCCACGCGTCCAGGCAGCGCGGCCGCTCTCGGAGGGCTCCGCACAGCCCGGGGCCGGGCACCGCCCCCCCTGCCCGGGGCAGCACCGGGACTCCACTGGGAGTCGGGTGCTGTGAGCCGGCCCGTGCCCGCCCCGCCCCGTCACCTCCCCTCTCCCGCGGGCCGCGACCCCCCCAGAGGGACAGCCTGGACCCGGACACGGCCGGAGCCTGCAGCTTGGGGGAGCGGACGCCGCTGTCGGAGGCAGCTCGGCGGGNCTGATGACCCCTTGATGGTCTATCAGTTCTACAGATGACCTGTCTGGGGTCTGGGGTCTGGGGTCTGGGTGAATCTGCACTGTCCGGCCCCCCTTTGAAAAGCAGATCGGTGTTTAGGGGAGCCACCTCCTTTCTCCAACCTGGCCCGGTGTTTGCTGTGGCCCCAATAAAGTCCTCTGAGCACCCGTGTGTCCCGTGTTAGTGAACCCTGCATCATGGGGTGATGTACATCTGGTGCTGTGCCTGTCCTCCCCGGTCACTGCTGCAGTGTAGGTTTGGGGTTTCTTCACTATGATCTGTCCTCATCCCTCAGGGATGCAGTGCTGACAGCCTCGTCCTGCTGGGGCTGACCCCAGTGGCTGCTTTTCCACTGATTCTTCTGATACTTCTTTTTAACCAGTACTTCAACTAGCAGCATTCTTACCCTGATGACCCCTTGATGGTCTATCAGTTCTACAGATGACCTGTCTGGGTCCCTGCTTTTCCTGTCTGGGTGTAAAAACACTCGATAACCTTCTCACCCACTGGTGAGTTGTGTCCGCCCTGCTTTCTGCTCCTTCTGGCTTTTGGGTGCCAGATGTGCTTTCAGGTGGTTCCTGCTGCAGCCTGTGAATAATGTCACTTGCCTTGTGTGGGGCAGGAGATCTTAGTGGGGCTGTCTTCAGTGCAAGGTTGGTAGTGGCCTGGGCATGGAGGAGCAGATGGTGCTGGGCAGGTCGCTTCACCATCCTCTGTCAATGGCAACCTGCTGGTGTGGCCAGCCTGGGCTGTGCTAGTGAGCAAGAGGTAAAAGATTCAAGTCCTCAGGCTGTAGTGAGGCTGATAAGAACACAAATTACTCCAAGTACTCCGTCCATGCAACTGGCACTGCCTGTGGTCCACTGTACCCTTCAGCATCTGCTGGAGATCCATCGCTGCATCTTCTGGTTGTGAACCCGCAGTGACAACGAGGAGGAGAACGCTTTGCACTGCCATCCCTTGGAGGTGATCTCTCGTGTCACTCTGCCATGAGGGATGAGCTCACACTGTGAGCTTTCTTCTTTTAGAACTGTTTTCCTTTTAAAGGTGGCATAAACTTATTTTGAGTTTCAAATGCCATTACTTTTTCCATGCTTAACCCTTCAGTTTCTTCCCAACTGGTGTTTTACAGCACTATTCCCACCACCAGCAAACGTCATTGGCCATGGGGCACTGCAGAGCAGCTCGAGTGTCTGGAGGGGCCCTGGTGTCCCCAGCAGAGCCGGTAGCAGCACCAGGAATCTGCTTTTTAGTATTGCAGAGGAGATGTGGCTGGAGAGAGAGAGGGCCCCAAACACAAGCCTGTTAGGAGAGTAATTTAAAATAATCTTGAGAAATTGGAGAAACAGCATGAAAACACAGGACACAATTCTGGCAGAAGAGCGCAGGTGCTGCACTGAGGGGAGACGCTTCCCTGGCAGCACTGGGGTCACAGCAGGGCAGGAATAAGGGTCACAGTGTGGTGGTTTAAATGGACTTTGTACAAGCTTGCAGTGGAAATGGCCACTGCAGAAAGACCGAGTGAGCTGCTCATCCCACCTGCTGCAGAGAGGGGGATGTGCTGGGTGGTGATGCAGCAGGAGATGTAGTGTTGGGGAGATCTCTCCCTAGTGCCCCTGCATCCCTTTGCACCCTGGGGCAAAGTAGGGGATCAGGTGATGCCAGACCCCATCCAGCCCTCAGGATCCAGACATCAGCCTGAAGATTCCTTCGGTGCTCAGCTGTTGCCCTGATGCCAACACAGGCTGGATGTGCTGGCATATCCTTATCCACGCTGGGCAAGGGGTCCCTGCATGCCCCCCCTCTAGCTGGTCCCTGGCCCCTCCTGCCCTGCAGCATCCTGGCCCCACACACTTGTGCCCAGGAGAGGGGACAGTGCCTGGTCCCGTGGTTGGCCGCAGCGGTGCCAGGTGGGGGTGAGGGCAGGGTGCACAAGCCAGGGCACTGCAGAGCCCTGGGGTGCTGCTGGCAGGGCTGGTGACCCATGAGGAGAGCCTCTGTTCCCAGCCAAGCTGAAGTGACTGAGTCCCTGTCAGGCACCCTCATTTCCCTGGATATTTTTAGAAGCAAAATGATGTTTAGTTGCAAAAAGGGGAAAAGCAGTTGTGGGGGGGAAGGCAGGCACCAGAGATAGGGCAGCTCCTTCCGTGGGTGGTGCCAGCAAAACCCCAACTACCAGGGCCAGCTGCCTCCAGGGGGTCAGAGCAAGGCTCCCACCCCAGGATTATTCCACTGGGAGCCTCCTCCAGCTCATGCCAGAAGCCTCCACACACGGGGCCAGCAGGCACAAGGGATGGCCTGGACATCCTTGCCACTGCAAGTACCTCCATCTCTTCCATCCCCCACGACTCAGCTGCACTCACCCCGGCAGTTGCTGGTGGGGGCTGGCAGGAACTGGCGTTCCTTGGGCTCCAGCTCCCAGGCGCCAGTGGCTGTTTTTAGCTGAGTGAAAGTCTAATGTTTTGAGATTTCTATTTTGAGCTGCAAAGCTGGGGAAGTAGAGCAGCCCCTGACCCCTGTGTGTCTGTGTGGAGCAGAGCAGGGCAGACACAGGGTAGCTGCTGCCCCTGGGGGGATGCACTTGCCCCAGGTCTTCGCCCCGTTGTTGCCCCTCAGGCTGTGCCATAGCCTGTTCCAGTGCAATCCCATCTCCCAAGCTAGGTTAGCCTTTCCATCACTGGGATGTCATTTTTCCTTTCCATTCTGCAGCACGATCCTGGTGAAGCCACTGAGCTCTGTCCCACTCCAGCTCCAAACCCCCCCACCATGGAGTATCCCCATGAAGCCCGTGGTGTGGCACAGCCACATGCTGATGGGCAGCTGGAGGGGACAGCCGTGACAGAGAGGCACTGGGATGCTGCAGTGCCATGGCCAGCTCAGCCTGGCATTGGTGACATTGCCACATTTGGGATTTTTTGGCCCCTGCAGCAACCACTGGGTCCCTCCTCTGCACAAGAGGATGCTGGGGTCCTGGGCATGCAGAGGAGCTGGGGAGTGTTACCAGTCACTGGATTTGCCACAAGCTGTCACCACTGGCATGTTACCCATGCTGCAAGAGGGATGTATGTATGGGGTGTCCTGGGTGACAATGCGTGCCAGCAAGGGTTAGACACCAGCTCCAGGCACTAGTTTGTCCTCATTTTATTCAGCCCCCCATTTCCAAAAGTACCTTGAGATGTACACTGGTCTGTGGTCCATGATGGGGCAGGGTGCTGCCAGTGGTGAGCAGGGCTGGTGGCCATGTTCCTGGTGTCCTAGCAGGGCCCTAGGTGTGGTGCCAACAGGGGACAGCAAGGAGCTGGCGGAAGGCAGCGCGGAAGTCCCGGTTGAAGAGGGTGTAGATGAGGGGGTTGAGACTGCTGTTACAGTAGCCAATCCAGAAGAAAAAGCTGAAGAGGGGCTTGGAGATGTGGCAACCCTCCCCACAGACAGCCCCCAGGCTGTAGGTGAAGAAGAAGGGGAACCAGCAGAGCATGAAGGCCCCCATCACCACAGCCAGCACGATGGTGAAGCGCCGCTCCCGTGCCCGCACCAGCCGCCGGCGACACAACAATATGCTCTGGTGCTGGCTCTGGTGCCGCCAGCCCGGTTTCCCCACTCCCAGACCCTTTTTGTCCAGGCATGGGGTGTGGGTGGCGAGGAGGGCTGCAGTCCTCCGGGCAGTCAGGTGGTAGATACGGCAGTAGACGGTGACCATGATGAGGCAGGGAGCGAAGAAGGAGGTGGCACAGGAGGCCAGCACGTACCACATCTCCTGGCTCAGCTGGCACTCCTGTCCCCCCGTCTGGGCCCGCAGGAGTGGTGGCAGTGCCACCAGGGCTGCTACTGCCCAGACCGCCCCAATCATCCCCTTCACCCTCCTGGGGCTGCGGCGTAGGTTGAACCTGGCTGCCCGGGTGATGGCCCAGTAGCGGTCAAGGCTGATGGCACAGAGATGCCCAATGGAAGCTGTGCAGAGCAGTACATCCAGTGCCAGGTACAGACTGCACCACAGGTCACCGAAATACCAGTAGCCCATCACCTCATTGGCCAGCGAGAAGGGCAGGACGAGGATGGCCACCAGAATGTCTGCTGAGGCCAGTGACACCAGGAAAAGGTTCTGTGGTGCCCGCAGTGCCCGGCTGGTGGAGACGGCCACCACCACCAGCGTGTTGCCCACCAGTGTGGCCAAAAGAACAGACAAGGCAGCCAGCACGATGAGCCCTGTGGCAACAGGGGAGTGTGGGGCATTGCCAGCACCACTGCTGTTACCAGAGGCATTGGGGAGGGCTCTGGCTGGCTCCATGCTGGCCCAGCCCGCCCGGCAGCTGAAGCTCCATGAGGCTGCCACCCCCCCGCAGGCACCCAGCTCACCGACCCCACTGCAGCTCCTGGAACAGTTCCAGAATTGCCGAGTCTCTGGGAGGACGTCCCGACCAGCACTGGTCCTCAACTGCCCCGTTCTGGTGGCCACTCAGCCAGGCACACGGGGCAGTGGCAGTGCTGGGATCCCTGGAGCGGATCCCACGGCAGCCCCGCTGGTTCTGCTGGTCCCAGCTCTGTCAGAGGGCGGGCAGGGAGGAGGGAGGGAGGGAGACAGGGAGGGAGGGAAGGAGGCAGGGAGGGACAGGCGATATCGGGCGATATCGCTGGCAGGAGGCCAAGCATCTGTGGGCAGTGGGAGAAGCAGTTATTGACATCACTTGAAGGGCTCCTTCCCGGGTCACCATGGTGGGTGAGTTCCTGCTATGGGCATTGAAATACCCTGCAGGCCAGGGACACTGCCTGCTCATGCCAAGTCACTGAGCCTCATCCACCTAAGCTGCACCCCAGCAGCACCTCAGCACCTCGGCAGCTGCCCTGTGCTCTGCCCACTTCACAGCCATGCCACCGAGCAGTGAGTGCAGCATGGACCCTCCAGGGACCATGTATCCTGTGGCACATTGGAACAGGCTGGCTGCAAACCACAGGGTTCAGCTGCAGCACCACCAGCGTGTGTCCCCTTGGCCCCAGCAGCACATTTGGTGTGTTCCCAACACTGGGCACCCGTGTGGGGCTGGGCTGTGCAGTGGCAGTGTAAGGCTCGTGGTGGGCATCTGGCACCCACAACTCCATCAGGGTGTGCAGAGACAGAAGCCAGAGACACACACCCGGGGCGCGGGTGCTTGGCATTTATTAGACACCAGCTCAGCGGCAATGGCAGGGACTGGGCTGCCATGGAGCAGCATCCTGGGCATCTGTCTCTGGCTAGAGCCGGGTGGCACTGTGCAGGGGTGGGTGAGGGGAGCCCACCCGGATGGTGGGGCCAGGCACCTCCTCGGGGTAGGAAAGCGCGGGGTTGTCCAGCCCCAGCCTGGCCTTGTCACAGGGAGGACCTTCATGATCCTCCCAGCCCTCGGGGCTGCGGCAGCGGTCAGTGCAGCAGAGGGTGACCCGAGTGATGAGCTGGTCGAGGGGCTGCAGTGAATGCATCCATGCAGGGAGGAAGTCCCAGGTCTGCAGCCATTTGGGCAGGCGGCCGGGGCTGCGTGTCTGCAGCGCATTCACCAGCCCCACAAAGAAGAGGAGGCCGAGGAAAGGTGCACCCACCCCCACCAGTGCCCGCCAGCCCGCCATGGAGATGCCAAAGATCAGGGAGGGCAGCAGGAGGAAGCAGACGATGAGGTAGAGCACAGCAAACCATCGGTACTTGGCCGTGCGCTCACCCAATGCCTTGGCCATGCGGATGGGCAGGCGGGTGAAGGGCAGTGGGTACCACAGCAGGATACCAGAGATGTTGAAGAAGAAGTGGCAGAGGGCAATCTGCAGGGAGGGCAGCTCTGTTGGGCTAGGCATGCAGACTTCCCCCAGCCCTGTCTTGCCCAGTGCCCCCCACCAACCCAGACTTTGCCCTGGGCTGCCCATACCTGGAAGGAGCTGGCCAGCTTGTCCCCAGGGCTGGCCAGGGCGGCCAGGATGGCAGTGGTGGTGGTGCCAATGTTGGAGCCCAGGGTCAGTGGGTAGGCACGCTCTATGCTGATCACGCCCAGGCCTGTGGGAGAGGCACCCCATCCTGTCTCACTGCACATCACAAGTACTATCTCCAGGGAGACAGAGCTCCTCCTGCCCCTCTGAGCACCCCAGAACCCACAGGGCATCGTGGAGGGGACTGGTACTCACCGATCAGGGGTGTGATGGCTGACGTAAAGACAGAGCTGCTCTGCACCACAAAAGTCATGCCAGCACCCACCACCATGGCAAAGTACCCAGTGAGCCAGCTGAGAGGGTGCGGGAGGTCTGCCATGGACACAGGCACGGACACGTAAGCTGGGAGCAGCCCAGAGCTCCTGCATGGTGCTCGGGAGGGTCAGGCTCTGGGTATGGGGCCAGCCTGGCAGCTAGTGGCCAGGGGGGCTGGGGAAGGAGTATGTGGACAGCAGAAGGCCAAGACAGTCCCAAGCAGAGTGGGGATCAGGGACAGAGGACATGGATGTACAGGCAGGGACAGGGTTGGGGAAAGCTAGGGATGGGTCTGAGGATGGCAGGAGGGGTTGGGTGGCTATGGGGCAGGCAGGGTCCCATTCCATTCACCCCACAGTGGGTCCCGTTCCACTCACCGGTGTTGATGACCTTCTGGATGGCTTTGGCCACCTGCCCCTTGAGCAGGGAGTTGAGGAGTTTGACCAGGAGGATGAGGCAGGTGCAGAGCACGATGAGGGATGCAGCCAGCAGCACCAGCCCCACGGCCAGGTCAGGCAGCGGTGTGTCAGCAAAGAGGTGCTCACCTGCCCCACAGCATGGCTGGGCAATTGGCTGGGGCTGGCTCAGCCCTGCTCACTAATCTGTCCCCCCAGGACAACACCACACCTGGACCCCATCTCCAACATCTCCCAGCCCTGGCCCACATCACGATTGGTGCTCCATGCCCAGCATCCTTCCATCCCACATACAGCCTCCCAGCCCCAGCTGCACCTTCCCCAGCCCTGTGCCCCATGCTCCCAGCCCTGGACAAGCCCCCTGCACCCACTCACACTTCTGCCTGGTGATGTTGTGGAGGATCTCGATGCCCTTAGTGCTGCAGTGGCCAGGGGAAGTGCAGTTCACAGGGGAACTAAGCCCTGTAGTGGCCATCTGCAGGGAAAGACCGGGCTGCAGCCAGCTCCACAGCATTCTTGGCCAGCCCCTGTCCACTGCCCTTCATGGGAGTGTTTGGTGGCTCCTGCAGGGCCACGGGCCCCTCACCTGTGGGAGAGCAGGGCCGCACCAGATGCGAATGAGGCTCCGGTTGCGCAGACTCTCATCCCCTGTTGCAATGCCTGTGATCACTGACTTGTCCAGCTGCAACAACATAAATGTTGGAGAGAGCCCTCAGGGACTGACTGTACCCTTGGCTTGGGGCCATCTTTGCTAGGATGGGGACACCACTGCCAGCCTGGGGACACCACAGCTGAGGACACCTGAATAATGAGCTTGGTGAAGGGCTCCGTGATGATCTTCAGCAGATCAGGGGCATCCTTCCCACTGCGGATGTTGAAGGTGGCCACAACCAGATGGGTGACACGGTGCAGGTACCCGCTCACCACCTCCAGTGGCAGCAGGACCAGCACTGACAGCCAGTTGAAGCAGTCATGCACTGTGGCACCAGCGAAGGCCCTGCACAAAGGAGTCCAATAGCATGGGGGGGCCACTGGGGAGCAGCCCCCAGCCCCCCAGCCCCCTCTGCCCTGACCATCTCTCACCGTTTAAACTCGCTGCGGTCACCAGCTTGCATGAGGGCCACAATGGTGTTGGTGACAGAGGTGCCGATGTTGGAGCCCATGATGATGGGGATGGCAGAGCGCACCTCCAGCACTGGGAACAGAGAGACCTGCTATCCCTGCATGGCCCAGCTTGGGATGACCCGGTCCAGACACCCTATTCCCCAGCCTCAAGGTCCCAGAGAGCCCCACAGGTACACTCACACCCTGAGGAGACCATGCTGACAATGATGGAGGTGGAGGTGGAGGAGCTCTGCACCAGCACTGTCACCAGGATGCCCACCACCAGCCCAGCCACAGGGTTGGAGAGGATGGCATTGTCCTTGAAGATGTCGCCAGCCACCTTGCCTGCAAGAAAGCGTAAGTGGCAGGGTGTCAACCTGATGGGTGGCACCAGCCACCTGCGTCCCCTTCCATCCTACCTCCAGCCAGCTGAAAGGCAGAACTGAGCACATCCAGGGAGCACACGAAGAGGTACAGGAACCCAAACATCAGGGGCACCTTGAGAAGGGAGACACAGATGGACTGGACCCTGGCCCAGCACCCCAGCTCTGCGCAAGACAAGAGAGAGTGTTAAACACTGGCCACAGCATGGCCACAGCTCCCTGGACTCCCGCAGCCCCCCCACCATCCTTCTATGCCCCTGGCAGGATGGGGCTCATGTCCCTGGCTGTGCCACCACTCTCTGGTTCCCCTCTGCACCCCTCCACCCTGCAGCACTCTGTGCCCCGTGCTGCTCCTCAGCTCTGCCAGCAGCACCCCAGGAAGCTGAGGGTCCCCTGTGCCAGCTCAGAGACCACCACACCAGGGTCTGGCTGGGGTGCCAACATGAGGACTGGCATGGCAGGGCAGAGGTGAGGAACTGCTGTCAGTCCAAGGGGCAAAGCTTGGGATCTCCTGGCACCCTATGGTCCCCCTGTGTCCCTCCATCAGGTCTCTAGGGTGCTCCCCAACCCGGGGGCATCATGCCTTGGGTCTCACCTGGCTTCTGCAGCTCATCCAAGCCGAGCCGAGGACCCTGCCAGGGCAGTGCCTCCAGCTCGTACCGCTCCCTGCCCTCACGCAGGCGTCCCGGGGAGCCGGGGCAGGAGAAGCCATGGTCAGGGCAAGGCACAGCACTGACAGTGAAGGGACAGGCATGGGCACCTGGCAGCCGGTGCAGAGCTGGGGAGAGGGGGACACCTGCGTTACAGCCCCATCCTTGCAAGGAGCCCCCCGTGGAGGGGACCCAGGCAGCACCCGGGACAGGGTCTGTCCAGAAGCAGAGCTGAGCACAGAGGGGTGAGGAGAAGGGGTGCAGGGATCACCTACCTTGGGGGCTGGGGCAGTAGGTGAACTGAGGCCCATGCATCACCCTTCCACCCCGCACTGGGCAGTGGGGCAGGGCTGGGCTCTCCCTGCAGTAGGGCAGCATCGCTCCTGCTGAGGCTGAGCAGAGGTGGCTGTCAGTTGCCACAGTGGAGCATAGACCACCACCAGAATCCCAGTGGTGGGTTGGTGCTAACTCCTTGGCACAACCAAGAAGGACCATCCCATCACCCAATGTCCCCTGAGCCACTGTCACACCATCCCAGCAACCTCACACAAGGGCAGGCAGCCCCGGTGGAGGGGACACAGGGACGTGACCCCCTTGCTGAGGGCCCTGCTCACCTGGGGCTGGCCGGCCACTCAGGACAATGCCACATCCACATGCCACATCCACACGTCCCTCCAGCAAAGTGGCCCGTGGGACACCCTCGTCCTTTATATGCACACCAAGAGCAAAGTCTAAGGAGCCCTGCATTGCCCCTCACCTCCACCACTCACCTCCTCCCCAGAAATTCCTGCAGTTAATGGGTAACCTTGCAGCATCCCCATCAGCTGCGGCCCTGGGGAGAGATGGGGCATGCGTCCGGGGTTCTGCACCAGTGGCACATCCCACCTCATCTCCCTGAGGCTTGGCATTGCCCCTGGGCGAGCAGCAGATAGAGCTATGGGGATCAAAGCCAGGGCAGTGCTGGAGTCTGGTGCCCAAGGGGCAATGCTGGAACAACCTCAGCTTCCCATCACTTGGTGCCGGTTACTTCACTCCTGGCACAAGAGGAAGATGGTGGAAAGAAGAAGGGCTTGGTGCTGGCACTGCTGGGGTGTCCCAAACTGGAGGTGAGGCCACACATACATCCAACATCCTCAGAGCCACCTGAGCACCAGCTGCGAGGGACCTGTCTCTGCCCAAGACACTATCGTCTTTGCCTCTGGGGCATTGTGGTGGTTATGTCAGCACCAACACAGTCCCTGTGTCCTGTTGCTGGTGGTGAGGGTGGCAGGTGGCTCAGCTCAGCCTGTGCCAGCAGCTCAGCATGGAGCAGCCAGCAGTGCTGTGAGGGCTGCGTGGGGCAGAACCCGCGTCTTCCCAGCACGTGTGATGCCGGCGTGGGCAGGAGCGGAGCGATGCCGGCATTGCCGTCACCACCTTATCGAGGCTGTTTATCATTACCCACTGTTTAAGCACTTCCAGCCAAGTTTCCATCCACCTGCAGGGTGCCCAGCCAGCTCGTGTCCATGTCTTCCTGGGGGAGAGGCAAGGGCCAAAGGCCCCTCCAGCCCCAGTTCCTGCAGGTAGTGGGCATGGAGGGGCTACCTGGCTGCCACGTCCCCATTCCTCTGTGATTGAGTACTCCCAGGACCCATCACCATGGAAAAGCCAGCTGCAATTGTACGGAGGAAGCAATGGAAGATCCTTTGGGCACCCCAGGCTGTCCCTGAGAACATCTCTGCCACTGTTGGAACATCACTGAGCCTCCACCAGGTCACAAAATGATGGAGATGACTGCCCAGGATATTCCATGACAGGGGACGTGTCCTGCCTGTGTGGGACATAGGGACCATTCTGGCTGGGGTGCAGCCAATGGCACCCACGGAGCCCTGTGCCAGGCTGTGGTAAGCAGGAGGCTGGTGTCCATGCTTGCCCCGTGCCCAGGGTCTCTTGGCCAGCTGCCCCCACAATCATTAACCCAGTGAGGCCCTGGCAGTCCCAGCTGTCACTCATTGACAGGGTCAGGGCAGAAGTCCATGGCTGGTACTGCAGCTTCTCCTACACCATCAGCATTGCTGGGAAAACAAGCTCCTGGCACTGCCCCTGACTGCTGGGCAGGGTGGCACCAGAGCCAAGGGTTGAGTCCAGCCCTGTCTTGGTCCTGGGAAGGCTCCAGGGGGTATCGAGGGTCTGGGAGGACAACACTGTTCCAGAGAGAGCTGTCTGGCCTTGGTGATAGAGGAAGGAGAAGGACTCACACCTAGGCAATGCTCTTTATTTCCCCTGGTTTCACACCACAGACGGGACTGGGCAGCACCACAGAAACACAGGGGGGTTCTGACCAGGGTCATGGGGCCACAATAGCGTGGGGCTTGGTGGACACAACTCCCTGCCCTGGGCCACCCCTCTGCCTCTGGCCAGGCAGTGGTGATGAAGCAGTGTCCCAGGGCACAGCCAGGAAGGACCCTGGGACACGTGGATGATGGACAGATGTGGCTCCTGTCAGGGGCTGCCTCCATTGCAGAGTGGGTCTGGGACCTTTCGGGACAGGGGGTGCTGGGCACCCCCAGGGCACAGCCAGGTCTGGCAGAGCCAGGCTCAAGGTTACAGCCCAGCCCAGCTGCTGGTGAGGCATGCCAGGCGGGGCACACCAGGCTGAGACATTCAGCACCTCAGTCCTTGAGGACCAGGCACTTGCAGCCCCAACTGGGGCAGGAAGCAGGTGTCCTGCTCCACCATGGCAGTGCTGTCATGGCAGGATCAGGCCCAGCCATGCTCACACAATGCAGACAGCAACAACCAGGCTGGTGGGGCCATGCGCAGGCTCCCTGGGGAGGGAAGACCCACACACCAACAACAGGGCAAGCCCTGTTCCTGCTGGGTCAGGGACCTGATCCGGCCCTCAGCTCTGGACACACGTTCTCCTGAGCCCGCCTGCCTGCAGCATGGGGCTTTCAGGGGTGAAGCCTGCCTTGCCCCCCCACAGATACTCTCTATCCCACCACTCCATTCAGTCAGAAGGATGCTTTCCCCACCCCATAAATCTGCAGGGCTGTGCCAGGCACCACAGGCAGGATTTGCAGAGGCACTGGGCAGGACAGCGCCAGGGATGCGTGGGATGTTGCAAAGTGCTTTGCAACAGGGGATCAAAATATGTACAGGACTCCTTTGATGTGCACCAGGATGTGACCCCACCAAGGGGCATGGCAGCTGCTCAACCACTCACAGCGACACGACGCAACAGTTTGGGACAGGACGTGGACGAATCTGCGGTCCAGGCAGTGTCGGTGGTGCAGGGCAGGGGCAGGTTGGGCCCTGTGTTGAACCCCGGCATGGCCCGGGAGAACCACACGCCGGGTGTGGACGTGCAGCAGGACTCATCGGAGCTCGTGGTCAAACGGAGGCTGAGCTGGCGCAGGCTCTATGGGCTGAGAGTGGTCATTTCCCTCGGAGCCTGGGTGAGGGGCACAGGGTTGATCCGACCCCTCGCAGGCACTGTTGTCCTGCCCAGGGAGCTGGAGGAAGTCAGGCAGTACCAGGTCCTCCTTGGAGAGCAGCCCACGCTGGTCGTTGGCCCGGCAGCTCTGGGCACGGTTCAGCAGCTCCACCAGCCCTGGGGCAAATGCAGGTCATGAACCTGAGTTCAGCCCTCTGGCTTCTATCCTAATGCCTTGGCTGCCCTCTCCACCTGACACGACCCTGAACACATCCCATGCATGGCACCTGTGCTTTTTCCCTGCACTATGGCAGCACCTATGGGACCCTGCATCCATCCCCAGCACACCAGGGGACCCTGCATCCCTCATCCCATGTTGTGCTCCAGCCTCTCAGGTTTCAGACACATCAGGTCTCACCTTCCAGGTCGTATGTGCGGCGGTTGAGGTTGGCGGCAGCTGAAGAGCGAGGCCGGGAGAAGGAGGAGGGCATCTCACACAGCATGTCAGGCTCTGCTCCCGTTGGGCTTCCCTCCTGTCATGAGCAGCCCAAGCCTCAGCAACAGGGCAAGGAGGCAGCTCTCCCTCAGCCCATGTCCCCACCACCCTCCTGCACCCTGGGTCCTGCCTTGTCACCTGTGGCACAGCCCTCCCCCAGCACCATGGCAGCAGCCATGTGGGTATCTCCAATGGGATCCTGAGCTCACCTGGGTCCAGAGCAGAGAGGGCGCAGCCGCAGCCTCAGCACTCTCCATCACTCGCATTCCTGCAAGGTCAGGAGCGATTCTCAGCACCTCATCCAGTGCCCTGGTCCCAGCCCAGCCAGCAGTGGGATGGAGCCCATCCCAGGCAGCAGGAGCCATGGCCAGTGGAAGGCAGTCTGGCCCTCTGAGCGCTCTGGGGTGGGGACAAAATCTGCTGTGGAAGGGACACAGCTTGGAGGGGAGACAACGTTACCTGCTGGCGTTTCCAGGATAAGTTTCTGAGCAGACACCGTGCTGACCAGCTTTTCCAGGTCCAGGGCAGCTGGCTCACCTTGCTGCAATGGGAAGAGCCATCTTGTGTCATGATTGCTGCAGCATGGCCAAGGCAGTGAGGCTGAGGACCCATGAGCTCCCCAGCCAGGCTCTGACAGGTCAAGAGCTGCCCAGCACAGAGTGCACCACCAGTCCCTCCTGGCCCATGGCAGGGTGCCACAGCCACAGCCCATCTCAAACACCAGTGCCTCCACCAGCTCACAGGCTGCCATGGACCACTTGCTCCCCAGCACTTGGTCACTGCCAGCAGCCTCTGTCCCAAGCCCCAAAACTGGGGATCCAAAACCCCCACCGAGGTTGAAGGGTGAGCCCTCACCCTTCGCAGCAATGCCAGCTCCATGCTCATGCCATACTTCTCCAGCACAGGCTGCAGTGCTTCCCGAATGCGCTTGGTTGACTTGGCTGTGATGCGGATGGTCTTACTGAGGGAGGAGATTTCCAGCCTGCAGAGGGGGGGGAGAGGCAGACTGCAGGCAAACATGTACAGGAAGGGGCAGAGCCAGGGTGTCAGGGACTGTTCAGAGTGTGGGGCACCACAGGTGGATGCACATGATATGGACTAGATGCGTGTGGGCAACAGTGTCAGCTGCAAACCTCCCACTCACTCAAAACTTATCCTGTTCTCCAGCTTCACCTCCTGGTCTGCCAACACGGAGCACTCCTGGTCCAGCACCAGTGCTTTCTGCAAGAGCCAAACCATCAGAACAGAGCAACCAGAGCATTGCATGGTCCCAGCCTGGGGACAGTCCAGCTGGTGGGACTCCCCTCTCCCCTCACCTGCCTTACCTGTTCATTCCCCACCAGGTAGACCTTGATGTCAGGGACGCTGAAGCCACGCTTCTCACATATCCCTGCCAGCATGTCACGGATGGAGTGGCCAGGTCGGACAGAGGCCAGCGAGGCCGTGCCATCAGGCAGGTACACGCAGCAGTACTTCATGGGCTTGGCTGACAGCTCTGCCTCGCTGCCCCCCAGGCTCTTCCGATGGCCCTGCGGGAGGGATGCAATGGGACTGGTGGCAGCACGATGCCATAGTGCCAGTGCAGTGACGACTCACCTCTGTCCAGGGACTGGTGGCTGTGCTGGTTGAGGACAGGAAGCCCAGGTCTAGGCTGGCCGAGGAGTTGAGAGAGCCCTGGGACTCCCGCCACATCATGGTGCTCCCACCGCCTTCTCCCCCCTCTAGGACAGACAGAGGGACAGCAGTGGGGACTGTGGACACCATTCAGGGGTGGTGTGGCCCTGGTTGCCCCAAGCAGTTCCTACCTGCCCAGGAGGGCTCCCACCGCTCTCCCTTCCTGAAGGACCGGCGGGGGCTGTGGTTGGCACCACTGCCTGCCATCTCCACACCTAGTGGCAGGGACTTGCCTGGCTTCAGCTTTGACTTCTGGGGTGAACAGAAAAGCATCTCAGCATCGGGATATCCAAGGCTGACCCTTCCTTTTCCCTGGTCCCCCAAACCACTTGTCCATCCTCAGCGTTGGGATTGGTTTGCTCCAAGCAGCAGGGGTGGGGACCCAGAACTGTTTTCTTAGGCAAAGGGACAGGTCACCATCCCAGTCCCCCTCCTTCTCACCTTGCTGAGGTCAGGTGGAGGACTGCTGCTGCGGGAGTGGGGCCGCAGGTCGGGCAGGGGCTGCCCCTGACTCTCTGCCCGCAGGCAGGCCTGGTAGAGAGGGGATTTCACAAAGCGTGTGTAGCTGTCAAACTTCATCAGGTTAAAGATCTGCAAAGGGAGGATGCATGTGCTGAAGACCTCTGCCCACCTACAACTCACTCCAGCCACTGTCCTGTGGCACAGCCCCACAGTGACAGCGGGAGTGCTGGGTGATGCAGAGGGTGGTCCTGCAGCCCCCCTCCCATGGGTGAGGTGGAGCACAGATGCTGCTTGTACCTGGAGCTGCTGGATGCGAAACATGTCTGGGGATGGAGTGGCCAGCATGTCCTCCCCAATCCAGGCCTGCTTGTCGATGTTCACGGGATTGACTGAGTGGCTGGAGAGGAACTCATCATAGATCCGTCGTGCCTCCTGGGCCAGCTGGAGGAGCATAGGGGTCACAGTAGGACAAGAAACCCTCTCCTCACTGCTACCCTGCAGGGAGCCCCTGGCTCACACCATGGATCTTCCTGGTCCTGGAGCAGCCAAATTCCTCTGGGACCAGCTGGGTCCCTGGGCTTCAGGATGGGCATCAGAGCTAGCTACTCCTACCCAGTGCCAAGCTCTGGGCACAACATGCCAGTGTCCCCATAGTGGTACAGAAGTAGGAACCATCCACCACAGACACATGCCCTTGCTGTGTTTTGTCCTCCCAGCTGCACTCTTCACCCTCTGGCCACCCTGGGCTGGAAAAGCATGTCCTGCTCCATGGGCTTGGGCTTTGGCTTTTCAGATGGACATTGTGCCCATCTCTATGTCCCTCTCACAGAAGACCCCGGCCTGCTCAGCCTCCCATTACAAGGGTCTGCTGGGACCCTGAGACATGTAAGCATGACAACCCACCACCTCCATCCCTGACCATATCCCTTCCATCAGCTGCATGACTCAGGCTCAGCTGCACATGGCTGCACGGAGACTGGTACCTGCTGTGTGTCACTGGCTGGGATCTGCTGGAAGTGCTCACATGCCTGCCAGAAGTAGACATTTTCGGCACTGAACTCCTTCTTGAGGAACTCCTGTGGGGAGCAGAGAGAGCTGATGGGATGCACAGCACTGTGGCTGTGGAAACGCTGAGTTGCTGAGGACCAGAAACCTGTGGTAACAAGGACTGAGGTCTGGGCTGTGACACTCACAGTGAAGTAGGTGACAGCCACATGGTCCTGCAGCAGTGTCTCAAAGGATTCAGCCCAGCTGACCACAGACCCCTGTGTGGACCCACAGGTGGCCGGTGGTCCTGGCAGACTGCTCACACTGTGGTTGCTGCCACGGGCCCTGGAAGTGTTTAACTCTGAGAAAGAAAAAGGGTCAGTGCTGGCTGCCTGGGTGTTCCCCAGTGTCAACCCCCATTGTCAGAAGCCCCCCATATCTGCAGTGAGTTCATCCACCCAATCCCAACGGGAGCCAGAGAGACATCAGAAAGGGAGCACGGGAAAAAGCTATCACAGTGGCAACCTTGGTGGAATGAGCATCATGATGCCACAGCTGGTACCTTCCAGAGTGACAGCCCTCCCTGCCAGCTGTGGTGTCCTCCCCTCCCTGGGGTGTCACTGTGACTCCAGCTGTGACTCATCTGCCCAGGAAACAAAGCCTATGTGTGGGGAAGGTAGCCAGCAGGAAGGGAATGCAGGGTGGAAGGGGACACAGGGGGGCACACGGCACAAAGGGAAGCTCAGACAGGTGGAGGTGTCTAGGTGTTCCCCTGTTCCTCTGGCCATGGTAAGAAACAAACCCAACCAGAAGAAGGCACATAAAATGTCATTCCCAACTCCCAGCACTGAGGAAAACATCTCCTGGGGAAATGCACGGTGCTGGTGCATACAAATTGAGCCCTTCCATGAAAAAGATGGAAGTTCCTGGGGACAACCCCTGATATTGAACTGGTTTGGCTGATTAACAACTGGGAGCAGAGAGGGTCTTTTGCAAAACAAAATGAGAGTATGGAAGCAGGGTTCTCCCAGTAAAGCCAGTGGGAGCAGTGGAGGTGGCAGGCTGCTGCTTTGCCAGGCTCCCCCACCCATCTCCTGTCCAAAAGATGGGGTAACCGAGCACAACCTGCATGTGCAGGTGGGTACAGCACTCCCAGCACTCCGATTCTGCAGCAGGACCGAGACAGGTGAATGGGTCGGCTGAGATATCCATGCACCTCCCCACAGCCCAGCCTGTGCTGACACAGGACCGCTGCTGGCTCCTTGCCCGGGGCACCGGGCTGGCCGTGGGCTTCCCCCTCCCCTGAAGACGTTGCCAGCCTCCCGACTCAGAGCAAAGGGCAGCCTTACCTCCATCCGACACAGCTGGGCCCTGCAGGGGGGAGAGAAGAGAGGTAAGAGAGGGCACACGGCGTCTGCCCGCTCGGTGGAGCAGCACCCGGGCAGGCGGCAGCGCCGAGAGCAAGCCCAACCTGAACCCGGGAGCGAGGGGACACGGGCTGCCGGCATCACCGCTCTGGTGTTAACTGAGACCGGGACGGCTGCCCCGAGGCAGAGGCAGGACCCGGGGCTCCCAGTGAGGGGGAAGTCAAGAAGAGTGTGGGGGTCACAAGGGGTGAGCAGCTTTTCTCCCACCTCGCCTGCACCTACTGCCCTGGGGCCAGGCCGGCAGCTGGGAAAGGGCAGAAACTCGCAGATGTAATCCTGCCACTGCCGCTGCCCGGGGAGAAGAGAAGCAGCCACACCAGCACAGGAAGAGAAGGGGAGGAGGGGAAGGACAACCACAGCCTCAGGCAGAACTGCCTGCTCCCTCCTCCCTTGGGGCCTGGGGCTACGGGAGGGCAGATGCCATAAACCGGGGACCAGGTCCTGCCAGAGCTGCCAGCAAAGGACACAGCAAAGCAAAGCAGGCGTGTTCTACAGCACCCCTTGGGCTACTTCAGACACCTGCTGTGGGGATGGTGGTACCTCAGGACCCACAGCGAGCAAGGAGATGTGCAAAGCCTCCCCAACCAAAGCCCAACCAAGCAGCTGCTGCCCAGTGCTGCCCAGGGCCACGGCTGAAGTGGTTACTTTGACCTGGCTGGCCAGTGCTCCCTGCTCTGCCAGCTCCACTCAACCCAGACTGTCCTACACACCCCTGCCTGTCCCCAGCCCCAATACCCCAGCCCTGCTTTGTCCCTGCTACCCCACCCCACATGCAGTTGCCATGCTTCTTAACCCAGCCCCACACATCCCGACCCCCTGGGCCCATTTCCTCAGCACCACATACCCCCCCTTTTGCCAACTCCTTGCTCTTCTCCATCCATCCCTGCTGTCCACATAGTTCTGCCCTCCCTGTGCCACCCACACACACTAGTACTGCTCACTCCAGCCCCATAAGTCGTTGCTTGCCCATTACCTCCATGCCATACATCTCCACTTGCGTTGCTGCCTCAGGCTCATACACCCCTACCTGCTCAGTACCCCAGCCCCGTATGTCCTTGCCTGCCTGCTACCCAGCCCCACACTCTGATGCCTGCCCTAATACCCCTCTACACCTCTGCCTGCTTTGGATACTCAAGTCCCATACAGCCCAGCCTACCCAGTACCCGACCCCACACCCCCCTGCGTGCCCCGTACCCGGCCCTTATACACCCTTTGTCTGCCCGGTATCCAGTCCCATAGCCCTTGCCTGCCCATTGTCTGCTCCACAGCCCCTGCCTGCCTGCCCGATACGCAGCCTCGCATTCCCTGTCTGCCCGGTACTGGCCCCATACAACCCCTGCCAGCCCGGTACCCGCCGCATCCCTCCTGCCTGTCCCGTAC
>JAAWXA010000026.1:4650447-4724512 GCA_038090715.1 Florisuga fusca | reverse complement strand
GGGGTGTATGAAGGGGGCGGCTCAGGGGTCCCGGCTGGGGCGTCCCCGCCACCAGTTGACCCCCCGGCTGTACCGCAGCTCCCCGCCGCTCCTGGGCTTGCTGCCCGGCAGGGTCTCCGTCTTCCCGCTCTTCTTCCTGGCGCTGCTCCTGGGCTTTGCCTCGCTGCTCTGGCTCCAGCTCAGCTGCTCGGGTGAGGGCTCTGCCCCCGGCGGCAAGCAGAGCCGGGGGGGTCCCCACCAGCCCTGCCCGCTCCCGGCCCCTCTGCTGCCCGTGGAGGAGGAGCCGTCATGGGGTCCCCATCGCCTGGCGCTGCTTGTCCCTTTCCGTGAGCGCTTCGAGGAGCTGCTGGCCTTTGTGCCCTACATGCACCGCTTCCTGAGCAAGAAGAGGATCCGCCATCACATCTTCATCCTCAACCAGGTGGATCATTTCAGGTAGCGTCTCCCTTACCAAAGCTCTGTCTCTGCTGTGGGTGCTGAGAGGGTCTCCCACCTGAAAAACCAGGAGCCAGGGCTGAGGCAATATTCAAGTTCACTAGAGCTTATACAAGGACAAAGCAGTGGGGTTTTTTTCTCTTTTCTTAGCAAGAAGAGAATTATCTGCCCTCAGATGTTGCAGCTTTCTCCCCAGTGTTTTAGGGCTGTGGCCACAAACATCTGGGGACATGGAAATTCAAAGGCATACCATGTGGGGTGCTTGGAAATGCTGTTGCTCATCTTCTGCTCACTACCTGGTACCTGTCTGCAGCCCTGGTGAGTGCTGTGCTGGCCTGGGGCAAGACAGAGCTTGCTGTAGCCCCTTGGGGTCTGCAGTGTCCAAACCCCTGTGCATTGCAGTCAGGCTCATCATCTGCTGCCTGTGCAGGGACAAGCAGGGCAGGACAGGCAGCAGTGGCAACCAGGGCTGTGAAGGCAGGAATGCTGTGTCTGTGTGGGTCCCTGTCTGGGGACTAATTGACCAATTAGTGTTGAAGAGCACGAGAGAGGGATGTGAAGGGCTGGTGGCTGCTGTGCACAACACTGAGAGTGCCCTGTCCTGTGGCAGGTTTAACAGGGCATCCCTGATCAATGTGGGCTTCCTGGAGAGTGGTAATGACACAGACTACATTGCAATGCACGACGTCGATCTCCTGCCCCTCAACGAGCAGCTGGACTACAGCTTCCCAGAGGCAGGGCCCTTCCATGTGGCATCCCCAGAGCTGCACCCCCTCTACCACTATAAGACCTATGTGGGTGGTATCCTGCTGCTCACCAAGCAGCACTATGAGATGGTGAGCATGTGGGTGGCATATTACAGCCAGTTTGGGGCAGGGGCTATGGTATAGCCTTGGTGAGCAGTCGTACATTTAGTGTTCCCTGCATGGGGAGGGGGTAAAGGAGGCAAAATGGTTGAAGGGCAGAGCCTGCTGCCTGAACTGGTGGAGGGCAGGGGAGGGAAGGCTGTGCTGGTGCTCAGAGCTTGCGATGTTGGTGTCTGCTCCTCTGCAGTGCATGGAATTGTGCTGGACCGGACCTTGGCCAGTACATTGGTCCTCTCATTTCAGTGCAATGGCATGTCCAACCGCTTCTGGGGCTGGGGACGGGAGGATGATGAGTTCTATCGACGTATCAAAGGAGCTGGTCTCCAGGTAAGGGGTGCTCTGTGGCCTCCTAGATTGAAATTGCTCCTCTGTGTCTCCCCACCTGGCCCTTGGCTATACCTGCTCAGGTCAGGGTCTGGGGAAGGCAACCCTTCTGTCCTCCCCAGTCCAGTAGCAGGAGCAGCAGGTTTTCCAGTAGCTTTACAGAAGGTTTACTTTCCTTCCAGGTTCGCCGTCCCTCTGGAATCACAACTGGATATGACACTTTCCAGCATCTGCATGACCCAGCCTGGAGGAAGAGAGACCAGAAGCGCATTGCTGCGCAGAAGCAGGTGAGATCTCTGCCTGGCTGAGGGAAACCACAGGACATCATCCAGGTTGTGATGACCACGTTCTCTGAGCACTCCTTGCTTGTGTTCTCCCCTGCCAGCTCTGCGCTCCCTCCTTGAGTGCTGGCTGCTTTCCCATCCACTGGAAGCCAGCGTGGGCTGAATTGTCTTTCTTTTCCTCAGGAACAATTTAAGGTGGATCGGGAGGGAGGTCTGAACAACGTGAGGTACCGAATCGAATCACGAACAGCTCTAAGTGTGGCAGGAGCCCCTTGTACTGTCCTTAATATCTTGCTGGACTGTGACACAAGTGAAACCCCTTGGTGCACGTTTGGCTGAGCCCATCTCCCGTGTGCCAGTTGTGCGTGCTGTACTTGTGCTGAGATGCCAGGGTGCTGCCAGGTTGCTTGGAGCAGGCAGGAGTTTTGCAGTGGACCAGCATGGTGATGCTGGAGAGACCTAGAGGAACAGAAAAGGCCAAGAACTGGGCTTTGCTGGGACCAAGAGAAGAAGCTGAAAGCAGGACTCAGTGGTGTCGCTGCGGACATTGGTGCTGCCTCCCAGGGCAAGTGCAGGAGGCAATATTCCTGCACTGGACATGGCTGAGCTGCCAACCAGCTCAGAGGACAATAAAAAACTGTCAGGGCACTTGTCAGTGGTGAATGCCCTGGGCCTTTTTCCTGCTTCCTTCACCTTCCTGGCTTCAGTGCACCTGTTTCTGCCCGGGCAGGTGACCTGCTGTGGTTCAGAGTCCAAGCTGCTCTGAAATGGGCTCCAAGTTAGATACTGCCTGTGTTTCAGCTGCCAAGTACCCCCAGGGCTGTGCTGTGGTCACATAATTGCAGGAAGTTTTAGCTGTGCCATGAGCAGCAGTGTCCATAGTTCAGCAGCTGATGTAGCCCAGGACTTCTTGCACTGGAGTAATGAGAGTCCTGGCTGAGCTGCTCCCCTTTCTTGCCTGCTTTCTGTGGCACATACTGTCTCAGCCTTTCTGGGGGGCTAAGCCCACCTCTTGGGATGTGGCCTCTCTGGGTCAGTGAACAGTATGGGGAAAGTGCCCAGGCAAAGGGCTGTGTCAGCCTTGGGGTGCTGGTGAGCAGGAGGTGACTGGGCAGGTGCTCTCTGCAAACCTTGTGTCCCCTGAGGCCCAACCCATGCATTGACCTGGGGACTTGCTGCTGTTGGAACAGCCCATGGGAGGTGACAGCAGCAATGATGCTGTGTCCTTGGAGAGCACCCTGGGACAGGAGACATAAGGAGGAGGAGGAGGTGCATGTCCTTCTGTGGCTGCTGGGTCCATGCCTGGGTGCTCTGCAGTGCTGGATGGGAGGTGAGGAAGGTCCCGATGGATGAGGAAAGGCACTGGGGACTGCACCTGGGGACAGGGTTGAGGGGGTGGCAGGGCAGTGAGGATCAGGCCATGCTACTTTGCATCATCCAGGGTGCAGGCAGGCCAGTGTGTCCTCCTCCCAAGCTCCAGGCCTTTCCACCTCAGGGCAACGTGTGGACCTGCTCCCAGTGGCCTCTCCAGCCTGGCAGCCCCAAAGCAGAAATTGGTTTCTGGCATGAAGATTGCAGGGGGGTTTGGACACACTGTGAGCTGCTTCCTGGGACCCATTGTGTCCCTTGCTGCAGCTGGCTGGAGGGAGATGTCAGCCATGCTGCCCCCTGCTCTATTTCTATCAGATAGTTTTGGGGATTGGCCACCTGTACACCAGTCACTTACCCGTGCTGGAACGGCAGCCAAGGCTGGTGGAGGCAGATCAAAGCATTTCTCCATGCTGTTCAAAATAGATGACACAGTTTCAGGCGGATTTCATGAAGATGTAGATGTGCAGAAACAGAGAGCATATGGGCACCTCGCACTTTGCTCAGCTCTAAAGGCTCCTCTCCTGCTGCCTGGCAGCTATTTCTCAGCTCTGCTCACAGCCCCCTCATCCTCTGTTTGCTTTTGTGGAAGAGGCACCATGCTGGAGACCCGGCTTCCTTTTATAGCCCTGAATGTAACTTGGAGGTCGCTGGGCTCTGTTCTCCCCCACGCACGTTGTTATTAGTGATGGCCCAGCAGGAAGGGATGAAGTTTTTCCCAATGGCCTTTTTTGGAGATAGGTAACACCCTGCCTCCTGTCTCAGGAGCCCTACAGAGCCAAGCTGTAGGCCTCTCAGTGTTCCTGTGCTCTCAGCAAGCCTGAGGAGGGGAACAGGATGCTATGGGGAGAGAGCCTGTGGAGTTCAAGCCCTGCCCCACTGCCACCCCCCCTTCTGAGGCCCAAATTGTTGTTCTTGAGGCCATGTGGGGGCTGCATGGCAATCGGATGGCTTTTATTGCCAGGTCAGTTTAAAACAGGTGGTGCCTGGAGCAGTTTCCTGGTGACCACACGAAATGCTGTAGGATCATGATGTGGGGGAGCCAGGGGGACACAGGCAAGCAGAGAGAGGGCTGGGGAAAAGCCAATGGGAGGGAGGTGGGAACAGGGAGTGGGGCATCCTTGGCCGCAGGAGTGTCCTGGGCTGGGCCAGGGCCCTGCAGGAGCTGCCATCCTGAGAAGAGGTGCTCAGGAGAGCACAGTCTGTGGTGGAGACGTGGCAGCAGGAAGCGGGGCAGACAAGGAAGGAGGCACCTATAGAAGTCATCCTGGCATCATTGCAGCCTGCTTGGATAGAGGCCCTGGCGGGATGCCTGCTGCCACAGGCATGTGCCTGTCCCTCAGACAGGGACTCAGGGGCTGCCGGGGGTGCTCCACACTTGGCTGAGCTCCAGGCTGAGAGTTGGGGTCATTACAGAGGCATTCCTGGTGCCAGCAGGTTAGGAAATGGCAGTGTTGCAAAGCCCCCATCCCCCCCCCCCNCGCCGCAGCCCCCCCCGCCCCGCGCATACCCGCAGGGGGCACGGGTGGAATTGGGACCCGCCATCCCGCGAATGAGCCGGGCTGGCCGGACCGGTGTGTTACCGCCCAGGGGGTGACACCCTCCCCGCCGCAGGCAGGGCACCTTCGGGCTCTCCCGGCGTTTCCCAAACCTCCCACAATCTGACCTACTTCCTTGGCCGAAAATGTGCCGGGAGGAGCCGTGCGGGGCTCGGCCGATGTCCCGGTACCGGGGGCTGGATGCTGGGAGTTCTCTCCCATGAGGTCATCCATGCCCCCCATCCCCGGTGGCACCGCAGGCAGCCCAGACTCTCCCAGAGGGTCCATCCCCGCTGCCGTTTGGGGGGTGCCGATGCCCGGAGCAGGTGCTGGGCTGATGGAGGGAGGTGACAGTGCAGGCCGGGAGCTGTCAGACAGGTTTGTGCGTGGCAGCAATTAAAAGCGGGGTGTTTGTTTACCCGGCTTGTGGTGCTGAGAACCAGGGCAGCTTCCTGGGTGTAACCCGGCCCTCGGCGAGGCTGCGAGCCACGGAGGGGACTCTGCCCTTGCCACTCCCGCCGTGTCCCCTCCGCCGGGGCTGCGAGGGCCACACTGTCCCCCTTCCCGACGCTGAGGACATTCTCATGTCCTTCCTTCCCTGGCCACCTGCGCAGGAAGCTGCATTGTCCCATCCGCATCCTGCTCCTTCGCGCCGTGTCCGGCCACGGGGTCCTCTGCACGCACATACACACATCTGGTCTGTGACTGCCTCGTCTCTGCCCGGTGCTGGGGTGGGAGCTCCTGTGGATGGAGCAGAGCCATGGGGAGGGCTTGGGAGCTCGCCCTCCCTGGTGCGGGAGCCCACGCCGTGCGGGAAGGCTCCCTGTGGGGAAGGAGAGGTTCCCACCCCCCGTGCACCCTGAGGAGACCAAGCCCATGAGCGTGGGACCGGGCATCCCCAGGGTCATTTTGGGGAGGTCTCTGGAGGGTGTCCGTACCCTGAGGTCCCGGCTTGGTGCCGCCGGGCCGGGGCTGGCGCCAGGCCCAGGCAGGTGCTGCCGGGACCTCAGGGTACGGACACCCTCCAGAGACCTCCCCAAAATNGGCTCCCGAACTCGCCCGCCTGGCTGGGCGGCAGGTGCCTGTTTTGGTGGCAGCCCCGGCCGCGGGCGGGAGGTGGGGCTGGGTGTGGGAGGGAGGCACTCCAGGACGGGGTGGTGGCAAGGGGGAACCTCCGCCCCGCCACGGTGTATGCTGCGTGCCGGCACCCTGCTTGCTGGGCTCCCGGCTCCTCTGGGAAGCTCCTTGGGACCTGGTGAGTCCCTCCCAAAGCCGGGAGCCAAGATTGGTCCTTGGGACCAGCTGGGAAAGGGGGTGCCAGGGGAGTTCGGAGCCCTGTCTGCCAGGCGTTGCTGACTTTGTCTCTCCTTTGGCAGTGCTGGTCCCGGGCTTTTCTCTAATTCTCCATGGCAGCAGCACAGGGTCCTGTGACCTGTGAGCCCAACACCCGAGTCCTCGGCACCTACCTCTCCTCGGAGCCCGTAGGCGTCGTCGGCAGCATGGGCAGCGTGGGCAGCCTGGTGGAGAAGCAGGATCTGTCCCCCCTGGAGCTGCGGGCCCCGCTGGGGGGGTCGCGGGGGCTTCGTCAGCCTGATGGTTTGCTGCGGAAAGGGCCGAGCCAGCGGGAGCTCTTCAGCTACCTGCACGGGGCCAAGAAGGAGGCACGGTCGGAGCGAAAGCACCAGACGTCAGCTGCCTGCTACAAGCGGGACTACGAGAGCGACCGCGAGAACCGTTCGCCTGAGCGCTGCTCCCGGGAACATCACCGTGGAGCCGACTTCTCCAAGAGTTCCCTGCCCGAGCGAGGACGCTTTGACAAGGTGAGGTGCCTTTGATCAGGTGAGGTAAGGGCAGTGGCTGTGGGTACCCTGCTGTGCCCCAAAATACATACTTGTGAGGATGGGGCTGGAGCAGAATGGTCTGCACCAGGGATGGATGGGATGTGAGGATTTGAGGGTTTCTGGGGATATGTTGGCCGGTGTGAGTGGGTTGTCTCTGACTCCAGGCATCTATGGGTGCTGTTGGTCTCATCCTTACTCTACTATTGTTTTTCAGTGTCGAATCAGGCCCTCGGCCTTCAAAGCAGTGGCTGGAAAGGGGCTGGTCTCCATGCAGAGTCTGTCCTCGTCCAAGGGGCAGAAGCTGTCCAAGAGCAATGGGAGCCTGCACACGCTGCTGTCGCAGAGCAGCACCGCAGCCTCACAGCACGGCCCACTCCGCACCCACCTGCTGCATGCCATCAGCCTGGATGAGGCTTCCGATTCCAGCCACAACTCCATCCAGAGCTTCCCCTCCTATGGCTCCCGCCTCAAACCTGCCCAGAGCCAGTTCAGTGCCTCCATGGGCCATATCAACCACATCGGGGGCTCACTGGACCGGGTCTCCCGTAGTCCCAGGGATCCACTGGCCTCTGAGAAACCACCTTTGTCCTGCAAAAGCATGGCGACCTTGAGCCGTCTGCAGAGCCCCGGGGAGCCCCCGCCACCGTACGAGTTCACCTACTCGCTGGAGGATGCAGTGAAGCAGCTGGAGGACCGGCTGCAGGAGACAGGAGGAGAGCTGCGGCAGCTCAAGAGGAGCCTTAGTGAGACCGAAGACCCCTTCACGCAGGTGACCTGTGGGGCTGGGACTGCTCTGGGTGCCACAGGCAGGGGCGTGGGGTGGTGGTGCCCCGGAGGAAGGAGCAGTGCAGGAGCTGGTATCCTGCCACAGTGGGCAATGGGCTGGGAACCTCCAAGCACAGGAGGACCTAACATCATGGGAGGTTCTGGGATCCCTCCCTGGGGCTGCACTGCGAAGGGGCAGGTGACAGACTCTCACTGGTGTCCACCTTGTGCTGGCAGGCATTCGAGGACAAGCAGCGGCTCTGGCTGGATGAGCTGGAGGATCTGAAGCAGATGTACATGGCCAGGCTGCAGCAGGTGACACAGCAGGCGCAGCGTGGGCAGCGGGCGCTGCAGCTGCAGCTCTACAAAGCCCAGCAAGAGAAGAAGCGTCTGCAGGAGGAGCTGAGCATGCAGCAGTGCCAGTGTGAGGAGACCAAACTCCGTCAGTCCCAGGGCGAGCGTGTCAGCCCCAAGCTGGAGGAGACCAAGTGGGAGGTGAGTCCACTTCCTTCCTTTCCTGTTGTCATCCTCCTGGCCTTGGGGCCAGCATGGGGCCAGCAGTTCCCTGCTCTGGTGTCACTTGTGGCTGCAGATTGAGGGTGTGATGCTCATGGTCTCCCAGGGATGCTGTGGTGACAGCCTAGAGTGCTGCCAACTTTGGGTTCCTGTTCCTCTAACCCCTTCCTCACTGCTCACCCGTGCCCTGCAGGTGTGCCAGAAGGCAGCAGAGATCTCCCTACTGAAACAGCAGCTCCGGGACACCCAGGAAGAGATGGCTCAGAAGCTGGGTGAGATCTTCAGCCTGAAGACACAGCTGCGGGAGGCCAAGGCGGAGGTCCAGGCCAGGGACTCGCAGCTGGCACAACTGGCAGACTCCTTCCAGAGCCCCCCGGAGCCGACAACCTCACTGCCACTGGGTGATGACCCCATGCCAGCATGCCAGGACTTTCCTGGCTGCGAAACTGATGACTCCAAGAGCCGAAGCCTTCACAGCGACACGTCGGAGCCCCTGGAGCGTCAGGTGGAGTGGCTGTGGGCAGAGCTGCTGCGGGAGCGGCGCCAGAGCCAGCTGCAGGCTGTGAACTTTGAGCTGGAAAGGAAAACCTGGCAGGAGGAGAAGGAGAAGGTGCTGCGGTACCAGCGGGAGCTCCAGGCCAGCTACATGGAGATGTACCACCGGAGCCAGGCATTGGAGCGGGAGCTGCGGCAACTGCGGTCTGAGCCCAGGGATGTCGGGGTCGACTCACCATGGATTGAGCGGGTGGAGTCCTCCAAGATCTGAGTGGTGGGCTGGTGGGACTGTGAAAGGGGAAGGTCTCTTGCTGCTGCAATGGGATGATCTCAGGGTCTGCACAAGGACAGGCTGCTTAGCACTGCCCTGGGGAGAAGGACTGATTGCAACAAGGGAGCTTTTCCTTCTTGCAGTGCTTCAGACCCTTCTGGGTGCGGGGGGAGGTCTTGAGAGATGGGGGGAGGGTCATCTGTGCCAGGGTGGGGATTTTGCATGTGCCCCATGTTCCGACTCCAGGAGTGTTGTCCCTGTGATTCCTTCTGACACGGGGGTAGAAACCAAGCACCCTGTGAGACATTCCCTGTCCCTCCCGCTCTGCCACCTCTGTTTGCTATGACCCAGTAACTTAATGTCTTGCTAAGAAGAGGCTCAAATCCTCTTCCCAGCGCTTCCTTGCTGCAGGGGTTCCAGCTGCTGCTCAGAGTGGCTGCCCTGTTGGCAGGGTGCTGGAGCTGGCAGTGCTCTGTGCCTCCACCAGGTTGTGTTGGCGCCACTGGGAAGGCAGAGGAAAGCCTGACAAATGCTGGTAGGGCTGGGAGGGGTGGCAGCTGCCCTGGCACCTCTCTTGGGGCTTTCTGTGTCAATGGAGGGACAGTTAATGCAGCTTCCCTGCAGGGAACCTGAGGAGTGCCTTGTGCAAAGGGGGATGGGAACCTTGTGCTCTGCCACATCAGGAGACCTCTGGGGAGGGGAAAGAGGACTGGGGAGTGTGGGCAGGGAGATGCCGACATGCTCCCCGTGCTGGGGAAGAGGCTGGGGCAGCCTCACAATACCCCTCCAAGGGTGGTCGAGGGCTGAGGAACTGGGACAGTGCTGTGGGGTACCAGGTCGAGAGATGGCTGGATGGGGCCCTGCTCTGTAACATCGGAGCCACGTGAAGGGCGGGCCCGGCCCAGCTCTTTCCTGCAATAAACCCGGATTTCATTCTGCTTCTGCCTTTGCTTTCCTCCAGCACGGCAGGGGGGTTCGGAGTATCGGCCACGTTAGGGCGTTATGCGGCTGCGGAGGCCCTGCTGTGCCCAGGGAGGGGGCGACGGGGCCGCTTCCCTCAGGGGCCTCATCGCCCCGCCCGTGCTGCCGGGGAGCTGCCGCGTCGGGGCGGGAAGCGCCCGGGGNTTCCGATCTCAGCCCCGCCGGTTCCCCCCGCACAGATCACCGGGAACACGTCCTACGAACCCCACAGACACCTTTATTCACCCCCACCGCGCTCACCAGCCCCCCGGCTGCGTCCCCGCCAACAGGGAGCCGAGGACCCGCCGCCCCCTCGCCCCCGGCCCTTCACAGCGGCAGCGGCAGAGCCTCCACCTCGGCCAGGCACTCCTGGTAGGTCTCCTGATACTCCTCGTGGGGCTTGACCAGGATCACACAGGTCGGGCGCTTCGAGCCGGCTGCGGCTCCCAGGTCCTGTGGAAACACAGCAAGGCCATGGAGGATGCTGGGTTCTCCCCCCCAGGACAGACCAACACCTGGCAGCAGGCTTTATGCCCCAGCCTAGCACAGGGAACTTGTGCCAGGTTGAAGAACCTTGTTCCCAGCTTATCTCCTACACCCTGCTGCACTTCTTCCCCAGAGCCAGGGTCTGCAGAGCTGCCTGCAGCAGGGGGGAAGTAACAACCAAACAAGAGGAAGTGGCATGAGGCTGTTCCAGGGAATGTTGAGATTGCACATTAGGAAAAATTTCAACAAAAGGGTTGTCGGGCACTGGAACAGGCTGTCCAGGGAAGTGGTGGAGTCACCATCCCTGGAGGGATTCAACAGCTCCTTACCGATTTGGACGGGACGTACGCGTAGGGGAGGCTCCTGTCCTCGCACATGATGGGGATGTGGCAGTACACGTCGATGGGCTGCGTGTCGCCAGCCAGCACCGTGATCCTGAGGGAAAAAGACCCGTGTCAAGGGCTGGTCCAGGAAGGGCCGCGGCAGAGGGGGCGGGGAGGCGCTTACCCCTTCTCTCCCTTGTTGATAAACTTCTGGACTTCCTTCACACCCCGGCGGATCTGCTTGTGCTTGGCCGCTGCAAGAGAAGCACAGCGTCAGGGGCCCGCACCGCCAGGGCTCGCTCCCGCCCGGCCCCGCTGCCAGCCAGACCTTTCCTGATGCACTTGTAGAGCCTGCGGGTCAGCTTGCGGGAGGCGAGCGGCTGAGCGATGGCGTTCAGAAAGTCGAGCTGCTCCTGGTAGGAGCGCTCTGGCGCTCCCTCCGCATCCCCCACCGCCTCCGGCTGCTTCTCCCGCGCCATGGCTGCACCGCGCCGCCGCTTCCGCTACCGGGGCACGCGCTGCCGGGAGCCCCCTCTCACCCAATCGGCAGCCGCCCCGGCGCTGCCATCCCACGGCGCCGGCTCCCGGGTCCCGCCCCACGGAGGCGGCGGAGAGGAGGGCACAGCGCCCAGCGGGGGCTTGTATGGGGGTGCGGTGGGCACGGACCTCCTGGGAGCGCCCTCAGCCCAAACCCCACACCCCAGCACTGCGACCCTACGGGGGAGGCAGCGGACAAGAGGTTTCCTGCTGTGCCCCGGGGCCACTCTTGGTCCCAGCTGGTCACAAAGATGATGTTCCCCCCTTTTTTATTTTCATCTCAGGGAGGTTTCACGTAGTGCAGGGCTATGCTGCTGCTTTTCCCAGGGAGGAAAGGAGGTTTCCCTTAGGGTGACCCTCCTAGAAACTGTTTTGTTCCTCATCAAGCTGCCAGCCCTCCATGGGGGATATCTGGGTCTGCTGAAGGCCACGGGTGCAGAGTCAGAACATTTTCTGAGCCCTGGCACATCCCTTGAGCCAGGGGAGACAACACTGCTCTAAAAACAACGGGCCTCAGCCATGTCTTGTTACCTTCTCTCCCACTCCAGCCTGTCTCCTGAGCACGGGAGGGCTTCAGTCAACATCTGCAGCTGCTCCAACACCTCTTGCTGCATCTCCATGGCCATGTGGTGCACGTGGTGGTTGGAGTTGTTGTACATCACTGCATTCTGGAACATGAGCATGAGGTCACGCTGGAACTGGACCATGGACTGAATGTGTCCCTTTGACAGTCTTCTCTTTATGCTGGTTAAATCCATGGGTCTACAAAAGATAGGAGAATTAATTGTAGCCCACAGTCAGGCATTCAGGCTCTGCATGAAAGTGCTTATTCCCATTTCAGCATGGCCCTGAAAGAAAGCACAGCTATTTTCAGTATGTTTTATTGCTCAGGACAAAGCAGAGAAGCAAGAAATGTTTCTCTTATAAGTCAGAGAAGTAAGTTTAGCTAATGTAACATTCTCTATCCAATCAACTCAGCAGGCCATTAGCAGTCACCTTTAAAAAAAAAAAGTCATGTTGAGCTCCAGAGAAGGCAAGCAGAGCAGTCCTTGTAATTAGTCTTCATGAAGTCAGTCCAGGTCTTAGTGGAGAAATAAAAGTTATTAAAATCTATTAAAACCCCTTAAAATCAAATGGTGCCAGTGGTAAAAATAGCCCTGCTGGTAAGGGGAACTTGGTGGAGAATAAATATTACTTCCCCTATTTTGACAGAATGAGAAAATGAATGGCTGCAGAGATGACAACTGTGACCAGAATAGAGTATGATTCAGCTCTGAAAAATGCCCTTAATCTCCCTGGGAAATATTCTTATGACCCACTTTTACACTGAGAATACAATATCTGGAAAGCAAGCAGAAGATGAGAAAGTATGGACTGAGGCACAGGCTTCCAGCATGGGGAGAAGAGACTGCTGAGCTGCAGAAGATGAATCCCCCAGCTGCAGGGCTGTGTCAGCAATGCCAGCAAAGAACAGGCACAATCCCCATCAGCACTAGAGTCACTACAAGATTCCAGGTTCTAATCACCTGGCAGGGAGTTTTAATAAAAGGAATCAGTGGGAGATGCTGGTGACAGCCAAACTCTGGAAAAGGAGAAAAAGCCCCATTAGTCCCTTGGAAATCAGAGAAGACAGAAAAAAACAGGGAGAAACCAACGAGTGGGCACTTCCTCCATAAACATACCTCTTTACCACATCCCTGTATCCAGGGGCTTGTTTCTCTGACACTGCCTTCAGGAAAGGGCCACTGTACCTACAGGGACAAGCACAAAAAATCAGCTCTGTCCACCTCTTCACCAAAGACCACATCACTACATGGGCCAGTGTGTCTCTCCCTGCTTGCCATGAGGGCCAGGGCCCACAACAATAGCCAGTGTTGGGTGCCTGATATGAGGTGGTCCCTCACTGAAGCTGGCTGTGCCACCTGTGTAGGAAGCAACATTTGGGCTCTGCCATGTGAAGCAGAGGAAATAAATATGCAATACTGTCTCCAGCTTTGCAGCAGACAGCTGTTCTTGCTACAAAGACAGCCAGAAGAAAAGCCATGGAGAGACAAGGCAGCCAGTGGTGGCTGCTGTGGAGGGGAGGACAAGGTCTAGTGACACAGGAGCTTGAAGTCAGGACAACAATTCTGGAGCCATGTCAGTCCAATCCTTTCACCCCCACGTACCTGTGACTGGCTATCATCTTCCAGATGGACAAGAGGGTTCTTTTGAAAACCAAATGCTGCATGGGGTTATCCCAGCTCAGCTGCACCCTGTGGAGGGAATATATTGCCAGATCATCACAAACAAGGCCAAGTAGGAGACAGCAATTCTGCTAGCACCCACCACATCCAGGTGGATGAAGCACAGAGATCCTTTCCTCTAGCTATGAGAAGTCTCTTAGGGTGAGATGGGTGGATTCTGCATCTGGCTGCACAACTAAACATCCAGAGTGCAGAAGATTCTGGGCAGTATGTAGAAACAAGATTTGAGCTGAGCAGCTACAAAAGGCAGGATCAGTTGGAGAGGAAAAGATCATGCTACTCTGATGTTCAATACTTTACTGAGGTGGTTTTTAAGTCAGCTTCTCATCCCCCAAACCTGCCATTTTCCTTTGAAAGGCAGTGCAGGTGAGAACACACGTAACAGAACCTGCATGTGACTGACATGCTTGTACCTGCTTGGAGTGCTGATAACGCCCCTCCTAGGAGCTGGACTGGATGTTGTCTGACAAAGCATGATGCACAGTGCACAGAAGGCCTAGATGACTCGAGGAAACATCTATTTTCCATTTAATATTTTCTTTTATCTCTACTCTTTTCATTTCACCTGAGAATCAATGCCCAAAATGCTGGCAGATCCAGAGACAGCACAAGTGACCTCCTTCCCTCTTGTTCTCCTTGGCTATCTCACCTCCCTGGAGATAACCTATGCCATACACTTGTTCTCATGTGAGACCAGGGAAACAACTTTGTTTTCTGTGTCTGCAAGAAAGAAGAATGAACTACTTACATCAGTGCACTGGGAGGACTTGTGGAGTCCAGCACAGGGAATGCAGAGCTGCTATCACTATCATCTTGATCCTGGGGCTGAATATTCATTTCCTGTGGATGCATCTCACCTAAAGCTTGTTCTTCAGGTGTCTCTTGAGTCTTGTCCTGAAGGGCAAGGAGGAAAAGGGAGATACAGCTAAAATGGCAGCTGATCACTTGAGTTCTTTATTCAGATGCCAGCCTGCTGCACATCCCCTTACTGCATCCAGTCTCAGCTGGGAGCTAGCTTGCTCTCTGTTAATCTGGAGGGTGATGTTTGACCTTATGCAGATCCCTGCTGTACTTCCCAGCTCTCCAGTAACAGCTGGGTCTGATCTCTTGGATCATCACCACCTCTGGCTAACACAAACACTGTGGTGCTGACTGGTGCCCAATTTGTGTCAGTCTGCTTTCCTGGGAAGACTCATGGATGTGAGAGGGCAATCAAGAGTGAAGGTAAGAATGTGTCAGGCTTGTTAAAGCTCAAGATACAGATAACAGAATCCCCTACAGTGCAACGAGTTTCCTCACAAACTCCTACATGAATATGTCAGAGAATAGACTCAGCCAGGAAGGAGAGTGCTTCTGTTGTTGGAGTATTTTGCCAAGAAAATGCTCAGAATGAGAGGCACAGTGGCTCTTTGGAGTCCACAAGTGGGATTGTGTGCCCAGGCACCTGAGAATCCTCAGAGAACACATCTGAAGTATGGAGCAGACTCCTCGGGAAGAAAGTGGACACTGCTGTGTTTTGCTCTGACCGCTGTGAGGGAACTTTGGGGATTAACACCATCCTGGCTGAACAGGCAGATTGTGAGAACCCTCAAAATTATTTCTGTCTCCAGTGTCCAAGTTTGCAAGGGAACAAATGTTGAGTGTGTAAAAATGGCACTGTTCTGCCACTGCTACATGTCCCAGCAGCAGACTGGTGGGAACCCACATACAGCCTCCCTAAGCACAGGACTGATGTAAACCCAGGCTTTAGACAGTGCCTGCTTCCAAGACATGACGATCTCCAGGGGCAGATGGTTATTGCTATCACAGCCACGTGGGCCTGAAACCAGCCAAGCTGTGTGCTGTGTAACACAGCAATCAGAACAAGGCAAGTATTCTAGTCTTGCCTTAAAGCTGAGAGCAGACTGCCAGCTCCCATGAGTCACCTTTACACTGCCAAGGAGCAATTCCTCCAACTCACATCTGAGGGTTTGATCTGTAACAAGCTTCCTGTTCATAAAGATACATATCCATACATAAAAAACATCCTTAACCTCATGCATTTTTTTTGCATTCCCCACCCTGATGTCTCCTCTTCTGTGTTCCAATTTCCCCAACTGAAATCTGGGACTTCCCCATAGAGATTATTTCCTTCACTGTTTCTTGTCTCCTATTCAGGACCAGAGGCTGTCTTAGGGACCATCTCCTTCCTACCTCTATTCTCAGGGAGTGTCCTTTCTCATCAGCCAGGCTGTGTAGCTGACTTTCCTCTGCTGCCCCTGTGCCCTTTTCCTCGCATCTCACATCTTCCCCATCATCCTGCTTCCCAGAGGCACAAGAATCCCACTGAGTCTGTGATGACTCTGTGCTGCTAATGTGGAGAGGTGTCATCATCTGGGTTACCTGCAACACAGATTTACTGCTTCAGATTGTGAAGGCAAAAGAAAAAAATAAGCAGCACAGATGCTATTTTTGTTTTCACTCACGAAAGCCTTTCCATTTTTAGGAACCCCTGCAAAATCTGATTAAGCCCCATCTTATTACTGCAGTGTCAGTTCACTGACATCTCAGTGCTTTAGGGCAAGCTGTGTTTTAGCACAGCAGCTGCCTGTTTGCAGTGCCAGCTTTAAATGGGAGGAAGGGCTAGGCTTGGGACAAGGAGCAAGAGAACTGGGGGCATCTGCTCCTCTCCCAGACTGTTTCTGTGTATAGCAATGGTGGATACTCTGAAAACCCTAATGTTTCAGGAGGGTATTAACTATGCCATTCACTTTCTTGTCATCCAAACAGCCCTACCTCTGAGAACACCTGGAGAAGATTGTGGTCTTCACATGTCCTCCCTGCCTTTTGGTAGTTTTCACTGTCATCCTCCCACAGAGGCTCACTGACCTCCATCTCATGGTCTGCCTCCTGGCTGCTCTCCTCTAGCTTCCCCACAGATACCTCTTCAGTATTCTTCCAGCTCTCTGTGTCCAGATCCAAGCCTAAATCCCAGCTGAGAAGTGACTGGATGTCACTGCTCTTCTCTGACTCGCTGGGAGACTCCATCTCAGACTTCCAGCACATCCAGGGATGGCCCACCTGTAAACAAACACAGGGACAGCAATCACTTGGTACTCTGATGTGGACCTGCAAAGCCCAGCTCCTTTCCTGGCATACTCAGAGGGACAAAGCATGGGAAGACTCTGTGAGGCAAGCAGCCTACACCTAAGCCCACACTTGAAAGAACACAGCTCTGCAACACTAAGTGCCATTTCAGAGCAACTGAATTTCAGGATTCTGGTGCTTTTGGTGTGCTGCCTGGAGGTTGGTGGGTTACTGTGCTCGGGGGATACTGAGCTGGTTGGGAACATGTGACTCTGTCAGATGTTAGATAATTCAGGTGCTGAAGGTAGCCAGCAGCAAGCTCAAAGCAAGCCATGCTGGGGTACCTGAGCTGCTGATAGCTGTGAAACATTAGTGACTCTGAGGACAACTCATTGAGATTCCCTTTGCTGTCCTGTGTTAACTTTTTATACTGGAAATACTTCACTACAAACACCACAGAAACTTTGTTTTGAAATTGACAGAGGTGATTAGGTGTACCTGAGACAGAAGAATGATAACCAAGCACAGTCACACACTGACAGGGGAAGTTCTGCACACATTTCAGAAAACAAAAGTCAGCATTCTTTTAAGAAGAAAGAAACTATTCATTTAATTTCTGCATATCAGTCCACGCCTCAGTGTCTTCTGCATGAGTCCATCACGATTTCTCCAAATCTGGGGAACTGCTTGCAGAGTGAAAGTAACAACAGTACATAGCTGTTAGAAAAATCTGTATCTTGCCACTGAACTCATCTGCCTGGGTGCTGTACCTATGGAGAATTCTATTCATTAATTACCAGTGTCTTTAGAGTTTTCAGTTAATTAGGTACAACCTAGTTTTTCCAGAATTTTGAACAAGCATGTTTCTCACTGACTTCTTTTTGCATTCTCAGGACTGCTACCAATAAAGCTCGTGGCACATTCTTGGAGAAATGAGGAATCCTCTGGGTGTGGGTTGAGAAAACTTATTTTATGAAATTACAAGCAGAGCCAAGATCCGAAAGGCTAAGGCTGTCCTTCTGAAACCTTTTTCAAAGTTAACTTCAGTGGAAGAAGAGAAATGTGATGAGGTGGTAGATAACATTATCTGCTCTCAGCTCCCAGCTAAAGGAGTTGGGCAAACTCTGATTTCATCTGAGGAGCAACCCCACGCCTAAAGCGCTTTGCTGTGCCTCAGCAGAGCTGGCTGCACACACACAGAACCAGCACCACAGCTCAGCTGAACAGAAAAGCCTTAGCCTAAGGTATCCAATCACTTGTGATCATCTTTCTGTACTCTGCTAGAGAGGGATAGGCACTTTAAAATCAACAATCCCAGGGAATTTGGGCATAATCATGGATTATAAAGACCTTCAGCCTTATGTTGAGTTTTACTCAAATCCTGGAAGACTCGAGATGCCTGAGAGTGGAGCACCATCAGTGAAAGACAAGCAGGATGACTGAAATAATTATAGACTGCTTAGTTCCATTCCAATTCTGTAAAAAAAAAAAGAAAAACGTACAAAATGAAACAGACTTCAACTTTTAATTAAGAACCACTTGACAATTATGTTGGCTTCATGTTGCCAGCAAGTAATCATGATCAAACTGGAAAGTTTTAGTTTGCTTTGCAGAGAACAGACACTGTTCAACCCTTGCTGATGCGAGAAAAAGCTGTTAGAAATAAAATGGCCTTTAAAAGGAACTTACATGTCAAAACAAGGAAAATGATAAAAGCCTTAACTCCAGCAAATGAAATGCAGAATCCACAAAAAAAAAAACAAAGGAGAAAAAAATGAAGAACAATTTGCTGAAGACATAAAAGCCAGTAAGAACAACCAACCTCATCAAGAACATCAGAAGCAGAGAGCTGCCAGATGATCAGGGGCGATGACGCATGATCAGTGCCAAACATCTCAGTGGAAAATAGGGCCAGTTGAAAAAACCAAATTAATCATCATTATCAGCAGCTGCCACAGAGGAGATCACACCAGAATTTCTCTTGGGACGGGTCTGAGAGATTCTTTCTAATTAAAATGTCAACAGGGGAGGTTTTAGAACAATTTGCATGAGGGAGTAAACCTTAGAACCAGTTGGGATTCACTCATGAGTCCTAAAGAAGCTTAAATATAACATGACCAAACCTATGCTGTGTAACCTGTCTTTTAAATTAGCTACAGTGCAAGAAAAACAGAGATGTGATTACTCTGTCTGTAAAAGGGTGGATGTTGGGAGATGCAGCACAGTAAGCCTGAGCTCTGCACTAGACAGATTAGTACAAAGTATTAGGAAAAACAGTAGTCAGAGAATGAGATCATGAATTGGGAAAGATGCAAGGGGGCTCTGTGGAGGAAAATGAGATTTAAAAAAGAAGTTAAACATCATTAAAGGCTCTTAAAATGTCATGGGACCAGAAAAAAGACTCATTGAGGGAGAAGTATGGGGTAAGGGAAGAAACCAAAAGAAGGAATGAACATCAGTGCTTTGCATAATGAAAGCAAGTAGGCATGACAAAGGTCCTCCCATGTGATGCAGCTTCATTTTTTCAACAGGGACAAGGTCAGAGGAGACAGAGCCAGACTCTTCTCAGTAGCCAACAGTGAAGAGAGCAGGCAATGATGACAAGTTGCACGAAAAAAATTAAGACTGGACATGAGGTACACATTTACTCCATAAGGGTAGGTAAGCACTGAAACAAGCTGTCCAGAGGGATTAGGAAATCTTCATCCTTGGACATTTTCAACACTTGACTAGACAAGGCTCCAAGTAACCCCATCTGCCTCTGAAGCTGGCCCTGCTCTGAGCAGCAGACTGGATTGGATAAATGCTCAGAGGTCCCTTCCAACTTAATTATTCCATAAAATACCAGAAACCCAAAGAAAACTAACTTAACTAACTTAACAACCTGCAATCTCTGGAGACTAAGGTGATAAAAATTCAGATCAGAATTTTGTTTCCGATTTCAGTAGTGAAGGAAAATTTAACAAGTAAACTCACTAAAGTATTCTACATTTCTAGCACTAAATGTAGGGTGACTCTTGATGGAAACATACCTGAGCCAAACAAGGGACCCAATGCAGCAACCACAACAAATTTTAACACAAAACTTGTGAAAATCAAAGTAAGGTAACAATCCCTCTGGTCTTAAATCACAATGACTCAGTTTCCTGCAACTAGCATGTCAGCAAGTTGCACTCAGTACACACTGCACAAAGAAGTGTAGACCACTCCCAGCTGCTGCAGGCATCAAGAGGATGTTATGAGTTTTTAATCCCTGGAAGGTCATGGGAGCAGCAAATAGGCAAGTTTCATCTCACAGGTCCTATAAGCAGAAAGTAAGAAGATGACTTCCAAAACTGCCGAAGAACTTAAACCTCAGCTGGCATCCATGCTGCTGAGGTAAAAAAATGGAATTTCCAGTGGAGAGAAACAGTTGACATGCTCCAGTGTGAAGCCAGATACCAGCATGTCTACAGCTGCTGGAATCACAGACTTTTACTCTGAGTAGCATAGCCTTTACAAAACTCTGGGGAAAGAATGTAAGGTACATTTCAATGCATCAGTCTCTTAAAGAAAGTTCCAGCAAGACTGCAGTATTTAACTTCTCATAGTTAGATCTCCTGTTTCATCACAAGTGCCATGTTCTCACACACTCAAGCAAGGAATCTTCCCCTCCATCCGAGCGCTAAGCAACACTCCAATGATTAACAGATTGTTTCTAATGTCAAAGCCTGGATGCTGTACAGATAACAGCAGATATCTGTATATCTGCAGATACTCAAGACAAGTATGCACGCTTGTACAGAAACAGGGTTCTTCACTGCAGAGAGCTGCAATGCTGAATATACTGCACACTGTACACTGGATTTGTTCCCAGACTTTAATATACATACACATTTACACATCACTAGTAAAAATCTGTACACTTCACATTACAGTACATACGAGCCACCAGTTACTAGCTACACCAGAACACTGATGAAGCCCAAGACGACTGCCCTAAAACAGGCAGGGGGGCTAGTCTTCCCCTCTGGAGAAGTTTCTTTGGGTTACACATTCTGATGAGACACTGCTTTCCAGAGGGTCAAGTAAAGAAGGTGGACAAGGTCCTAGAAATGGACCCGGAGCTTCTCTTCCTCTCCCAGTGGCTGTTAACTGCCTCTTGTTTGCAGTTCAGCTCTGGATGCCAAGCGCTGGGATTTTCTGACTGCCTGCAGCATCATTTCTTCATCTTCATATCCGCCTCGATGGCGCAGCGACGCCCTCTGGTGCCGCCGTCCTAGGCACAAGGCAAACAGAAAGAGTTACACAACCCTGAACACAAAATACCTCCTCCATCACGTGGGGAGGTAAGGAGCTGTGCATCTGGTAACAACTTTTCACTCTTTCCAAACAGGAGAAAGGGCAGCTGTCCTAAGGGGCCAGGGAAGGCCTGCCTGCAGACCTACCTAGAATTCTCTCTGGACACAGCACAGGTACTGGAATTTGCAGTGCTGCTGGCAGTCAGGGCAGAGAGAGGCAACCAGGCTCTTGCCTGGACAGATGCTCCTGGAGCCTGTACAGCACAGGCTTTCTCCTAAGCGTCAGATTCTAGCTTGGCTCTTAAGATGGGAAGAGGAAACTGCTGACTAACCTACCTGATCAGCTGCTGATCCCTATGGGAAGTGCTCCTCCAGTTGAGTGACCCTGGCACTAGCTCCCTAGTTTCTCCGCACAGCTCCTTTCCATGAGCAGGAGGCGAGCTGAGAGCTTCCTCTGATCCGCTGCCCTCTCCCTCTGGCTGACATGCTGACTCTCCTGGAGTACTCCTCTGTCTTTAGATATATGTGAGAGAAAAAAACAGCTCTCCATCTTCCTCCCCTCTCCTTCTTGCAAATCAAGAGACTTGGAGATTCCCAGAGGGAGTATTTTTTCCAAACACTTCCGTATCAACACAGGTATAGAGCAAGGCATTTTTGCAGAGTATCTTATTTGTTTTCTGGACCATGAATGATAAATGGGTACACAGCTGACTCCTCACCTTCCCAAGACCCTTTGTACTGACTCGGGTGTATGGAAGGGGCAGCTGTATAAGCATGAGAGATGTAAGAACTATAGTACTGCACCATTTGCTGTCTTCCCACTTAGATAGAAAAAAAGCAGGAGAGAAGTTGTAGAAAAAAGCAAAGGCAGATGACAAAAGAAGAACACTTGGAACCAGAAGAAAAGACTGAAGCCCCTTCCAGTCACCCACGCTGAGAAAGGGGACCAAGATGTTTCTTTCCTAATGATCATGATTGTACAGCCCCTAAGTTAAACACACCCTGCTGCAGTGCTAAGGATGCTGTGAGAGTGCAGTGATTACCCAGACAAGGAGCAGAGCACGCTGCCAGCAATACCTGCTGCAGCCTTTCAATACTTACAAAGAGAGAGAGAAGGAAGGCAGGAGAGCCCATTGGGACACTGTCCTGTTAAAAGGCCAAACAGAAGGACTTATCAGGTATCAGATATGGAAATGCACACACCACATAAAAGCACTGAGCCCACGCACAAGCATAGAGGAACATGTGCCCCACTCCCCTTCCTGCATGGCATCAGTCTTATGCAGCAGGAACATAAAAACGGACAAAAGAGGGATATTGCAAGAGTCAGAATGCTAGGAAAGGGATATTCCCTCCTCAGCCATGGCAAGGCCTGGCCTACCAAACAATCTCTGTCCTGTGCAGTGACCACTAGTACTAAGCAGGGAGTCCTTGCTGTCACAATGATGTGTGCACCACCTGCAAGCATTTGAGATCACTTCTTCGAGTCTGGGTATGTGCTTACAGAAGGAAAAAAAAATTCTACATGCTGTTAGTTTAGATCAGTGCGGAAACAAAAGCTTCTCTGGTGTATTTTACATAGCAAACCAGACTGGAGTGATTCCCTGGTTCTACAAGTCTGAATAGGAAGTGAAAAACATGGCAGAGGATGGTCTTCCAATTCTCTACACCTTCACTTTCCTGTCATTTCAGGCCTCTTCCAATACTCTGTTAATTTCCTTACTGCTTTCATCACTTGTTTTTTAACAACAGAGGACAGAAGTACTGGGATTACAGAAATAATTTGCAAGAACTGTCTCTGGTACAGCTCCAGAGCTAAAATCTAATCAATGGATACATTTAGAGAAAAACTTGTTCACATGAAGGTGCTGGAGCCATTGCAATCTCCAAAAACATTCTATCTTTGATATGAGAACTTCATGCAGGATGTTAAGGTTCTCCAAAAGATAGGAGGTGCCCTTCCACAGGGTGCAGCATTCTCACCTTCTCTGAAGCATCTTGCTTGCGAGTGGAGTCTCGCCCACGCAGGCTCTTTGCACTGATCCCTGACTCTGATGTTTGCATGATCAATTGTGTGGCCAGAAATTGCTGCAAGAAAACCACACTCTTAAGATTCTCAGTCAAAAGAAGCTCAGTTAGTGTGCTTCAGTTTAACCATCACAAACCACAGGCTGGGAATGACTGGGTCAGAGGCAGTCTCAGTTCCTTACGTGCTGCTCAGAATAAGTTCCTCCATTTACCTCAGAAGCCACAAGTCCTGAGGAACTATAAAGCCTCAATTGAAACTCTGTTAGCCCTGACAGTTGAGACATCCTGCTTCACGGGAAATTTTATATGGCATATATTCACAAGACACAATTGCACGTGCTTTTTAAACCAGCACAAAGCAGCACAAACCAGCACAGCAACCACAAGAAGCGATCGCGTCCCCTGTCATTCACCATTCTTATTGTTTGTTTCTGTTCCTCAACCACACCCTGGTTCTTGCTGGTCTAAGCATTTCCCTGAAGGAAGTTAGATTTGAAATTGGACTGGGCTGAACCTAAAAAACATTTGGTGAGTTAGTTTTATACCACCTGCAATCTAGTTAACACAAACACCTGAACTAGCACAAGAGAGATGCAGGGGAAGAAGGGGCTACTTCATTCAAAGATACTGAGTGGAACTCCAGCCACACATCCAGAAGCCTTTCCCATACTGATGGACCAAAGCAGATCATATGCTCTGTCCTGCACTGGCCTCAGCTCAGTAGTTTACCTGGATCTGCTCCAGGACATCTCGCTGCATCTCCACAGCCATGTGGTACACATCATGGTCAGAGCTGTTGTACATAACTGCATTTTGAAACATCAGCATGATATCACGCTGGAACTCAGCTGTGGTTCGTATCAGGCCATTCTCAATGTTCTTTTTGATGGTAGATAAATCCATTGGCCTAGGAAAGAAACACGGTAAAAATAGTAACAGAAATATTTAACCCTCTCCCCTCTCATTTGTGAGCATCCCTGGGTCTATGACATGTCTAGTTAGGCCATCTATTTCATTTAGTCAAACAGGTTCTCCCACACACAGGTTGAGTTCATGAGTACCAAAGCCTCAGGTCAAAAACCACAAATTGTCCACCAGTTACCATGAATGGTAACAATGGAGTGACAGATATCTCAGGAGAGGCATTTGCCTTCTCCAGGTATCACTGAAGGAGACACTAAGGAGCTAGAGCTACAGCCACTGAACTGTTAGGAGAGATTTTAGGGCCTAGCAGGAATTCTGGTAATTCTTCGATAGGAGTCCACTATCTGGGACAGTAAAAAATGCTTATTAAATAATACAAATGTTTGGGATTTCAAAGATGAAATTCTACCCTTGGAGAGAAACTAGATGCAGATCAGCCACACCTTAGATTACAGATAAAAAGTGTTCTGTGCAAGTCAATGTACTTCATTAAAAAACAGGGCTGTGTAAAGACACCGGCTACAGCAGAAAACCTTTTTCTTGGGAAAATCTGTTTCTGACTGAATCATGCCAGAAAAAATATAATTTTCCAAGTCTTGCAGCTTGCAAGGCAGTAAAAAACATTGTTCCTGCCAGAAATCCCTAGACAAATATGCAAAACTACAGAGTTCTAATGAGAGAAAACTGCTGAAACTCACCTTTGCACAATACTGTGGTAGCCTGGTGCTATATCATCAGTTACAGGCTGCAGGAAGACATTGGCGTATCTGCAGAGAGAAGGAGTTCACTTAGAGCCCCCTCCTTGCTGGCAAATATTTATTTAATGCACTCATATTTATTTGTCTAAACAAATAACAGTATGATTCATCACTTTTCGATACTAAGGCAGATGAACCCTTGAGATGGGCAATACTCATCTAGGATTACTCACTTCTTTCTGCCAGTTCTCAAGACATCAAACTCACCTGTGATTAGCTGCTGCTCTCCAAACCAGCATAATGGCTTTCTTCCAGATCTTCTGGGCCTGTATTGCTTCCTGGTCTTCACTGCACACTGAGCTGGGAAGAAAAGAATGGGGCTTCATTCAGCAGTCTGCATACTGCCCTGAAGCAGAAAGCTTAGTTTATTTTGCCTTTGACATGCCTACACTAATCCATGCCAATGACTGAAAGAAAAAAATGGGACCTGGTACTACGGTGCTGTCTGCACACTTGCACTGATAAGCAAGGAGAACCAGACAAATCACTAACAAATTCCCCTTCGGACCCACTGAGTGAACAAAACAGAAAGGAGAAGACTATGCTCCCTCCACAAAACAGTCTGGGATTTGCACCTTCATTCCTGAGAGCTTCGCTGATACTCACAACTGCGAGGAGGCTGGGCTGCTGGGGATGGAGTCAGCGAGCGTGTGAGACTGCAGAGGTGCGTTATGGACACTGAAGCCATCATCACTCTCACTCACAGGGGGCTCATTATCCATCTCTGATAGATATCCCTCACCCTGATCTTCTTCTTTGGGTTCTTCCAAACTGGCAGCCTCACTGGCACCATCCTCATCATCCTCTTCACCCTGCCCATCCTGAAACAAGGGAGTTCATGAGTCTGCACAGCCAGCGATACCAGCAACTCAGAGCCTCCAAAACAAAGATGGTTCAGCAAGCAAAGTGTTTTTCTTGCTATATCTGCTGACAACTGTACAGGCACTTTCACAAAATCCTAGTCACTATCCTGCCTTATCTCTCCCCAGACACAGAAACACACCTACACACAACCACACAGTGCTGGAAGCAATCTCCCCATTACCTTCAACTGCGTATCACCCAATTCTCTTCTTAGTGCAGAAAGCTCAATGCAAGCTTTGCTTTTCAGCAGATGAGAGCCAGGAAGCAGCAGCAGCAAGATGTTATTAATGAAACCATAATGACTACAACCAATCCAGAATTACCTTCATCTGACTCCTAAACAGGACTTGGGCCTCCTCCTTCATTGACTCTGTGAAAGAAAGAAATACAGAAAGGTTGATTCCCCAAAGCTTTCCTACAAAAAACTCCTGCACCAATGCCTACTGTCCTGCAGTAATCACCACTGTTCCTACACGTGCCTTTTCTCCCTCCTCCCCAAAAAACCTGAACCAGATCACTGACATCTATCCAGCTAATCATGTGCATGTAAAAGATTTCCTAGCTGAATTAAGTTACCTGACAGCTCAAATTTGTGCTGAACATCAGCCTGTGAGGAGTCTTCACTCACATTTGGGACTTGTGGAGGGGATGAATCATCATCAGGTGGGGTCTGGAGGGAAGAGAAATGCACAAATCTAGATGTTTGTGTCAGCTTACTTCAGTGAAGGTGTGGGCACATCTCACTCACCCTAACCTAACTCAAGGCAATGAAGTTCACTGAGCACCTTCCCAACAGCAATTCTGCACATGGGCAGGGGGAGATACATAAAGGGACTGCCTAAAGCAGAGACCTTCTCTACAGATCGAACAGATCAGCAGCATGACTCCCAAAGAAACAGTCAGTCACATTCATTGAAGGGTCACCTTCAACCCAGCAGTCATCCTTCCTCTAAACTTCTTTCCTACCTGCCACAACTGCTCCTTTCTTTCCCCACACCAGTTCCAGACAGCCTCTCTGTGCACATACCTCTGTCTTCACCGTATTGTGCACTGCATCTTCTCCCTTGGTCGATTCTATCTCAATTTCAGAAGTCTCTCCTGCTGCTACAGATGCTCTTTGATCCTCTTCTATCTCTTGACTTCTCAGCTCTGGTGTTTCTGTCACTCTTGCAGCTGGTAGAATGGTTTCTTCAGAGCCTAGCTGATTCTGCTCCTGCTCTGCAGGTTCAGTCTTTATTTCTGATCCCAGCTCACCAATGCCCATTAGATCTCGAATTCCCTTTGCCTCTGGCTCCTCACACTCCAGTCTCTCCTGCTTCACAGTCACAGACACTTGGGGTATCTGGGCCTGTTTCTCGTGCTCCTGACGAATTGAGTGTTCCCATGGGCCAGGAAGTGTCTGAGGATCATCAGTATCTTCACAGAAAGAAGAAAGAGCAGCTTCAACAACTGCTGCATCCAGGACTTCAGGGTGGTCGTCTACCTTTATTGCCAAAACAAACACAGCAGTGCAGGCCAAGGTCAGAAAGAGGAATTAAAAAAAAAGTTCATGTTATAGGGCAATGAGACAATTGTGGAAAACCTGGTACTGGGTTTACAAAGTTGCCTTTCACTTGTATCCCCCTCTCCCTGCAGAGTCTCCTGTGCAGCTTCAGTTTCAGAAATACATCACTCCTGGAAAGTATGCTGCAAGCAGTGCTCTTGTGTCTGCCAGAGATGTGACCTACAGCCTACCCAACACAAGGAAGAGGGGGATTTCTTTCTGGACTCTGAAGAGGAGCACCAAGATACATGTGGCATGCTAGCAGCAGTGGTGTCACAGGCTCATGCCCTATTGATCTGGACAATGATCGTAAGAACGGACATTTTGGAATAGTTATTTCTTGCTTGTTTAAACTCACTAAATTGGTGAATAGTGATCACTTGACATTAACCTAACTGGATGTGGATCAAAAGGCACTGGCACTCTGCTTTGCCTGTTTACCTTGTCCTCAATGATGGCTATAATATTTCCAACAGTGTCGAAGTCCAGCTCTTCTCCCGTATAGGACACTGCAATATCCATTTTCTCAGCCAAATCCAGGTCTTCTTTCCCATCCATGCAGTGATCTTTGGAAGACCCTGCAGTGCTGGCAGCCCCAGAACCCAGGCACTCTTTCTTGATGGAATCAATGATCATGGATATTTCACTGCTGTCCATGGAGACTGTCACGGTATGGGAGTCAGACACTGCCTCCATGGAAACACATGCTTCTGGCTGGCTCACTGTACAAGGACAAGAGTGACAATCAGAGACCAAACTGGAGAAGTCAAGGACACATAAACAAATACTGCAAAGGATAAGACCAAACACCAACCACAAGTACCCCAGATGCACATACAACCTTGGAAAAATTAGACACACCTAGGTTTGCTTTCCCAACAGTGCAGACACAGTGAGACTCCAACCCCTGAACCACAATCCAGCAATACACGACTACCAGCCCACCCAGAAAATACTGTTGAAAACCATCTGTTTACTCCAGAAGCCAGTCATGACAACCCTTTCACCGAGCCTTAAGGTGATGAAAGGCCAGCACTGAGCTCGCTGGCTGCTGATCCCATGGGAATTTCTGTTTTCCAGCAGTGAGTGCGTAGTTCAGGAACGCACCTGTGGCTACGCTTTCTGGAGCTGCAGCTGGTGGCACAACCGACGGTGCTGACAGCGTGGGCATCATGACAATGGTTGCCTGGGACACAGGCTCTACGGGGGGTGGCAGGAGCTTAGCTGGAGGTTCGCTGGCAACAGCGGAGAAGGAAGCAAGAGGTGAGGTGAACTGTGCAGGACCAGCTTCTAAAAGCCGAGAAAGTGTAGGAGCACCTAACAGAGAGTAGAAGGGAAAAGCACATGAGCAAGAAGCAGCCACCACTGAAGTCCACAAAGCCACCACTAGGCTCCTCATTGTCTGGTGGCTTCTTCTAGGAAAAGACACTGAAAGGTATCTATGAACAGTCCCCAAAGCTATATAGAGAACCTGCACCAAAACTGCCCAACTCCTTGGTGTGTGCAGTCTGAGACAGAATCATGCAGACCGTGGGACACCATGTTCAATATAAGGGCTGGACAGGCTAAGCCACACATGCAGAGGTGACCTTCCAAAGGCTCACCTCAATACAATTGGGGGAAATCCAAAAAAACACGACTGAGAGAGCCACACAAGGTAAGCCAAGACAAACAGTTATCACAGGAGCTGGAAGGGAGCAGAGGGAATCTCGGAAGGGAGCAAAGGGGATCTCTTTGCAGGCCTTTCCTGGAGAATTCCTCTCGTATCACAGGTTGCTGCTCATTTTAGCTGTAATTTCCAGTCTGAATTTACTGAATCATGTGGACCAAATTTACAGGTCTTAATGAACAGATGTGGATAAGGAAAGTGAGATTATTCATACGGAAATACGACATATGGCATAAATCCTCAGTTGCAGACAATGTGATTAAACCATGGTTAGCAGGAGCTGTGAAAAAAGTTCACCTTAGGCAGTTTTTTCTGACAAGGCCTCTTGCAAAGACTCTTGCACTGCCCCTCTCACCCCATTGTGGAACTTACTCTGGAGCTCACACTCCACTGTGGTCTAATCCTCACCAGACCTCTAAGCTAAAGCAGACATATGACACGAGTTCTCCAGATTCAAAGGGAGCTGCAGTTTGACACAATGGCAATCAGACACTCGATCAATTTTTCCCCGACTCCCTGTCAATTAACCCTTTCTTTCTACATTGAAATGTCTGGTATTTGCCAGTGTCAAAACCAGAAGACTAGGCAGCATGGACCAGGACCAAATAGAATCAAATTGTTTTGGTCATTTTAGATCTTGGCACTCTTTTTTTCTGCAAGGATTAAAGTCTTAAAAAAATTTTAAGTAGAGGTGAGAGGGACAGGGGTACACAAATAGAAATACAACTAATAAAGAAGCCCCCAAACCAGCCAGGCTAGATGTCCTTCATCTCTCTCCAAAGAGAACTGATAGAACAGTCTGAAGGTACATCTGAAGGGAGAATTGTACAGGGAGAGTCCTGAGTTACCTGAAGCAGCAGGAGATGCAGGGACAGCACCAGGTGCCGACTGCATTTCCCCACTGTGCAGCACTGGAAGGACACTTCCTACCTCCAGCAGGACTCCTGAGCTGTTTATGTGACCAGAAGCCACTGCCATCTCATTTTCACCAACCTGCCAAGGGAAGACACAACTGAAATTCCTGTAGGTACCAGCACATCAGTGATTTTCTGCCAGACATGCACTTCCACAACTAAGTCCATCATTTGCTGTCTCAGCATTTCTTTTGCACTCCTGCCTGATGCCCCCTTATGCAAGTGCATAACATGACTGAAATTAGTGGTTGTTCTTCAGCTACAGTAAATGTGCAGTGCCACCTTCCTTTGAAGTCAGGCCAACACATCATCTGGTTTGCCTCAGTTCCCCTGTTCAAGAGCCTCACAATCCTTTACAGATACCAGTTTCTCTACCCCTGAGATGGCATGGATTTATTCCTTATTGTGAGTTGAGGGAAATGGAAGCACCAAGATGGAAAGCAATTCTTTCAAGGTCACATAGTAAACTTATGACAGACTTTGAAGAAGATTTAAACCAATCCAGTCAATACAAAGAAAACAGTCTCCCAAAGCCATTGTATTTCCTTGCTTGACCCTTACATTGCACCCTGCAAACCTGGAACGTTTGCATGAGCTACTAAATACAAACAATCCCAAATCTGACTTAAAAAGAAGTAAGCCAACAGGAATATGCCTATTCCATCACACAAGCACTAACACAGGGAATCTGTGCCCTGGTCAGGCTGATGACTGCTCTTTTCCAACTGTGCTCTGAACAGTGCCAGCAGTTGTCACCCCCCAGGACTTCCGGAGTCACTAACACCAGAAGGGTCAAAGGGATTGCCATCACAGGGATTTTAGTAACTGTCTACAACTACAAGAAGACTGAAGCACTTCAATATTGGCCATAAACCCCATTAAAGGGCTCCCAATTCCTATGCTAAGACCCATTAAAAATACTGAAACTCAACTTCCAGCCAAGATGTAAAGAACTGTGAGCCCAAAGTAGGAATCACCAAAACACCTCCATGGAGATTGATAAGGAAGATGCAGACTAACACAGCCCCTCCCCTGGAGAGAACCATTTCCTCTAGCAAAGCCTGCAACTCCACTCCTTATGTCTGAGGGGAGAGAGCCAATCCTATGTGGTGAATGATTCCTGCAGTCCTGCACCCACAGTACTGCCAGGAAAGGGTCCCACTTCTGTGGCTCATGAGAGTAATTATATCTCTGAGATTACCACTTCTGTTGGGACACTCACTTAAACTGCATGTTTTTAAAAAGCCTTTGCAGCACTCCCTTTTCCAGTGGGGGAGTCTAGAGCAAATTGTTTGTGTGCTTGTATATATGAGCAGAGAGCTCCATACCAGCCTGGGGCTTGTGGGCAGGAGACTGCCCTTCTTCAGCAGCTCTGAGAGCAGAGGGGAGGGAGGAGGAGTTGCTTTCTGTCCTAGCATCTTTTTCTGGGGTGAATCATCAGTGACTGGGGTCATGGGGGTATCCAGGGGAGCAGAGCCTGGAGGGGTGTCAGGGATTCCAATGAAGGAGGCAACTTGGGTGCTGGGCAATGTCCCTGGAGTGACCTGAGAAAGAAAAAAACCACACTGTTCAAAGCCACACTCCACCACACAGACTAGCCCCACCTTCTCCTTCCCCCAAGAGCATGGATCCAGCACACCACAGACACCTACTCCATTCGCTCACTACACTGACTCCAGGCATATGCTTTCACCCTTTCCCTGCCCTGTAGCACCATTTCCCAGGCACACAGAAGACTACCTGGCCAACCCGTTGGTGCCCCTACACAGCCTTTGATCCAGGCACCTGATCACCACAGACATGGGAGAGGACACGTATCCTGAGCAGCACTGCACATCATCAACCACACTACAGCATTACCACAGCAAAAAGTCTGCAAAACAAGGCACGTGCTTCTACCCAGGCGCCTGATCCATGATGGATTCAGAGCCCCATGTCCCAGGATGGTCCTTCCCTCTTACCATGGGGAGCACCCTTACCCCTGGACTGGCCTCGTCCACGGCGGGCTGAGAGAGATCTCCCAGAGCATAATCTCCCCCTGGGGAGGTTGAGCCTGCAGGGGAGCGAACCATCACACCCGTTAATCGTCGTGGGGGGTTCTTAATGGCCTGACGAGCTGGAAGAGAACACAAAACAAGTAAGATCCTGTGACTCCACCTGGGACAGTGCCCGAGAGTGACCTCTGATTTTATCCTAAAAGAAAAAAAAAATAGACTGTAGGAATTTCTTGCATGACACCAGGCTCTTCTACAGATTTCTTTCCCTTCTCACAAGTCTCTACATTTTGTCCTGTTACAAATACACTGCTGGAAAGAAAACTGTTTACAAATTTTACAAACGTTTATACTGTTTACACATTCTAGGTCATGAAATTCCTCTTAAACAGGTCTTAACAAGACTTAGATTTCCCAAATGTGCCTATGAACATATGCATCTGTCTCTTAGGAAAAGGAAGAAAGCTCATTTCCACCTTACCCTGATAAGCAGCATCTGTAGCCTTCCTTTTGACTTCAGCCTCCTCCTCCTCCATTTTTTTCTTTCTGTACACAAAACCAAAACCTACTGTCACAGTTTCTCAAATCCCCTTAGTTCCTCCTGCAGCTTCCTGGCCCCTACTCCATTATCTCCAGCCAACTATGACCTGACCCTGTGAACTCAAGCTCAAACCCTCTGAGGAAGAAAGTAGGGTCAGAAGCCAGAGAACACTACACTTGGCAGGAAATTTAACTTCCAGCTGATTATTAAAATGGAAGAAAGCATGATGTAGCAAGTCATCACTGAATTCTTCACTGAGAAACTCCGTAAGATATTCCAAACAAGCTGCTGCCTCCCAGTCTAAACTAAGTCCACCCTCAGAAGCTAAAGCATCTGCCCAGCCACCCTCAACCCAATGTACGTGAACCAAGAGGTCTGACAAAAGCTCAGCATCAGACAACTATAATCTCAGAAGAAAGCATGGCATGGAAATAATTAAATAACCCACATCATAATCTCATTGCACAGCTCCTCCAGTCTGTTATCCATATGCCCAGCCTGGATCAGCTCTGCATCCTTCTTGAGCTGCCTGTAAACAGAAAACTTCTTACTTACTCATCACTGAACAGCATGCTCTAGGAAGCATTTTTATCTGACTTAGGCCAGTTCTTCCCAACAGGACTCTTAGGCACACCACAGCATGACACCTCTGCCACATACCTGTATTTCTCCTGTGTTTCTTTAATAATTTTTTTCAATTCCTCAACTCGTTCTGCAGTTAATTTCCGCACAATAACATCTTCCACAGTTTCTACAACTTCTCCCTTCTCACCACGTTTTCTTCTATAAAATAAAACCAAAATAGTTCAGACATGAAGCACAGAAAACCCCAGGTGCCCTTTGCTGCTGTCTGTCATTCCTGAAGTAAACATGGAGAAAAAAAAAAAAGAATCAACCTCCCCTTCCAGTTTCTCTGAAATGATATTGGACAAAACAATGTTCAAATCTTTTCAATGTTCAATCTTTTCAGAGAAGTAATTCTTGAATATGTCTGGAATATATGTAAATATTCCAGAGCTCAAGACTTCAGGAATGCATCCATGATGCAAACCCACCACAAATTCTCAACCTGAAAAAATTAATCATTCAACTTCAGAAAAAAATTCTTACTCCCTAAAAGGAAATGTCTATTTTTTTCTTCAATAACTCTTAAGTTCTGTGTCTTTGCAACTCTAGTGTTGAAGATCACTGAACACTATCAAGACAAATACTTTTTGACATCCTGTCTTTAGTTTGATTTGATCTGAAGTCCCAAAACAATATGCTTATATTTAGGAGTGAGAAACATCTGAGACCACAAAGCTGTAGTTATAGCCCTGATAAGAAAAGTGTGAGCCTCTACAAAATAGAGAAGTTTCCCTTTCTCAACACTTGCTGTCTTTTCTATCCCTATTCTGAATGATGATTTTATGTATAAAGCTTCTCATCAATAAGACTAACAAACAGTGTTAGATTCCAGCCAAGTGGATGTTTCTTTTTTGCAGCATTATGTCCCCAAACGCACAACGCAACCCTTGCAGATGGAGCTGTGGCAGAGAGGCCCCAGTCACCATGTCACGTAACTTCAGAACAGCAGGGGCATATGGAAGATGCCAACAAGTACACAGTGACCAGTTTTAGATCCACGTAATGCTGAAATACTTCAGCCCTTTGAAAAAAACAAAGGCAAGGAAATATGGGAAGCATGTTCTAAGGAATACCTTGGGCTTGCCAATCTCCCCCATCTGCCATACCCTGATCCCACTGTCCATCCATGCCAGTGATCACAGCTGAATTTCCTCATTCCTGTATGCTCCTTTTGGGTGGAGCACTGCCAAGTCCTTTGCTTTCAGAACCGCCATGCCCACGCAAAATTGCTGAAGATTACACTCAGTTCAGACTTTGTACTCACTTAGGGGTCTCCGTGGTTTCCAAGAGCTCCGAATACTGAGATGCACAATGCTAAGAAGAAACAAAAAAAGTCAGAGAACACCAGAGTTACAATCAGCAAACCCTTATCAACACTAAAGAGCACTTACTCCTACTTCTCCAGAGGTCTAATGCTTTATGAACATAGCTAAGAGTATTCTCCAGAGTTTCCCCCAAGGCTCTGAACTTACTGTAGCACAAAGTGAGGAAGTTCATTCACTCTTTTACTCTAGAACTGCCCAGGCTAACAATTTAAAAATCCAAGCAAGCAAGCATGATTAGAAAACTGTAGTCATAACATTTCTGTCTGTGAATACAAACAAAAAATATTTCAATAGAGAAAACAACCTTCTATCAAGGCCAGTTTCACAACTTTACAGAAACAGTAAGCAACATCAAACTTCCCCACTTCACCTCCCTTTATTCTCTTATCTCTTTGACCCTCATGTGAGAAAAATCCCACATGCTTGCCCAAACAGCAAGACACACCAAAATACATGGGCACCCACAAATTCCTGCAGCAAAGAATTCCACAGCTTAGTTAGATGCCTTGTGAAGAACAATCTCTTTTGGATTGCTTTGACCCTGCCCCCTGTTAGGTCTTATTTAATAACCTTTAAATCTTGTACTGGACAAAGCACTGAACAATTTATCATTATTAATCCTCAACTTTGTGCCACTTCTGATTGTGAAGACATTTGTCAAACACCCGTTACTCATTTCTTTTTTATGTTACAGCTCTTACTTTACTTAGCCATCCCTTACAGGGAAGCTATTTCGTGCCTTTGATCATCCTCGTATTTTCATCAACCTCATCCAATGGTACTATAAATTCAAATTTAATTTCAGAAACAGAAAGAAGTATTCAATTTATAAAAACCTAGTTTTAAAAAAAATATTTTTTCTATTTTTTTTATAAACAAGAACTGCATTCTATTAGGCAGCTGTCTTACATATCCCATGCAGAACTCACTGTTTCCAAGACTCAAATGTGTGTATCTTACCTTTTGGGAAAACCAGTCAGGTGGGCGTCCTGGCTCTGCAAAAGGTTTGATAGCTCTGCTGACTGAGACCCTGCAGGAGAGATAGCAGGGTGCCATCAACTTACTTTCTTCCCCAACTAACATTCAGAGAAAAGATGCTGATCTATCCTATCATTCATATTTGAATAGTTCCCATAAACACAGAGAACTTGACAAGACAGAATTATTACAGGGGTTGGACTTGATGATCTCCGAGGTCCTTTCCCACCTGCCTAATTCTATGATTACATTTGGGAATTATTCAAGTACAGACCTTGCACTCAAAAAATATTTGCCTGTTCCGAAACAAACCCCAGCTTCCCTCCCTGACTTGGAAAAGCAAGTTTCTAGCTTCTGGTGACACAACTGGATTTCCATGAGAAACACTCTAGTGAGGGGAAAATGCAGCAAAACACAGCTACAAGTGCAGAAGCAACACACAGGAGTCTGTTATCCAATACCCTCCTTGATCACAATCACTTCTTCCAATTTTTGTTGGCATAACGTTACTCTTTGTTCCAATTAACACACTTCTGTCTTCACACAGAAAGCACAAAGATTTTCCAGGTATGCTTCCATCATTCCCATCTTTAATACCCCAACTGCGTTTTGCACAAAGTCCACGAAAAGCAGCAGCGTGTATCACCGACTGCTGCACCGGGAGCCGGCTGGGTGGAGAGCCACGCACGGAGAGCCACGCACCGGCACATCCCGTGCTCTGCTCTGGGGCCCAGCACCGGGCCCGCCTCCCGCCCCGCTCCCTTACCAGTTCTGGTCTCCGCTGCGCATGACGGAGGAGGCCAGGCAGAGCTTCTCGCGGATGGACCAGGGCTCGGTGGGGCCGGCGCTCAGCAGCTTGTGCTCTGCCGGGAGAGGGGAGGGACTGCAGGGNGGTGGTCCGTGCACGTGTTCTGTCTGTGCGGTACCACGCGGCGGGGGCGGGTGAGGGGTGCGGGGACCTGTGAGGGGATGGTCTCGGCGTGTGTGTGTCTGGGGATCCGTGTCTGTGGGTGGTGTGTCTGGGGCCCTGTTGCTGGGGGGGTGTGTGTACCTTTGTTTTCTGGTAGAGTGGTGCTGGCACGGGATGTGTAGAGGGGTGTACGTGTCAGTAGCAAAGCTTGGACTCCCAGAAGACTGCTGTAACATCACTCTGCTCTCACTCTGCCCCTTTTTTCTGCAGGAATCGTGTGAGACACCATGGCTCAAAGTCTTGCCTCCCCAGGGCTGTTCTCTGATGATGATGTTGCAGCCTCCCCCATTCTTGAATCCACAGCAGCAGGGTTTGGGACGGATGTGCGCAAGGACTTGCTGTCGGAATTCTCTGCCATCTCTCCAAATCTGGAGGGCTCCCAGAAGGTCAGGTTGGAGTTCTTTTGGCACAAACAGGGCAATGTTTTTAGCTGCTGCTGGTGTTTCTCTGCACAAAGATGTGATGCAGAGACAACACAGGTTCCTCAGATGAGGCTATGACAAGATATTGCATTGTGGGGAACAGTTCCTGCTATAAGCAGTGTACTGTGAAGGGCACAGTCAGTAAGTGCCCCTCACTACAATGCCTCTTAGTGTGGAGCTTGGTCTGGTATCAGGTCTGTTTCACTGGAAACAAAACAAATGCTGGTCTGCCAGGTAATGCCTACAGATGCTTCTGACATAGGAGCAGCAAAGTGTCCATTAGTTACTGAGCAGTAGCTGTGGTTTTGTGGTTGGTGTTCTGACAGATGGTTATGAACTGTTTCTCTGTCTGCCTTGTGTAACCTGTACTGATACTGCAGCCTGCAGCTGAAGACAATAATGGAAAATTAAAGGTGTATCTGAGAGTTCGACCACTGAAATCTACAGAAGTGGAAAAAGGGGAAGACCAGGTGAGACATTAAATGAAGTCTCTGAGCTGGTTGCCTGTGTGCCTGCTGGGAGATGCTGTTACCTTTTGCTGTGGCCTCTTGTACAGTGTTGTGATGGTAAGGTTTTGTGTGTTCCTTAGGGCTGTGTCTGCATTGAGAACTCAGAGACCCTTCTTCTAAAAGCCCCTAAGGATTCCTTCACCATGCGCAGCACAGAACGTGGAGTGGGACAAGCAGCACACAGGTTTTCTTTCACCCAGGTAAATAACGGGGACAAACAATCCATCTGGAAGTTTCTTGAGCTTAAACCAGCCTTACAGTTTGAAAATCTATCTTTCTAACACACACTGATTCCAATACTGACTTTTTCAGTAGGAAATCCTAAACTCTTGTTTTATTCGTAAGGCTCTGAATGCACTAGAGGCTGCAGTGGTAACAGATAAGCAAGAGAACAGTTTGTTTTTGTAGGAGGCTTGGACTGGATTTACTGGTGAGTCTGTTGCTCATCATGTGAGGTTGATGGAGGGATCAAAGAACTAAGCAGTATCTCTTGAACAATAAACAGCACTCAAAAGAGGAAAAATCTCCATGAGGCCATTTTTCATTTGTTTTGTTCGCAGATCTTTGGACCAGATGTGGGGCAGAAATTATTCTTTGATGAGACAATGAAGCAAGTGGTGAGGGATGTACTGCATGGGCAGAACTGGCTGGTCTACACCTATGGCATCACCAATTCAGGAAAGACTCACACTATTCAAGGTAAGGAAAGTTCTATGTGTAAGTAGCCTCTTGAAGGAGTTGTCTGCTTCTACAGGTGAATCCTCAGCTTGCTGCTGTTGTTTTTGCTTCAGGCAGCAACAAAGATCAGGGGATTCTGCCCCGCTCCTTAGCAGTTATCTTCAACAGCGTGGGGGACCAACTGTACCAAGCCATGGATCTGAAGCCTTCCCTCTCCAGTGAGGTGATCTGGCTGGACAGCAGGCAAGTGCAACAGGAAGAGACCAAGAAGCAGACCATGCTGCGGGGTGGTCTGTGGGAGGTAAGCATTTGCCTTCTAGGAGGTTTAATGTGAATAGGGAAAGCATGGTGTCATACTACATACATTCTTATGTTGGTTGTTTCCTTCCAGGAGGAACTGTTGACTCCACTGAAGAGGAGTCATAGTGCTGAATCTCAGCTCCAGGCCATCACCAGTGGCAGCTTTGACAGTGGAGTTGCTGGCCTCTCCTCATCTAGCCAACTCACCAACCATTCAGACATCAGCCAGATAGATGGTACATCTGAATGCTCGTTTTGTATTACCTGCTGCATGCTGTTGAGGGATGGGAGAAGAAAGAATTGGATGCTGTGCTGTGGGTCAGGGAGCAGAGGTCCTTAGTCTCACAGATTTTCCCTTTAAAAGATGAAGATGTCAGGGCTGGAGAACTCTGTTACATGTGTCTTGCCAACATACAAAGAACTTGCTACTACCTAATAACCAAACCTTATGAACTGAAAACTCAAAGGGTATGGTTACTGAGAACCAAATGATGGGGATAGCTGAAAAGCAGGGTGCTGATGTGCCTGAGCACTTTTGTGTCCAGACTTTCAAAACTGGTAACGACTAGCTGATTAAGTATCCATTAGCCCTGGGCTAATAAGGACTTAAAACCTTGTTTATCCTGGGAAAAGTTCCTGTCTGAAATATCCTATACTCCTGGAGCTGAGACCAAGTGTATGAAGTCCCTATGCAGAATGGAGGATACTGTACTGTTAAAGTAAACCTTAAGCTGTCTGACTAGGGACAGGAATTAGTGCAGGTACAAATGGGAGGAGGTACACAGAATAATTTGAGGCTGGGATAGTGTGCTTGCTGAAGAAAGATCTCCCACTCTAGAGCTAAATCATTCAGGTTGAAACTGTGAGAAGCTGCAATTTGCAATTCTAATACATTGTTGTTGTTTGTTTGTTTGTTTGTTTTTTTCCTCCCCTTTACCCCAGAACTGGGCCCTCGCTGGGCTGACCTAGATCGCATTTCACTCACCAACACAGGAGATGTGCAGTTTTCCATCTGGGTCTCCTTCTTTGAGATTTACAATGAGTTAATCTATGACCTGTTAGAACCAGCTTTAACTGGCCAGAACCGCAAGAGGCAGACACTGCGGCTCTGTGAGGACCAGACTGGCAACCCCTATGTGAAAGGTAGACGTACCTGAAAGATATTTTTAGTGGCCTGCTAGGGAGACTTGTTGACTAATTGATATGTTGGCAGCACCATATCATCTGTGGCCTCTCAGAGGTCTTAGATGTTTGGATTATGGGAATGTTAAGTTTGTTAATGTCAAGGAAATTCAATGGTGAAGCTGGAGCTGAAATAATTAAGTTTTCTGCCAGTCTCCTAACTGCCTTGCCTAACGGCTGCTTTTCCAGACTTAAACTGGATCAATGTCCGGGATGCTGATGAGGCCTGGAAGATGCTAAAACTGGGTCGGAAAAACCAGAGCTTTGCTAGCACCCACATGAACCAGAACTCCAGTCGCAGGTCTGAAGGGAGAGGATGGGTGTTTAGGCAGATATACAATTCAGAAGGGCTTTGAAAGGTTACATTTCCATTTTAAAATATGTGCATGTTTCTTTACAGTCACAGTGTCTTCTCCATTCGGATTCTGCACTTACAAAGAGGTGGCAGTGAAGTTGTTCCAAAAATCAGCGAGTAAGTTTCATGCTTTCTAGGATTCAGAGGTGTTCTCCATGGACTCAATTTTCTTGACTCTTTTGTTGTGGATCTGGGGTATAAGAAAAGTACCCTGAGGAAGGCCTCATGGAGAGCATTTGGAAGGAGAAAATGTTCCCTATCATCTTAGAACCAACTGGTGACTTCGTGTGGAGTACTGCAAAGTACAATTTATGATAGTTCTCAGGCTTCTTGAATGCAGGTAAATGAGTCAACCTGTCCTTACAGCAGGGCTGATCTGAATGCTGCTGCTGCCTGTTCTGGGGCTGCAGTTTCCTGGAAATGGGCTTTCTCAGTATTTGGGAACTTGCTGTCCTGAGGACTACCAAAGAATCTTTGAACTTGACACTCCAAAGCTCATGTTTGTATTCTGTTGTGTAACCTCCTACACTTAGGGTAGGGCTTTTTGTCTAGTAATAGCCCATATATTCCAAAAGAGCTTTCTGTGCTCTCACCCAGAAGCTGGGAAGGTGAGCAGGGTGTCTGAATTGTAGGCCTGGCTAGAACAAGACAAATCTTAGGAGGTTATGTGAATAGGACCTGTGCTTTCCTTAGGCTATCCCTGTGTGACCTTGCGGGGTCAGAGCGCTGCAAAGACCAGAAAAGTGGGGACCGAATGAAAGAAGCAAACAACATCAACACCTCCCTGCACACACTGGGTCGCTGCATTGCTGCACTCCGCCAGAACCAGCAGTCCAAGTGAGTACTCAGAACTCCACAGGGAGGGGGGCAGGCTGTCCTACTTTCCCATGAGCTCACCCTTTTCTCTCCCTACAGATTGAAGCCGACCGTGGTTCCCTTCCGGGACAGCAAGCTAACCCGCGTGTTCCAGGGTTTCTTCACTGGACGTGGGCGCTCTTGCATGATTGTCAACATTAACCAGTGTGCTTCTACATATGATGAAACTCTGTATGTAGCCAAGTTCTCAGCCATTGCCAGCCAGGTAAGCAGCACACACCAGGATCATGGCACACCTAGGATACATCTCTCTTCTGTAGGAATGGGCCTCTTTCCATCCTGCAGCAAGGGAATGCTTATAAGTCTCTCCTATGCTTTTCCAGTGGATTTTTACAGTATTTCCAGATTCTGCTAAACTGAGAAGGTTAACAAGTTGCAGAAAAGCATAATTTTTAAACACTAGACATCTTCCAGGCTTTGTGGACTAGTAACAGTGGCCTTTTCCCCTTCAGCTTGTTCAGGTACCTCCCACAAAGCTGAGACTTCCATCCATCCAATCAATCATCAAAGAGCACAACAGGCGAACCAGTCAGGGTCTAGAGGCAGTGGCAAAAGAAGATGTGGAATCAGAAGAAGACAGTGAGGATGAAGCAGATGTCTCCACATATGAGAAGGAGGTGGGCTGTGGTTTGTTTTACAGCCTTTATGGATAGAAGAGCAAGAACATGAATGTTGGTTTTGGCCTGGGAGGTGGAGCTGGAGCTTGGCTTTATACTTAGAGATGACATCCTCAGAAGGATTTGGGACCCAGGAAATTTGGAATCCTCGAGGAAAACAGTTGGTCTAAATCTGAAGCACATGCTTAACTTGGAAACGCTGTCATCTGTGGAATAGGGACAGTAAGAGCCAGGATGCAGACCTATAATCCCTACTCTGCAAGGGATATTTAGATACCAGAAAACATATAAACCAGAAGGCTAAACTGAGGAAAAATAATTGGACTTTCAGAGTGGGTAGCTGGAATAGCTGAAAGATCAAGGTGGAAGTGGCATACCTAGAGACCAGTGTTGTAATATGGGAAGGTAGCAAATGCAGGCTTAATCCTGGGCAGTGCAGCAAGGGAAGCTGCTCTGCAGATAGCTCCATCAGGAATGCAGTGTTTTTAAAGCCACCTAATGGGAGGGGAATTTAAAGTAAACTTGGCAGTCTCTTTCCCAGTAACTAAACAAATCTTAAAGCTAGATCACCCCAGCCTATGAGATGTGGGATCACCTAGTTCATCCTAGGTCTTAATTCTGTTGTGCAGTGTTGTGGACAATGACCTTTGTGTCCTTGCAGAACTTGTTGCAAGCAGTGGAAGCTGTACGAGAACTGCTGGTGAAAGAGCAGCAGGAGAAACTGCAACTAGAAACACGTCTCCGTGAGGAGATCTGCAATGAGATGCTGGAGCACATGCAACAGAAGGAGCAGTGGTGGAGGTACAGTTTTTGCTGATCTCCCTCCCTTTGTTCAACCTGAGCTACCAAGAACTTCCAGACCCTGACATGTAGTTTGTGGCTCTCTTTGTAGCCAACATGTGGATGCTCAGAAAGACCTGCTGGAGGAACTGTATGAGGATAAACTGAATAACCTGAAGGAGTCACTAACTGACTATTACCAGGAGGAGATACAGGTTTGTTCAGGGCTGTGACATGACATCAGGAAAGTGTCAAAAGGCTGGGAGGGGACTTGGAGTACTTGAGTCCAGGAAGGTGACCTATGTGAACTGAAAGGAAAGATTGTTTTGGTTTTGTTTTTTTTTTTCCTGGTATTTTTTGACATCTGATAGCTTGATCCATAATTTTAGCTTGCTGTCTACTACTTTATGTAATTCACCAGGCTTTTTAGTGTTCAGCCTTTATAACAGCTGTACATGCAATATGCTTAGCTCCTCTTACGGTGTTCTAGGCTGCCAGGAAATGCATTCACTGTTTTCACCTAAATGACATTAAAGGCTGGGTCCAATGTGTGAAGCATGTAATTGAGAAGAGTCTCCCAGAAGAAAGCCATTGAAAGTTGCAGAAAAACAGTGTTAAGAAAAATCTTGTTGAATATTTGAACAAACTTGTTTTCTAAGGAGCGTGATGAGAAGATTGAGGAGTTACAAGCTGCTCTGCAGGAGGCAAAACAAAAACTGGAGAGTCTGGATACTAAGGAAAAGGACTCGGGGCAAGGCTTGCGTCGATCAAAGCGAGTGGCTACCTCATGTGCTCTGCAACAGGAGCTGGCAGATACTAAAGCCAAACTGGAGCAATGTCAAATGGAATTAAATACTACAGCAGCAGGTAAGGCAGTGATGCTGAATTATGCCTTGCAGAGGGTTAGAGATATTCTTTTCAGTTGGATACATTGGATTCAGACATCCTATAAGAAGAAGATGATGGGATTAATGTGCTGGATGGACAGGGTTTCACTTCATTTTGACATGAAAATGGATTTCAGGGCAGGATCATCTCTCTTCAAATTTTCAAGTCCCTTTGTGTATCTGAAAGGCAGGAGCCTTGTGCATGTCTGCACAAACTCAAAGCTCTTCTCAGCTGCCTGTGACAACTTGTCTCAAGGAAAGTTGTGTCTTCAGAAAAACTGAAAGCTTGTGAATCAGGTGTTGCTCACTACTTTTCATCTGTTCCCAGAGCTGCGCAAGTACCAGAAATTACTGGAGCCACCTCCCTCTGCCAAAGCCATTACTGTGGATGTAGACAGGAAGCTGGAGGATGGACAGAAGGTAACTCCATCTGTGTCACAAAAAGGAACACCTGCAGGGCAAAGTGGTTGCCAGTTTAAACAGTGTTTGGAGCTGCTTGTCTCCAGGATTTTTAAATAAATGGTTGAAGCTGAGATGGGTCTGTGGGAAACAAACCTCTAGTAGAGATGTGGGAGTTGGTGGTGTCTGATCTGAGGGGATCCTCCCTTGGTGCTGTATGTCTGCATTACCCTGGAGTGGTTTTATTTGCAGATCAATGTCAAAAGCTAGATATTGTATCAAGCTTCTCTCTCCTGCAGAATGTCAGACTGCTGCGTTCAGAATTACAAAAACTTGGGGAGGCTCTTCAGTCTGCAGAGAGGGCATGCTGCCACAGTACAAGCGCAGGAAAACTTCGAGAAACCTTGTGTACATGTGATGACATTCTGGCTAGACAGGTAATGTGTCTGTTTTGTTGTGGGTTGCACAGGACGATTTAATCTATATGCTTTGCCTATGATCAGCAGAATAACCTAAGTTCTTGAAGCTGCAAAAAAAATCGACTTGTCTCTAGACACATACTATTACATCAAGGGAGCTATATTGCTGATTTTTTTTTTTCAATGGCTGAGTTAGACTGCATATTTATCTCCCCAAAGGAGACACAAATTGTGCCTGATCAGTTAATGGACAGCCTGCATTTAAAGTAGGAGAATTCAGAGTTCTCATTTCCTTATCCACTTCTCTCTATCACTGTTTCTATGGCAGTATGTTTGCAGCAGGGTGGATCCAGCTTGTTCCTAGCCTTACCGTTCCTACTTTGTTATTGAACTGCTGCACTGTTGACAGTAGAAGCTTTTATGGGTGGTCTTATTTTAGCACTCTCATTAGTGAATTTTGGCAAAGGCAGTTTATCTTCTTCAGTTCATAATAACCAGGGAGTTAGGCATCTCTAAAAATACTGCCTTCCCTTTGTCAGGACCAAACGCTGGCGGAACTACAGAACAACATGATGCTGGTAAAACTGGACCTGCGGAAGAAAGCAGCTTGTATTGCTGAACAGTACCACACAGTGCAGAAGCTCCAGGCTCCTCCAACAGCTACCTTAAAGAAACGATTCTGTGCCAACAGGGAAAATGTACAGCCTAATCAACCTCCTGGTAAAAAACCCTTCCTGCACAACCTTCTGTCACGTTCAGCTCCCCGTCCTGCGGCTGGCAGAGGGTGGCATCTTCGTTCAGTTGCTCTATGACTTTTCACAGAGAGATCCTCGCCCCACTATTACTGGAACCAGGTGGCAAATCCAGTATAATTGAATCTGTTTTTCTTTGTGCGCTTTGTTTATTGTTGTAGCTGCTTGAGAGCTTATGTAAACATTTTTGGATGTGTATGGTTAAACTTTTAATTGGTACTGAAGGGGACAAAATGACCTTTTGTGAATTAAACACTACAGTGAGGAAAGTCTTCAAATATAAAATAATGCAGGTGATTGAAGTTGTTTAACAAAAGGGCAAGTTATGTTGGCACATAATTCAAAAGCAAGGTCACAAGATCCTCCTTGAATTGTCCCTTCCTTGAATTATAATCCTTTATTAAAGTATACACGTTCTAGTTCAGGGCTGTTCTCTCGGATCTTGGCTTGCAGTTCTGGCTCCAAGCGTGTTACAGACATAGAACTAAGCAAAATAAACAGTAAAATGGTTATATATAGCAGCACATGAATGTAAAGCAAGATGGACAATGCATCTGGCTATAGTTCCTGGACTGAAAAGAGGTTTTAGATCTTTTTTAACTTCTTATGAGTCATGCTCACAGACCAGGGGAAAATGCATCCCTGATTAAAAGGCAATCAGAGAGTTTATAGTCAAGAAAAGGCTGTTGCTACTACGATGGGGGTAGGAATCTACTTTGCTTGAGGTTGTTGCTGGCAGTAGAACTTACCTTTCTCGAGGTGGTTTTATTAAATATATTTACCTATTTAACTCACTATCTGATTTCATTCAGTTGAATAAGAAATTTATTTTTATAATAGTCATTTCACATTAAATTAAGCTACCAGGTCACTTAAACAGCTGCAATTTCTTAAATACAGTTTCAGGTCTACCTGTGAAACAGAGCCCTGGTTACAATTAAGCATTGTACCACACTTGCTGTGCTAGTTTGTCAGGTCATCTCCAGGTAGCCTGGTGCTGCTTATTTAGCACAAATCTCTGTTCTGTGCCATGCAGGGAAACAGATGGTGCCAGACTGCTTCATTGTACTCAAACAATTGCATTGGATAAGTATTGTTTTCTGGGAGTCAAAAGCTACTTTAGTCTCTCAATATTTGAATGGCTTGAGCTACAGTTTCTATTGTTTAAGCTAGACTTGGCAGCTAGTCAAGTTTAGACAACCACTATAATATCAGAGGGACAGCTTAGTTAAGATGCTGTTCATCCTACAGACTGCAAATTAAGCTAACTTCAATTGTGGGTAATTCATCCAGGTTTCATTATGGTTCTGGCTATAGTGAATATTATTTCTAAGGCAGTTTTCAGTACTGAGCAACTTGTGTATTGATGAAAAATTATTTCTGGAAAAATATTTATCAAATTACAAATAAGCATGTATAGTCAAGCGCTGTTCTGTATAAACCAGAGGAGTTTCCAGCTTAAAATAAAATGGGCTCTGACTGCATTTAATGAAGCCATAATCTTACTGGACATAAATATATTGTTTGGACCACATTAACCTTTTTTTATGAATCACTCCAGTGATTCTTAACTCTGTATTACTAATTAAATCTGCTATTACTTGAAATAGCATGGTTAAACTACACACCCAAACTTCTCCTTCATTATCCCTATGTAGCTGCAGCTTAAGCTGCTAGAGGTTTTCTAAACAAATTCAACCATTCTATATTACTGATGAGTGTTTATTTTCTGAATATCCTCATGTTCATCACAACTGTTACATGGGAACAAAGACAAGGAGAGACAGTGCTCTAGGTGGCAATGAATGCTTGTTTCTATTTTTTTGCAGTACCTTGCATGCATCTGGGAGCCCAACATTAAAGTAAGAATAATGTAACAGCAATACTTACCTTTTTTGAGGAAACAGTGCACAACACAGGGGTGTTGCAAACACAAGACTAGAGAAGACAAAAATGGGTTTACAGTATTTAGGGTGCTAAAAGAGATTTTAAAACCTTTCAGCATGGTCTTCCAGGCAGAAAGCTTTTTCTTGTGTGTACAGTAACAAAGTTCTACAAAATGCTATGTAACCTTTATTTCTCACTGTATTATACCTTATGCAATCATTTACCTACTATGTAGTACTAAATGCATCAATACCACACTTACAAATGTGTATAAAATTATCTTTTGGTGTCCTTTCAGTGTTTTGCATTGGTGTGCATGACCACATGAAATGCTAGAGAGCAGCAAATGAAATCCATCAACCAAAGGTTCCAAGAATTCATCAACCTGAAGGATTAGATTCCAATTATTGTTTGTAGAGGTAGCAGCCAAAGCACCTTCTCTAATCAAGCTGCTGCATGCCTCTCTTTTGCCACTCCCTTTCTTTCTCTTACCCGCTGCTTTTCTTGGCAGCTTCTTCATTACTAATGGGGTTTTTTTTTTGATATGGTATCATCAGTTACACACACGGAAGTGAAGTAACTGCTGTAGCCTCTAACTCAACCCTTTTCTTTCAACAAAGTGTTAATATTGGTACTTCCTCCAAAAAACCTACAAGTATCTCTTTTAAGAGCAGATGGAACCTAAAGAATTCACTTACCAGAATCCAACTAATCCAACTTGAATGGGAGCACTCATCCAAGGATATCTCTGTAAAAAATAAACCACACACTGTGAGTATGTATCTTCTCTTGCCCACCTTCCTAGAATTCTTGTAAGAGACAGATTGCACCTAAAAGCCTGTTGGATGTGATGAAGACAAAAATTATCAGCATACCTTGAAGCTGAGCTCCAACTTAAAAGCCCAATCCCCTTGACAATAAGAAAATTCTCAGTGGTACCAATGTACACTGTTGTCCCTTAGAAACTACAAAAGGGGTTTGGCTATTTTACTTACACCTGAGTATCTGGGCCACTTTTGAGTCACAGAAGCTCGAAGTCCCTACCAACATATCCAAGGTTTAGAGTGGTGCTGCAGGTGCAAGGTGCTGCCCCAGCTTCTAAGGGCAGAGTGAATTTTGCCGTGGCATCTGTAAGAGTGAGGTCTGGTTACAGCTCATCTTTCCAGTGACAGCAAATGTTTTAACTTAAAACTGGAGATTTACTTGGTGAATAACAGCAACAGCAGCCACCAGGCATAAACAGGGGACGTTTCGAGTAAAAATGCAAGTCTGCCTCTTGGCCCTTTCTCACTACAGATGATTGGCTCTGATGTGTAGGAACTTGCCCCTGTAGCACAGTCTGGTACACTCCAGTTCTGCAAGAGTTCACCTTTTATTAAAGGAAAAAAGGGTAGAAGAAGTGGGGAAACAAGGCTGAGAATGCAACACACAACCTATGGATGAATTTTTAGCATATTCCTCATAACTGTAACTTTTATAGAAATTGAGTATATGCCAAGAAATATAATAATTTTATTGCCGACTATAAATGACTTAGAAATCCACCCACCTCATGTTAGAATTTTAGTTGAAATTAATTACTAATGAAACAATATCATTCCTCTTTAAAGGGCACTGCTGCAATGGCACCTGTTGCTACAATCAAATTGGTATCTCCAGTAAGCAGGACATACACAACTGTTATGACAGCAGAAAGTTGATTTTAAAACAGCTGAGTTAGAGATAACACATTACAGTGGATGATGTTTTCAACTAAGATAATGTTTTCTGCACAAAGCATGTCTTGAGTTGTAGAAGTTAGAGGATAAATATGAAACAGCTGAGTAGGACAAAGCTTAGTTCTAAGGAAGGCCACAGAAAACAAGCCTGCTTGGATTAAACTTTCTCCAGAGGCTGATAGAGAAGAAGTGGTTTAGATTTTTTATTTTATTTTATTTTAATTTTATTTTATTTTATTTTATTTTATTTTATTTTATTTTATTTTATTTTATTTTATTTTTTTTTTTTTTTTTTTTTTTTTTTTTTTTTTTTTGCCTGGAATCAGCTTGCAATCCAGAAACAAGTGCAGGAAGAATTGTGCAATTCAGCTATAACCTGCAACAACAGATAACAAATGGAAAAAACAACAGCAATAAGGATAAAGAGTGAATACAACAGTGCTTTGTTGCTCTGTTTCCACTAAACACCCCTTTGTTTGACTCTCAACTGAGATAACCTCACTCAAAATGCTTTACATTTGATACAGTGGAGTTCATTACAGGAGATAATTTGACTGACAGTGGCAGGGATGTATAGCTGTGATGCTAGTAAATATATTAAACATATTTAGGCACACAAGTCAAAATACTGCCAATGATTCAATCTCTGAGGAGAATCAAGGGAGAGGGATACTAGACATTGCAGTCTGAGTGTGGGACCTGAGATACATAACAGAAAAGCCCCAAATATGATTTTACAATGGAAAAGATTGTTAGAGGGTGTCATGAGAGTAACAAACATTTTCATGCTTTTATCAGAGTTGGTCATTCAACTGAGAGAGGTGTCTGTTAGTACAGACAATATAAACAACGTCCATTTCATGTAGTGGAACAATTTTTGCCAAGTAATTCGATCTGAATCACAGCCTTTATTTTTCAAGAATGTTACCAGGCTGCGCTAATCAAGAAAGATGTGATGTAAACTCTAATAAGGGGGGGTCCAGGGAAAAATGTAAAACAATAAAGCAAAACTCAAATGCAGGCTATACATCCTTACAAAGATATAAAATAGAGAAGTACAAGACAGTAGAAGAGTTTACTGTGTTAAAGAACTGTCATTTGACTCTAGTGGAAGGCAATTCCTGATGAATTAGGATTTAATTTCCAGATGTCTTTATGGCATCTTTAGTGGATAGTGGACACAGACAAAATGGAGACATTATAATTAAGCAAACAAAAGCCACAAGGAGATCCAGCTTTTTTCTAACTGCTTCCTTTCACTGTTTGATCCCAAAATCTGTCAGCTTTTCCCAGGCTAGCAGTGACTTCTTGCAGAAAAATGAAATTACAGTTAAATCAGGAATGCAAGGAGGACTCTATGGCATAAGACTTTCTTCAGTTTTTTAATGGTTTTGGATACATTTTATTTGAAGAGTACGAGACCCCAAAGAGCTTGTTTTAAGGATATAGGAGGAAATTTGTGGAATGAACTTCAATGTTAATACACCTTGCAGAACAGGAGAGAAACAGTAGCTGAAGCTGTAAGAGCAGTAATATATATCAAAACTTGAGCATCAGTTGGAATTTTCAGAAGTTTCTATGGGAAAAAAATCCTTAAGAGAAAGGTTACTCATAACTAAATAAAAATCTATAAATGCTGTGCCTCAGAGCAAGATTTCTTATAGATCCTCCCACTGCAGAAGATAAAATAACTTGGTTCTGCATAGAGCTAGTTAAGAGTCTGTCAGTAGGTATAATAAACACAGACATGATGCAGACCAATCAACTACACTGAATAAGCACATAAAAGGCAGCCAAAACCACTGCTGAAACCTATAGCAAAAGCACATACACATACAAATATATTTTCAAGTCACAAAATTATTAGGTTATTGAGATCATTGCTCAGCTACAAGCTGCATTGCCAGAACATTTGATGTAGGTCCTGTATGCTTAGATTAACACTTGGAGGAGCCTACTGTACCTCTGAAAATTTGTGAATGATGCTACTTTTCACTATTTCCAAGATAAGTATAGCACAATGTTGTGTTAATGTTCTAAAAGCATTCTTGAGTCATTTTCTAGCACTAACTTTTGTGAATATCGTTAATTTATACTAAAGTTGCCACCCAAACATTCTTGTGCAGAACAATGCCAGAATATGGGGGATGAAAAGTGCTGTATAACACCAGAGGATGATTGTCTACTACCACTGAGACCAACATTTCAGAAGCATTTATTTTTCTCTAACTTAGTGCAGAACATCATCTTCATTATTTCACAACCATTGAACTATTTTCTAGCCTTATCTCTTGCTTAACAGGCTTTGGCAAGCACAACAAGAATTATTTTTAAGACTGATGGTGTACAAGCAAAGGCTGAGGAAAATGAGTTAGTAAAGCATTGTGTGGCTGGTGTTGGAGTGCTGCAAATGGGATGGTGCTTCTGAAACCTCAAGAGAACATGCAGAAGCTGCTTGTTAAAAATGCAGCTCATTCCTTAATGATTTTAATACTAATCTCTACAATGTGTTACCACTGACTACCTGCAGAGCAGTGTTTCACCTGAACTCACAGTCTGTGAGGCTGAGGGGGAGCAACAGGTGAGCATAAACGGTCATGATGGTACCAAAGACCACTGAGTAGTCACTGGAGAAATCGCTCATTTTTGCTGATCTGAAAAAATTCACAACACCCTTATATTGATTAAACCACACAAAACCAATAGATACTCATCTCCAAACCCTGAAAACTGTTGAAACTTCTTCACAAATGTCACGTGTTTGCCAGTTGAGCGGATAGCATTTCTGACATTACTCCCATATGAAATATTCTTTGCCCATAATTTATGGATTGTGTTTCTTTGTGTTTTGTTTTTGTTCTTGTTTTTTTAATAAGCAAAGGTTACTGTTCTGTGTCATATATTCTTGAGAATGTAACAGTATCACAAGTTGCCTCAAGCTACTCTGCAGCCAGAGTATGGGTCAAAGGAAACCAACAATTAAGAATTAGCCAGATCAGTACAGGGCTTTTATATTGTAGACAAACAGTGTATTTGGAGGTGCTGAAGTCTCACTTCTTTCAGAAGATACAGGCAGCACACACCAACTTCCCTTCTAAAACTCAAGTGCCACGTTTTCTGTTTTTACATTCTAAGCAATAGTGGTTTTGTTAACAAGGAGGAGGGAAGACCAAAACACTTCAGGAAAAAAGTTTTTAAAATTGTAAGACACTTGGGGCCTCTTCCCAAGGTCTTGCTTATTTTTACAAAAGTACTCTTGAATGTATTTAACTATAATCCCACTGCACAAGAGCTGGTGAAGATGAAAATCCCTTTACTGGCAAAGAATTACAGTTAGACAATACCTCTCATCCACACAGGGTGCATAATATTGATTTACTCTATATATTTACTAAAACCAAGTGTTTGACATCACACTACATTAGCATAAACATAACATAGAGAACACGTTATCTCTGATGAAGCATCCCCATTCTATGCTTACCCTGCACTTGCTTATCCAGTGCACTTTAAAGGGTCATTTTCAAAAGTGATTTTTAACATAGTTATTTACAAATTTAAATTGCTATTACAGCAGCTAAGCAAAGCCTCCTTACAGGTATCCAGAGAAAAAAGCATTATAAAATTAAAAAATATTTTTCTAACAAACTGTATTCCAAATCTTGGTGCAAGGGAGGTAAATTTGCTAGGAGGATGTCAGCATTTTAAGACCCATTCTAAGAGTAATTTAAAAGTTCATATTTTAATGCTATTTCAGGCTGTGATAGAAAGAACCAAGCTATCTCTAAGAAAGGCATAAAGAAAGTGTCAGCTGTAAAGCAAGCTCTACAGTGATGTCCTCCCAGAGTGGAGGCAAATTTGGGAGGCAAATATGAAGACTTAGAAGGTATTTCAAATTTATGAAAATATGAACTTAGAAGATGAAGCACATGTATGTAGATGATTTAAGACTGACCTTTAAAAAGGCTCTCTTCTCCAAAGTATTCATTATAAAGGGAGGAATTGCTGCAAATAAGAGAGAAAAAGAAGCAAGCATTAACCATGGAGAAAAAGGGACTTGGTTTTCATTTTCTGTTAAGATGAACTGATACCATAATAGAACTTTCACAGCTTTTAGTCATCAACTGAATTTTCATTTCACTCAGAAAAATCACTTGCAGAGAATTTAAGCTCTGTCTCACATTAGAAACTGATAATCATGAGCTGTGCATGACTACACTTATACTTACCCATACCAGGAGAAGCCATAAGAATCCTTGATATAACCACCTGGGTAATTGCCTGCTCAGCTGCTTTTGTTGATTCACCCAGTCTGTTTCCATTCTCATCTGTGACTGGGATTCCAAACTTGAGTTCCCTGTTGAGCAAAGGGTAAAAAATAAAACAGTGATTGACATGCATTTATCCACCCTTTCTGTTATCTTTCTACTCTTAAAATTTAAGTTTTTTTATTTGATTTTGAAGTAAGCCTGTTTGGAAAAAAAATTTCCAAAGGCAGTGAAAAATTTAGAGAAACGTATGCTGAAAAGTAAACAATCAAATGTTTGTAACAGCAATCTGCTGCTTGAGCCTGGTCATGTGCATTCCAAGGGGAGAGATCTGTTATTTCTGTAACCCACAGAAAGGAAAGGTTCCTTCAAAAAGCAAATCAGAGAAGTGAAGTTTTAGGGACTGCTCTGGAAGTAGTCTGTCCTTTCCCACAGACAAAACAGGGAATACAGGAAGATTAGTTTCACTGAACAGGAAGATTAGTTTCACAAGTTCAGTGACTAAAAAAAGTCTTTGTGATAATTCCCCCTCTGGCATTCTGAATTTTCATTTCAACCACTAAGAATAAATATGAAAGTATACAAATATGCACAAAGATAATTACATTTCTCTAACTGTATTATTCAAGTGCAGGATTAGGTGTTTAATTCACATACTGGGCAGAACTTCTAGGGGAGTAAGACACAGAGAGAAGGGCACATATACTGAGGACTGCCCATCTTTTATAAGAGATAAAATACAGCCATGGCTTGAACCCCACTGTGAATATAAACTTTAAGTATTCCTTTTCTGCCCTAAACCTTGTCCTTTTAAGACGATACTTTTCATTTGTTTTTCATCACTTCTATTCTTAGCCCTAGTCAAATCAAAATGCATATGAAATTTTGTTTCTGAGAAAGCACATATTTTTGTAATCTCAGATGATCTCAGAAGTCAGAGCCTGACTTCTATGACTAACGTCAGTATGTGGGATTTGAAGCACCATTTTTAAAATGGCTGTATTTTTCCAAAGTGGAGTTTATATTTAAAGGGTCCATGTGACCAAGTTTTGAAGGACTGGTACTTGGTTTCTGAGATCTAAGACTGAAGAACTCCATGGATATTTACCTGAAGAGAATGAGGATGTTCTATTTCATATCCATCACAATCAAGATCATGCATGAGGTTTTTGCAAGGTTCTGAACCACGCTGAAGACATAATGTTCTTCATTTAGTAACTCACTGATTTAAAAACTCAGTAACATCCTCTCTTCTAGAATGAGTGATCTTTGTTCTTTTTCCTACCTTTGTCTCATTAGTGGAATATTAATGCAGTTAGCAGCAGCAACAGCAGCAAAAGGAACAAACCGTCCTATAAGAGGTGAGACATGCTGTAAAAAACAGAGAGAAAAAAAAAATAGAAAGAAGAGTTACATAATAACTCTCTTTCCCAAAGGTCATATTAAAATGGTTCATATGCTAATGATAGACCAGACATATTTCCTTTAAATTAAAATTCAGTGAGATAAAAAAACAAAGACACAAGTCATAAATAGTTCTCTCAGAGTGAGCAATGGCCAAAACTGATCTTAATACAATAACATCTCTGCAGAGAAGAGTCAACCCCTGAGCATACCAGATGCTTTGTACCTCACAGCACTGACTATGGAGACTGTCCATCTAGTTAATGGCTTGTATAATCTGAATTATTCTTCTTAGAATTCTCAAATAACCTGTCAATGCTGTACCACTCCGAGTACATTGAAGCATAAGCATAAGGGTTTTGCTGAGTTTTTTTGTTTGTTTTGTGTGTGGGTGTTTTTTTCTAAAGGACCTTTTTTCCTATTGCTTTTTTCCTCTCTATTAGAGCCTTTGACATGCAAAAAAGTGCATAAAAGGCACCCTATTAGATACAGTGTGTGTTAAGAAAACAGAAGCTGTTTGACATAAACATATAAGGAAGACAGACTCTTTGAAATACATATAAAACCATCTACATGGAGCAAAATTAAGGCTGGGATCTGAAGAAGGGGGCTGCCAATGGCCATTACAGCTCCATACTGGGAGCTGTGCATAACATGACACATACACAGGAGGAGAAATGAGCCATTAGCATCTCGTAGAACACTGAAGTTTTGTTAAGAATGGAAAAAAATAGCAGCAATACCTTTGCTAGTGCATTAAGTCCTAATGCTGTTGCAACAGCACCTGTTGTTGCAGAAACATAGGCTGTTCCCAGCTGGCTAAAATAAAAACAAAAGTATTTGGACACGCACAAACATCTACATTTATGTCACTTTTCAAAATAATTACATTTTACACATGTAGTTATGTCCCCCCTGCAAGTTAAGAAATAGACCTTTCTGTGACATTGCAACAAGATGTGGAAGGAAGATTCAAATGGGAAACTAAATTAAACATCTTTCTTTCACTGGCAGTAAAAGTCACCTGCCAGCAAGATTTTAACATGATTTGAACATCTACAGTAGGGATTTAAATCAACTGTACTGAAATCCATACATACAGACCAGCTATGCTGTGAACATCCAAATCCAACCCAGTCTGTCCTAACACATACTTCACATACTTCCCAGCTACAAGGTGTCTCTAAATGCTTGAATCCATTGCTTTCTCCTGGACATCTCTAAGCAAGTCAGCCTCAGAGCCAGGAAGTCAAGCACTGCAGTTCCAGTCTCCTGTTAATGATTTCTAGCTTCGTGCATCTATTTAGTCTCTCTCTTTGCCTTCAAGCCCAACCATGTTCCAGAACATGAGAGCAACTTATAAACTTATCAGATGTATTTGGTTCAGTGTCTCACCTGACAGTAATTGGGGCATCACCACTCCTGTTTGTGTAATTCACTATAGCATTGAAGGACTGGTTGATCCACTGCCAGAAAAGCACGGCTGGAGTTGTTCTTGAAAGAAGAAACAATTGTTATTATTCAAAATACAGTCAAATCAACAGCAGAGAAAAATGATGGCAAAACAAGAAAAGCAAGTGCAAGCAGTAATCATGCAGAGGCTCTTGTTTATCTGAATGAAACAACACAGTCAGTAAGAGATTGTCTTGACACTAGGAGCACAAGCTCCTAGAACAGAATTTAAAAGCACTGTAATGAAATGTCAAGGTTCACCTGGGACAAAAGTTTGTAGTGATAAGGAAATCATTATAGCAAATTGACTCCCTATAAAACACACACAGAAACACGAAACCCTAATTTCTAGAATTCTTTTCTAGGGTTATTGTTCCTTTACAGTCTGCTGTTCTCTTAGGAAGGTCCATATGTAAGTGAGAGGTGGATTTTAGGAGACAGGGTTTATCTACTTAGTCTTCAAAAAGCTAATACAATGCCATGGGTTTAATAAATACCTGTGGCATAAAAATACTCAGTGCCATGTAGAACCAGAAAATAAGTCACTTAACTCCAAAATGAAAAATTATTGTCATTAAAATATTTGCATGTTTAAGTACAGACAGAGCACAGAAATTAACCTGGCTCAGAACAGAATGAACCAGATAACTGATCATTAAAAAATGAAAAGAGATCCACATATTCTGTACAAGGCACAGAGTCTCTATGTAACAAGTTAATGTGGTCCCTATTAGACTACAGATACAATAATTTCACAAATGCTGTTAAGTAATAAAAGCAACAGACAATTTGTTTACTCCACTGTCTTGTGGAGTGATTAAAGCTTTTACTCTCAACCCAGTAGCATATGTAAACAATAGGAAAAACTTATGAAAAATAAATCCATTAAGGGCCTCTGGGTCTGGAAATTCCTGATGCCCAAATAGCTGGAGTCTATTAGAGGATACCAGGGAAAAAGTGTTTATTTGCATTCAGATTCTGAACTCTGCCCCCAATAGAGAAAAAACTGAAGATTCAGTGCCACCAGAATTTAAGTCTGGCCACCAGAAAGAACAGTTGCTACTGAAAACTATTTTCTGACAATTAAAGTAACTTTTCATAGGACTTCAAAACCTATAATTAATTAAATAAATTAATAACACGGCAGCAATGGCAACAGGAATGGTAACAGTCCACTGGAGGACTGATAGGGAAATGATGAGTGCTACAGAAAAAGCACTAGTTGTACCAATTATTCTGTAACAGCTGGGAAAGCAAAGAGGAGACAGTAGAGTAGGTGTGTGTCTACCATGATGCTTTGGTTCTAAAAAGGGAAGATATGCTATTTCTTTAAATTGCAAAAAAATTAAAGGTTCAGGAGATTTGAAAGTGTATTCTTATTCCCTCTAGTTTCCAGTATCTGCATGAAATGCCAAAGTAACAGTGATAAACCAGCTGGGTTTTTTCCATTACTATTGCTGTTCTTCCTCCTTTCTTTCTGTGAATGTTTAACTGTTTCCAGACTCAGCCTGTTTCCTTGCTGCTGTTGTTAGGTGTGCTATGAAGTTCAGACATGACTCACATTGCCTTAACGCACACTCAGGAATCCTCAGAGACATAACAGGGAATTGGCTTCCTCTGGTGATGGACACTACACTGTATCACCCAAGAACTTCTACAAAATCCTTTTAGCACTTTTGAGGGTTTGGACCAAAGAAACCAGTGTCTTCCAGGCTAATAAACCACCTCATTTTGACTCTAAGTGACTCTACCAATGATGCAAAGAAAAGGTTTATAGCTACTCTAAGTACTAGGTAATAACAGAGAATGCATAAGGGTGATTTGTTAACAGGAAGCTTGTGGCTGAGTGTTGATGGTTTTATTCATATTCTCAACTGGTTTTTAAACACACACACACATTATATGTATGCAGCATTCAAAATGGCTGTGACTTTCTGGAGCTTGAGTCAAGAAAACAACAGAGTTTAAAAATGCTGTTATTTCCTCTGAACCTCCCATCATTTCTTGCTAAGAAAACACTGTGTCACGAAAATATTTCTAACATGGAGCTGACTAACAGATGATACTGGCTTCTGCTGTAGACTTCACTGTACTGGTGCTTCAAGAACTACTGAGAAAGTGGAAGGATCAAACAGGAGCTGGAGAAACTCAATGAGTGATGGACCAAAGCATGCTGAGTACTCCCTTGACAGAGAGAACATCCTACCTGCCAGATCTCTAAGGTTAGAAATTCCCAGAGATATCCTCCTCTCTGTCCTCTACACAACTCTCCTACAAGGGTGGGATTTTGGAACATTGAGCTTTCTCAGTTTGAGGAAAAATGAGATGGTGAAAGAAGGGGCTAAGCAAGAGCTTCTCTCACAACTACTTCTAGTGGAAATCATTAATCAGTCAGGGGGAGAAGAAAAGGAAGAAAAATGTGACATTTTGTAATATTCATTATAAATATTCTAAAATGCTGTTTGGTTATAATAAATCAAATAACATTGATTTTCTCTAATCTAATTTGTACGCAAATGTTTTCTGCCACATTACCATCACTTACCTATAAAAGGTCATCATACAACCTGTGATAGTCATGTTCATGGGTACCTGAGCTGACATTCGGCCTATCAGGACCATCTTTTCACCAGTGTCTGGGTGAAAGGCTGAATCATAGATATATTTGGCTCTCCACAAGTCATCTTCCGTCAAGCCAGGTGCCACGATACCTTGCCTTGGGACAAGTTACAAAAAAAACCAACAACACAAGAGCAAAAAGCCCAACTGTTATAAAATACTGTAATCTCCAGTGACAAACGTGGCATCAGAGGATTTTGGAATGCTGATACTAAGTTAATGTAGCCTCAGAGTTAGCTTATAGATCTTCAGCTTCTAAACAGACAGGTTAAATATAAAGTATGAAAATTTGCTGCTGTGGTTCTGTTGGCTGAGTTGTGGTATCACCAGCACCAAATTTCTCTCTACTCAAATCTCTACTGATGCAACTCTGAAAATTCACTTTGCAAGTATTTAAGAAACTACTTGCTCCAAAATAAAACACATTTTGAATTCTGCGGTCACATTAACTGTTTTCAAACTTAGCCACATCTGTATTTCAGAAGACTTAATGGGGGCTTTCAGATGATGTAATTTGCCCATTCATTAGCAAATTTATATTAAAAAGTGTTTCAAGCTCTGAAATAAGAAAGAATGGTGCAATGAATACAGTGTTCTCAATATTTCCTTTTAAATATATAACCAGGTACTTATCATTGAAGTGGACTTTTTGGACCAGATGTAAAAGTGATCAATGCCATACCTGTAATCCTGCACAATTCTTCTTGCATTTTCCAGTTGTGCATCAGATAACAAAATATTCCGGGGGTCTGTTACAGTAAAGAAGTGACTGGCTCGTCCAACAAAAGTGCTTTGATCCCATCGGGGCTCCTTGATATTAATATTTAATGGTATATCTGCTGACATCTTCAAAAATTCTGTGAAGAAAACATTAACATTTGCAATTCAGAAGCCCACTTATTTCATAATGTATCTTTAACCTGTAAGATGAATTGCAGCTACGTTTAGAGCAAAAGAAGTCAGAAAACATACACCAACTTGCAGAACTGAGGTTTAAAGGGGAAACTTTATAACCAGAAAGCAGATGATAACAGGTATCATCAATGGTTTCAATGAGGATGGTATTGAGGTAAAAATCAAGAAACTGGTTAAATGTCTACAGAAGTGTTTCCATGCCTGTTTCTCCAAGTCATTTTTACACTACATCTTTGTAAGAGTATGAGTATCTGATTATGAGGCAGAGGTACATCATACTCATGTACAAATATCTGAGGATGATGCAGATGCCTAGGAATTATAAAAATTTATTAATAAATAGCAGTACAAAATAACAATACACTAATCAAAAGTGTGCTTAATTTCAGTTATGAATTAGCATTTGCTGAAAATATTGTCTTGAGGGAAAGAGAAATAAGATATTTCAAGGGGTGGCTGAAGAGCTACTGTAGAGTGCAGAGACAGAAGAAATACTTAATGAAATCTGTAAATTTCTCTGGCATAGCAAAACAAAACAAAAATTAGGAACACAAACCCAACAATAACTTTTAATAAATGTTTTCTCTCCAACTCCACGTTTTAACAAAACAAACATTATATAATGCAACAATTTGCCACATTATGAACACATGAGCAGATCTCCTAATTATACTTCAAAGATGGTTAAAGAACTACAAAGAAGGGCACTGAGCTAACATAGTTGTGCACTTATGGGGCCCAAAGCCAAGAAAATAAAAAAATACTGAAGAATAACAGCTTACTTCAACATTGAATCACATAAGGCCAGTCCCTGCATAGCACAAGCTATATGAACTTACTTTGAGCCATACTTCAAATAATGCTTGTAATTCAGATGGCTGAATAAATTTGATCTATAAAAATACATACGATATCACATAAGATTTTATCTGTTTTAACAGAAAAAAATTCTTATGAGGGCAACTGATAGATACAAGGTAAGTTGCAACTGAAGAGTCTTTCACCTTAACTCAAGAATACAATGAAGTTGTCTGAGACATGTTGGTAAATTTGATGAAACTTATATGATGTGGAACAGAGAAAAAAAAATCACAGAAATAAGTAATCATGTAAAGTGTCTGCATCATAAAAAATGTGAACTTCATGGGAAAAAAGGAGAGATCATTCATAAAATCTGAAGAAGTTATTTTCCATCTCTCAAACATAATTATGATCCTTCTCCTCCACCTCAAGTGGAATAACTTGGAAGTCTTTGGGAAAGTAAACTTGTAACAGACATTAAGGCTGAAGACTCTTCATCTATCATAACCAGCCCTAAATTGGCAGTTTTAAGCACCAGAAAGGAAGAGATATTCAGAAGTACAGTTTAATTTCAAGAAAAAAAAAAAAATCAACAACAAACTAAACCCTCAGAGAAGTCTGTTTTTGAGAGTGAACTAAATCAGCTGATAGTTGTATAAGGAGATTGTACATCTTTGTCACATCTCTCACAGGACCCATAAAATCAACTTTTTAAGCAGGACTGTGTAAAAACTATTCTGCCTTGAATCACTTATCAGTCAGAAGTGCCCTTCGAGTGGGAATTACTCAGCAATGTTGAGCATCCCTCACCTTGCACACAGGTAAAAGAAACAGACAAATAACATAACTTAGCTCAAGACCACAGGTCAAGTCACAAATGGCAGCAGAACCAAGATCTCCTGACCTCTGCTCTAAGTACTGCTGATTGGGCAAGACACAAGTTATTATTTCACAAAAGTAACTACAAGAGCTGAATCGGCACTGTGGGAAGCAGAGAATTCGTATCTCACTCCCCATTGAATATTCTTGTCTTTATATTTCATGTTCCTGTTTGTTCTAAGTGCTTCCACAGTTATGAAACAGTTTAAAACACCTAAATTCAGAGACACACTTGGATTAGGAAGATTATGTTCATGTGACACATTTTTCACCAGGCATGTCACAGAATGAACACAGATCAGGGAAATTAAAAAAGACTCAGGACAGATTTGGAGAAGAGTCACTCATCTTAGTCACTCTCCTGTGATATATTGTGGAAATAGACCACCTTCTGGTCAAAACCAAGTAATTACTAGTTTTGCAAAATGACTCATTTATTAAAAAATTATTTTCCACACCAAAAAAAATTAAAAAAAAATCTATTTGTACATTAGGGCTGGTAAGTCATTCTATGAATGCTTCCTGTTGGTATATTATTTGTAGGAAAGTCCAAGTTTCAATATTTTGATAATCAAATCAGTTCCATTATGAAAGATTAAAAACTGCTTAGGATAGTTTATGTTAATCTGTTTAAAGCTATCTAATGGATGCTTAATAAAGCAGCCACGAATGTAAGTTATTTTCTTTCTTTTCACTCTGATTAGCATAGATACTACTGCATTATCTGGGAATTGTTTCTATATCCTTACGATACCTTTATTCACAAAAACAAGACCTTTAGGGATAAATAATCTAAACAGCAATAAGGAACTGCCTTCTCTGTACATGGTTCATGGTTAAATTCAGGATTGACTTTGAGGTCATATTCACAGGGGAGGATCAGCTGCACTGGAAAGGATGAAAGACATCCTAATGCAGTCAGTTAACATCCATCGTGGAAAATATGCAGTAAGGAAGGAAGTAATACATATGGTGTTTCAAACAACAGATCAGTTAGAAAGGTATTTAATAGAACCACTTTTACCTGCAACCCCTGAGGATGACAATAGTACACAATAGTAAATTAAACCCATAACAAAAAATGGACTTTGCTCTCTGGCACATTCAGGTTGTTAAACCCTTTCACTTTTCATACCAGGGCAGCTGCATCCAAACTGCCCATGGAGAACGGATGCTAAATCCTCCCTTGTGCTGCCGGATTGTCTGGGTGAGCATCAGCTGTCCTGGCCAAAACTGTTCCATGCTGCACTCCACTGAGTTAACAGTATGGGGGACTCTGTTCCCATGACCAGGAACATTTTTTGGCATTGTTTATCTCCCCAGCACTGACACAGAGAGCTGATTCGCCATGCGTTTCCCACTGCAGCTCTTCTGAAGTACCAAGGTGTATTTTCAGAATCATGACAGTGATTTTGTGTTCGTAAAGTTTTTCACAAACACAAAGCCGTCAGGATAAAGAAATGGCCATGGCTTGCCCTGTAGTTGGCAACAAAAGCTGAGCACAAGACATGGTTCTGTAGACCAGAGGCAATTAGGTTTGGTGATACAGATGGCAGATCAGAGAGGACACTGCTGTGTGAGACTGCACTTCCCAAGGGCTTTCAAGCAAATTTCACTCCTCTACCACTCTTCAAATCTCCCTATCGTCTCCACATCTGTCTCCCCATGCTTTCCCAGCTCTAGTAACCAGAAAATAAAACCAAATGAAAAAGCACAGTGGAACTCACTGACAGCTAAACCTACAGTCTTTATTTATTCAAAGAGATGCTCTCAGCTCCAGAGTTTTATAACATTCTACAAAAACCTTCATTTTAAATCAATAATTCTTTGACTATCTTTTTAATCTTGTACTTCCAATTAGAAAGCAACACTGAAGAGAGCTGGAGACCCCAGTACCAAGCATACCCATAGTTCTTGCCCTCTTGGATCAGATGAAAACGTCTTCCAGTTCATGATCCAATGTTTAATAGTAACATTAACTGGAGGGGAAAAAAAGGACTTAAGAAAGTGAGAGTGTACTCTCTTAGAAAATAATTACATAAAAACTAGCACAAAGCCTGATCAACAGATTTAGTTCAAAGGCTACATTTAGATTTGCCACAGAATCATATGTGGTAGAAGACTTTAAACCTTGTTTAAAAGTTAACAGCAGTTGAAGCAACTCCATAAGATGCAGATTAGAGGAGTTCAACTCCCTGGTGTTCATCTTCAAAGTTGACATTTTAAACATCACATTAGAAAGTCACATAGCCACTTTTCAAATGAAAGCAATGGCAATGATTTATTTATTTCAGACATGAACAATAGAACTCATTTTTGAAACCAGACATTTGATTATTTATTTTAAACCCTGTTGCATGACTGAGTAATCCAGATGGGCACATGATCAGGGAAATTCTGGGCAATTCAAACTCATGCAGCAGTGCATGGATGATGAAAAGCAGCTTTGCTACTTTCCTTGGAACCATTCATATTTTCTTATGTTATTGACATCCTGCATTTAATCTAAGTCTTGAAAAAATCCACTCCACAATTAAGAACTTCATCAGCTATATCATTAATTTTCCCAGTATCTAAGTGAAAATTGGGAATATAGTAACAGAAAAAGAAATTTCTTGATGGAGTAACTGTGAACTCAAATCTTCATGTCTGACCTACATACACATTTCTACAAGCTACAGTCACTGTTTTGAGTCAAGAAGTATCCCTAATGGCAAAATGTCCATTTTTGAAAGATGCAGACTGCTTAGGCTGCCAGGAGAGTGATCTAGACAAAGAGAATATTTGTGAGAGAAGCCTGCCTGAGAACTACCCCAAAAGCAGGGTTCTTCAACAGATACAGAAGCAGAGTGAGGATCCTTCAGCAAACAGCCTTAGATAGGGTACTGGATAGGGTACTGCTTCACTGTCTGTACATCATTTTCTGTTCCTTTTTGCATTTATGGTGGCTGGAGTCCAGATTATAGCCTTCTGAACCTTCCCCTGCTGATTGGGTCATACCATGATCCACAAAATCTCTTAGAGGCAACAAAGAGTTTCTTTTTGAAAAATGAGAATGAGTTTTTTGCCGAAAACCCAGTAAAAAATAGAAGGTAACAGCAGTACTTCCTTCTTACCAGAATCCTACAGAATAGGAATAGTTTAGAAGTTATGTGCAGATTGACTGGAAAAGAAAAAAAAAAAAAGATGTGACACACTTAGGCTCCCAGATCTCCATTTTCCAAGCAGTTCTCCAGCAGCCTGACGGTCAGCTGTAAGTGCTCTGCTCTGGAAAATGAGAGATGCAGGCTGGAAAATATTTAGGTTGAAAAAAAGTACCAGTAAAATGGGCAGAAGAGTTACTTCTCTTCTTCCTCTGGTTTAAAAACTAAAGCACCCCGGGCCAAATTTTATTTATTTATTTCCAGAGCTGGGTTCTTTTGAAATGTCAGACATTTCCCACGCTGCGTTGATAGATAAATACATAGGGATCCTGTTATGCCTCTTCATTCCGCAAATAACACATTGACCTTTTTTGGGGCTCCTTTGCCTGAACAAAGTCAGACTTTTCCAGGAGCAATGCCCACCACAACAGCTGCTATGTTGGCTTAGGAGAAATGACATGAAACTAACTACCTTTGATTAATAAAAGGCGACCTATTCTCCTCTAAAACTTCAATACATTTGCAAAGCCACAGCTGAAAGCCAGCTACTAAAGAATACAATGCATTCTCTAGGGATGTCAATCACAGCAGTATAATTAGTTCAAATGAGAAGCACTAATAGACTTTTAGGAGAGGAAAGTGTTATTGTCTGATGGCAAAAGAGCACATATCAGACTAATCAGGGTGATTAAGTAACGGTATTTGTCTATTTGCAATGCCTTTGCTACCACAGTTGGAAAGCAGCAGCACCGCTGGTGACTTGGAGAAGCATGATGATACTTACACCAAATGTTAACAAAGGTGCTTGTTAACTTCTCCTTCCCCAAAGCAGCTTCTACCAATAAATACGTATTTAAATCACAAGGAAAAAAAAAATCTTTGCCTGCACTATGTTTTTTTTTTTTTTTTTACTGTAATCATAAAAACAAATTGACTGCTGGAGAAGGCAAATCATGGCAACACTAGAAGATACTTTTTTTTAAATTTTATTTTTTTTTTATTTTTTTATTTTTTTTTTCCTTTTTTCTTTTTTCTTTTTTTTGCTTATAAATGTACATCCTGCTCGTAGCCCTTGTAACCTAGCAACAAAAGCAGCAGTCTGTGTGAAATGGATAGAGCCTGCTGCTGGGGCTCTCTCCTCAAAACAGCAGCCATCTTTGGTGTGTAACTTGACGAGAGATTTCATCATTCTGCATTAAAATTACCTCCAGATGCTGGAGGTTGCTACAGCCAGCTCAGCAGTGTCGGCTTTTGATTTATCACCTCTTCTCCCACTGCATGAGAAATATCAGAGGCACATCACATGTTCACCTTGTCTCTTTATTAAGAAAAGTAAAGCTGCTTTGTTAAAAAAAGGTTAATACAAGCCCTTGTTTATTTCAGGCCTGATTGCTGCAAGCTTGTCTCTGCTCCTTATTTTTTAACCCCTCCATAAAGAGAAGTAGGATTCTCTTGCTCTACCCAGTCATGTTTATGGCCCTCTTCTGTATTTTTATGCTATTTAATGTACCTTTTTCTGGCAGGATTCATTCAGGTAATTTTTTAATTGCACACTGGTATGAAGCCAGTCTTCCCTCCCCACCCTGGCTCTCCCAATACCCATAATAACCACAATAAATCACTAATAATTCAATAAATTAAAAAAAATCCAAATCACTACTCCTAACTAAAATCCCTGCCTGCTAGGTGTCTGACCTCCAAATTGTTCAGCATGGTCATCCCCTGGAAAGAACAATCCTTGTCTCCTGCAACCCTGAGATCTGTGCCACTGCCACAAACACCCTGTGACAGCCAGCCAGCCAGCCAGCCCACTCTCAGGGGACACTCATGGGCAGGGGGAGATTTTGGGAGTGGGTTGGGAAGCCGGGAGCTGCTCTGTGTGCAGCGAGGAGGTGGCAGCCCCCAGCCTGCTGTGTGACACTGAGAGTGTCCAGGCTGCACCTTCCCAGGAGAGGGGTGACCTGCTGGGACACCAGCTCTGCTCCCACAGAGGGTCCAGGGTGACACATGGGACCCGGTCCCTATTGGGGGATGACAGGGGTGACACAGAGGTCTGTGCCCCTGCGGAGGGGCCAGGGTGACACGCGGATCAGGGCCACCGCAGGGGTAATAAAACAGGTGACAAATGGGCCCGGGACCCTGTGGAAGGTACAGGGGTGGCCCGCGGGGCTGGGTCTGTGGGGGAAGGACCGGGGTGACAGGCAAGGCTGGGCCCCGGGGTGGCACAGGGGGTGACACCGTCTGACACCGGTGCTGGCTCCTCCGCCCGCTCCCCAGCCCCGCGGGGCCACTCCGGTTCCAGCTCCGGTCCCGTACTCACCGCGGCCGCCGAACACCTCCTGCCCGGCGTCGCCCACTGCCCGGAAACGGCTCGCTGGGCGCTGCGGGAGAGGGAGCGGGAAGGAGCTCGTTCCACCCCCAACGGCTCCGCTCCGCCCCGCAGGGGCAGGGCCCAGGAGGGCAGGGCTGGGGCGGGCCGGAGCTCGACCGATCCCCTCCGTCCTCTGCCCTGTGTCTCACAGGCTCCCGGGATGAGCCGGCGGCTGTAGGGCCCGGCGTTTATCAGGTGCCCGGGTTGGGGACAGGTCAGCGAGGGGATAGCAGTGCCAGGGGCAGAGGATGCAAAGGCTGCCTGGACAGAAGAGAAGGGATTTCTACTTACTTTCACGTTTTCATCACTTGTGCATTCGTACGCACTGCAGAAAACAGCCAGAAAAAAAATGCCGAGCAACCACACGTCCTTGATGTTGTTGGAAGGCTGAGAATTAATTCAGAGCATGTATTCCTCTTTTTGCATCATCGATCCACATTTTACATCATCTGATAGCTTCTTTGTTTCGCATTGTATGTGCAAGAATTTGAGATTTGATAAAAACAGTAGGGATCCTCACTTAAACTGTTCCTATTCTTTCCCCGGGGTAACTTCCTGATGAACACACACCAGCTGGATTCCAGATTGGCACATTAATGCTTGAATCTGATAGTGTTATAAGTCAGCAGCATATGAGCTGGTGTTATAGTACCACAGAATGGTTTGGGTTGCAAGACTCCTTAAAGTTCCAAGCTCCCTGACATTTTTTTTTTTTTTTTAAATTTATTTATTTATTTTTTCCCCCCCAGTTTCCAATTGGCACTAGAAATCAGCTGAGGGTAATGAAGAGCTGCTGCACATTGTTTTTATTAACATAAATGTCCAGTATGTGGCACTGCAGGACCAGGTTTTCGGCAACCCTGGCTCACAAACGGTGCAGTCAAAGGCAGGTGTGAGATCTGTCAAGACTTTTCTGCTCCATAAAAAAAAAAGTAGTTGTAGAGGAGGTGGGAAATGATTTGTGGTGACAGCCGTGAAGGTGTGCTGCAAGGACCTGGGGTGCATTCACCCTGGAAGGTGTTAGGAACTGGCCTAACACAGAGGACTTGGAGGGAGCATATGAAAGTCAGTCTGCATGTAGAAGAGACACAAAGCTACTTTTAAATGGGCAAACCTCTTCAAGGAGAGATTAGGAACCCATTTCCTCTATGATAGGGCTATTTTATAAATGTCTCCTGTGGGATTCTTCATGCCCTGAAGCATTGGTGCCAGACTGATCTGGGATGGCAATAGGCAGCTACAGATGTTGTGTGGATGGCGAGAGGAAGCGCAGCACTGTCCTGCAGGACACTGGGAACAGCCACAGGATCTCACAACTGCTTCAACAAGGCCTGACAAATTTTTTTTTTCATCCTTGAGGGGCCAGATTTCACCTCCTTACTCTTTTCAATGGCTTTTGGAAACAGGAATTAAAAATATGCACTCCCCACTGTTTATTCCTGCAGCAACCTAGGATGGCACTCGATAAGCCCTGACAGCATGCAGAAGCAGGATTTGACACACATGTTATACATGCCATAACAACATGGGAAGGCATGCAGTAACACAAGCAAACAGATGAGAACCACATGTGACAGCACCACAGAATAGCACATAGCATGCTGCAACACAAGAGAGCATGCAACAGCATGAACAGCATGAAACAACACTTGACACCATGCTACAGCGTGACTGGTACACTTGGAAGCTGATAGAAATGCCGAGAGAGCAGTGAGAGATTCATAGCAGCAGGGAATTCCTAGAAAGTTACGGAAAATGTTTAGAAAGTCATGGGAAATTCCTAGAAAGCTACGGGGAAAGGTCCTGGAAAAAAAATCTAAGTAATTCTGCTTAGATAGCAGAATTCCTAAAAAAGCTGTGGGAGGGACTCCAGGAAAGAAAAAGATGAATTCTGAGAAAGCTGGCAACAAATTCCTAGAAAGCCAACGGGAATTTCCTATGAAGTAAGGAGGAGTTGCTGAAAGCAATAGAGGAACCCTAGAAAGAAATGTGCTGTTCCCAGAAAACTGTGGGAAATTTCCCAAGAGCAAAAGAGAACTCCTGGAAAGCAGAAGGAGCTCCTATAAATAGCACAGAATTACTAGATAGCATCAAGGAAAATTCTGGAAGAGCATTAGGGATTTCTTCAAAGCAGCTGGAGATCCCTCAAAAGCAAATATAAATTCCTGGTAAAGTAAAATACTTAAGAATACTTAGAAATACTTAGAAAGCAATGGGAAAGTTTCCTCGAAAGAAACATGAAATTCTCTGAAAGCTGTGAAAATTCCTAGAAAGATGGAAGGGACATTCCCAGATATCACTAGAAGTATCCTAAAAAGGCATATGAAATTCCTAACAAGATGTAGAAAAATGCACGAAAGCAATGGAAAAATCCCAGTCAAGCTAGACATCCTGTAGTACCTAAAGACCCGGGGAAGTTCTTGGGAAGAAAAGCTGAGAAAACACAGAAAACCAACCACTGTAGAAAGTGAAACCAGCAAGTGGATAGTATCAGATCTCATGGCCTTTCCTGAAATGTAATTTCTAAATTTATTTATTTATTTTAATTTCCCACACCCCCACGTGTTCTATAAGCCTAGAAAAGATGGCTTAGTTGAACTTCTCTGAAGTGGAGAGGACCAGCTCTTTCTGAATGCCTGTGGTGGTGGAGCTGGGCCCTCATGCACATGAACCCCAGCCCTGGGCAGTTGAATTTTGAAGCATTGAGCAGGGGGAAATGGCTGATTTGGAAAACCTTGAAACAGATTTTGACAAATGGGTGATGAAATACAGGGAACATTTCCATCTTGGGAAGTATTGTCTATTAGAGAACGTCACAGCAAAAACTCAACTGCCATGCAGGGCAGGGAAAAGCCAAGGGCATTGAGGCAGGCTGCAAAGAGTGAGATGTTGCATTCTTTTCATTCTAGTGTTTTATCTAACTTGATAAACTCAATTTGGTAAGGACTTGGAAAACCAGCATCTTGCCTCCGAGAACAATTTAATCCCAGAATCTGCAACATTGCAATGGCAGCAGGGTTATCTGGGGAGCTGCAGAAGGGAAAATGCTGCTGGAGCAAGCAGAACTCCAACATTGGGAAATTCAGAGGGTGGACTTCCAGTTGACCCTGTCCACCAAAAAGGGACCTGCTGAATTCCTGTATGGGTATGGTGGGGCTGCAACCCATTCTTGCCTCTGTGGCTCTCTGCCCCACAGGTGTGAAATGCATGTGTTGGTCTTTACTACAAACAAGAAATGATGCTTTTTGCAGTATCAGCGTCTTTTTATTTATTTATTTATTTTTTTAAAAAATCTTTTTTAAAGTATCAGTTTGGTTACCTTTAAATCAAGGCTCTGTCAATGTCTGCCTGTCAATGGAGGAGCTGACCATGCTGGCTGTGCAATACTGTGGACTTAAATAATCAGTTATCATGCAAACTGTTGTGGTGCAAACTATTGCTCACTTGCTCCACTAAGCACTGGAGGCAATGGGTTCCAGGAGGTAACAAGCTCACTCTTCACTGTCATGCATCCTGCACCAGAAAACCACAAAAATCTGCCAGTAGAGTCTAAAGAGTTCCTTTCCAGATGTCAATCAGAGGCTGGGCTGGAATATTGGGAAGTATGCATTTTATGCTGGCACACAGCTCAGGAGTATGTCTGTGACACCAGCTTAGGAGGGGTGAGTGCCACCTACCAAACCATCTGCTAAGAAAATTGTATTCTCTGCTGTCTCATTCCCTGTTGCTAGAAATCACTTTAGCACTCATCTGTGAAGAGTTTTGCTGCTAATATATCTAGCTGTATTCTTTTTATCCATCCACTCAGAATTAATTACTTCTGAGATTGAGATTAATTTCATTCTAATGAATCATTCTCTATCACTGGCTCTATTTCATTCCTGAGATACTAATTAGTATGTCAAAGCCATCTTTAACATTAAAAGTGCTGTCATTTTTTCGGTGACTTTTCTTTTGATTCACATGTCCAATTTCAGGTTTCTGGGGCCTAAAATGTCTATGCAGTGTGAAGTGAAAGAAAAAATGCAAGCTATGTAATATTTTAAAAATAATGAATATGCAAATAAAGCACAAACTGGGAGACAATGGCCCAGTCTGTATTTTTGTGTTGAAGTACTAATTTATGTGCTGCTTCATATAGTAGGTCCTCAGCAATCAGGTGTGTGGGGGTTTTATATGCGTGGATTAAAATGCAAAATTCAGCAGCACATCAGGTGCCTATATTTGTCATTGAAATCACCAGAAATGCTGAGATATTTTGTATTTGTTGGTTTTGATTAGGCTTTAAAGAAGGGGTCTTGGTTTGCTGTGGATTGCTTGGTACTGTTCTGCTGTGCTGCAGGGATGAAGCAGTCGGAGGAAGCATTTTTCTTCCCTGAGCATTCTTAGCTATAATTTTTTCTCATAATTCTTTGCAGTTTGGCTTTCTGCTCACTCTGGTGGGAAGTGTTGGCAGGGCAGTAAACCTCCTCCTACTCTGTATCTGCAGCAGATGGAAATCCCAGGAAGAGAAGGGAGGAAATTTTAGTCTTCCCTGCTTGGGAGATTTCCAGTGTGATTTAAGATCCAGTAATGGACTTTGGTTTGATGGAGAGGGTTGAGCTGTGAGAGGAATGGTCACTCCAAGTGTTCATTGTGGAAAACTTTTCTTTCCCTGGACCAGTGGGAGTGAGGGTGTGGAACAGGAAAAAAACCCACAAAAAGTAGCTCTGCTGGTTAAATAGCATGGTTTATGGCAGCATCTCACCAAGCTTAAATTACCTGTAACTCCTGCATGGCAGGAGGCTGGGGACTGTTTAGATGACAGCTTCTGCTTGAATCACTCGCCAAAAGTTTGGTATCTCTGTTTCTTTCCTGACTTCCACTTCCCTCCAAAAAGACAATTCATTGGTAAAATCAGGGGGGTTTATCAGCTGAAACCAACCAGCTTTGCTCTGTGTTTGCACTGAAAATACAGAGAGGTTTTACTGGGGGGGGAAGATGAACAGAGCCTGAACAGGCTCTGAGCAGGATGGGGATGGGGGGCAGGCACAGCTCTTTGTCCTTCATAAACAACCAGATTTTTGTTTCCACCACACCTAAAGCTTGTGTGTGCAGAGCCCTGCAGACACAAGGCTGCTTTTTGAGACTCTGCTGCCTGATCTGCTACAGAGCAGAAACCCTCTCTGCAGCTTCCTCCATGGTGGCTCAGGGGTGGATGTGTCCTGTCCTGGCTGGGACCAGGGCTGTGCCCCAGCAGTCAAGCATCACTGTACTGGGGAGGGGAGATGCTAGAGGGGCAGCAAGGCCTGCTCCTGCCATGTGAACACCCTGCAGACAGTGTGTTAGGTCCAGATCTGAGTTACCAGTCACACTGCCCAACAAATCATGCCCATTTATACCCTCCTTGCATTACCATTTGTGTACAACCCTACCGCTGCCTGAATTAGCCTGAATTCTAATTTCAATTAGAATTGAAAAATTAATTTATATTCAGATTTTCATGATTAGTGTTTCTGTTTGTAGTTTCTTCATTTTCCTTTTCCCTGTCAGTGTCCAGATCCTGCACATACATCACCTGATATACAGAGATGCTTTTTGCACCAGTTACCATTGGAAATAATCCAAAAGTCAACAGTGCAAGGGCACTGATGTACTTTTTGAGATCAGTCCTGCTGAGTCTCCCAGACTCTAAAGTCCAGCTGCAAATGGACATGCCTATAACCTACATTAAAATAAAACCACCAATGAAACAAACACATAAAAAAGCCCACTCAATACTAGATATTTAGACTCTTGTTGTCAGTGTTGGGGGACTAGAAATGATTTGTCTCACTGATCCTTTCTCCCTGCTTGTGGATCTTGATCATTCAAGAATGAGCTTGAGATCCTTGGAGATGAGAGGGTTTTTTTTATCAGCAGAATAATAGGGTTTTTTTCTGCTGCTACTCTGAGCTTTTGTACTCTCTTCTGTGGTTCTCCCTGTGGAATGCTCAACGTGATAATATCAATTCAACCAGTGTGCTTCACTGATCTTTAGGAGAGTTCCTAGCTGTTTGATTTCCAGGAACCCTTGATTTTTCTGAGAAGGTTAAATTGAGGCTCAAGTTATCTTGGCTTATTAGTATCACCAGCTATTTGGAAACCTGACAGCTCTTTCAGGCATTATTTCTGTGAACATGCCTCAGATGATTTCATTTTCAATAAAACCCAGAAAGACTCAAAAAGTCATCCTGAGAGTGACAGGAGTACAACTTGTATCCATGTACTCCAATATTACTTTGTAAATCAAGCTGCCTCTCTCCACCTTTACCATGCATGCTATTTTGTAGATTAAAGCATGTATTTCTTTGAACAGAAGATCTGGACTTTATTCAACTCTGATTTGGTCTTCCAGTAGCTAATTACTGTTTGGATTAAGATAATTCGGATCAAGGTTCTACTCAGTATTTATGTTCTTAAACCTTTATATGGACCAAACAGAACTTCTTCCATACAGAGTCTCCTGGGAGGAGCAGGTGACTCACAGGTGGCAACAGCAACACAAAAGCTTTCCTTTGCTAAGCATTGCTTAGGTTACACCATCAGTCAGAAGTTATTAAAACCAAAAAATTTAAGCAGCTGTTTTATGTGGGTGCCCAGGGAAAATTAGAGAAGCTCTGTGCTTGTTTCTGAACCTCCAAAACCACCTGCACTCTTGTCCTGTTGCTGATAGTTTCAGGCAAGTCCTGACCTGGGTGAGAGCTGATCCTTCTCATGCTGCCTGAAGGCAGGTGGCCAGACAGCAGCAAGAGGAAAACTCACTTTGTATTTTGCATAACTGGCTCATAGAGTTCTGTCAATTGGCTGCCTAAAATCCCACCACTACCTTTCTCTGAATAATAATAAAGGTTTAATGGATTTTGCTTTTGTTCCTCACCTGGGCATGACTATTAAATCATGAAAATTTTAAAAGCTTACAAATTATCTGAAGTGAGGAATGAGCACCACAGGGTTCCCTGCATGAAATGCTGGCATTTGAATCCTGCATAGCTGTGGCTTTGCTCCACTACTACTGTCTTGGCTGAGCCAGACCTCGTGGCCACCCCTGAACTTGTCACACAAACTTGGAGCTAAAACAGGAGAGAAGCTCTGCCTTTGAAACACATACTTGAGGCGTGAAACAAAGAAGGATTATGATATTCTTAAAAGCTAAAAGGCTTTTTTAAAATGTCAAATTCAAAAGAAAGTTTTAAACCCTTACCCTATGAGTAACACGAGGGTCTTCCAAGGCATTCATCCTCTTCCCCAGGAAAGGCAATTCCGTAGCAAAAATAAATTGCAACGAAGAGTGTGTTTAATGAGCCATTCAGCAGATGATTGAGGGCAGCCTGCTCCCTCCTCTGCAATAGGTACTTTAGTATTTCTCTCCAGTATGCCCCAAAGAGTGCCCTGTTTGTGTACTCTGCCGCAGTGATTTCTCCTGGAATAGTCCAGGATGGCTGCAGTAGAAAGATGTTCTGGGGGAGCCTCTAGAAGTTGTTACAAATAGAATAAAAAATGCTCAGTGACTTCTTATGCAGCCAATGTTCCCCTCAGCTGAGGGTTTCTGCCAAAAGACAGGAGTTGGCTACATTTTCAGAAGATAAGCGTAATGCAGTAAACCTCACTTGTGTTGTTCTTTAAGAAGAACAGGAGAAAAAAAAAGAAAAAATAATATTGAGAATAGAAGAAGAGAAGTCACAGTGAGTTTCATTAGAGATGTCTATCACCAAACAGCACAGGATTAATTTTCTTGTCTATTTTTCCCCTCCTCTACAGATGAATGTTGATTAAAGGACAGGATAATAAGAAGGGGGAATGAGAACTTGCTGAGAAGCAGTTAAAAAAAGAAAAAAGTGAAAGAGAGAGGGAAAGGAAAACAAGTGGTTTAGCTAGCTAGTCAAGGTTACTACAACACTATATCTTCTTTAATTGACATAATGAAAAATTATAGATGGCACAAGAGCAACTTCACTAATGCTGGACCCTACAAAATTTATCTTGACAACTCAGTGAGCGTATTTGTTCTTCAAGGAGGTTTTTAATCTTTCTGTGATGTCTTTTATCTTAGTTTTCTGATTTTTTTTAGGGTTGGGTTGTGGTGTTTTTTTTTTTTTTTTTAGAAAGATGCTTGTACAAGGGTAACAACTTGCAAATCAGCTTGTTCATCTTCCATCGCCTGTTGTGGGTAAGGTAGAACAACAACAACAACAACAAACTCTTGCAGAAAGGAAAGTGCCGAGACACAACTGCTCTGGTTTTGGTACTTGCTATCGAACTTGGGGGACTTTTGCAAAAACACTGTTTAAAGAGTTACGGATTTTTGAGTGCAAGGCCGGCAGTGTATGGAGCTGTTTTGTCTGCAGAAATCGAAACTGCCATCTGCCATCAGGGGGTGCCCGCTCCGGGGAGTCCCGATTGTTCCTCTGCTGTCCCCTCTCCTCATCTCGATCAAGTTAGTCATGATGCGGGTCCTCAGGCAGCTACACATTCCCTGGGAACCCAGCTTTGGGTTCCCCCCCGCCCCGTTCCCTCCCTGCCTGCGTGCAGGGATAACGAAGCCCCTATGCCATGTCACCAACCCAGCGTTTAATGTCGCCTGGCCGGGGCGGAGAGATGCGGGGCAGGGGGCGCAGCCCTGGCCCCCCCGGGGCTCCTCGGCGGGGCGCGGGGCCGCGGCTGCCCAGGAGAGGGAG
>JAAWXA010000026.1:4631291-4650435 GCA_038090715.1 Florisuga fusca | reverse complement strand
GGGGGCGCGGGGAGGCGGCGCGGAGCAGCGCGGAGCGGAGTACGGCCCCGGCAGCCTCCCGCCGTCAGCCCCGACCCTCCCTGCCCCGGTGAGTACCGCACCGTCTGCCTCCCCTTTCTCGCTGTCCCGGGAGGGGGTCCCAGCCGAGCCCCCTGCCCTTCCCCTAGCTGCTCTCCCGGGGGTCGGGGAAGCCGCGGGTGCCTCGGCCCGCAGCCCGCCCCCTGAGCATCGCACAGCTCCGAGTTAGGTGCCGGCACTTACTTTCCGCATCTATTAATCGAACTCCTCTGGCTCGCAGCGCCGAAGCACCACGCAGCATCCCGGGAGTCCAGGACGGGGCAAAGTAATCCTGTTTGCGCTAAACTCCAGGACAGCAGCTCCAGGAGCGCGGCTTTGCCTCTCGCCCCTACATTAATCCCCGGGAAGGCCGACAAACCAGGGAGAGGCTGCCCAGAGGAAGCTGCGCCCGACCGAAGATGTTAGAAGAGGTGAACGGGGGTGTGTTTTACCCGCTGCGTGCCTCCATGCCTGTCTTTCCCTTGTCTTAATTCTCTAGGAAAGAGACGCTAGGCAGACAGACCTTCTTCCCTGGAGGGGCGATGCTGCCGAGCCCTGCCCTGGGCAGAAGAAGCCTTTGCCGCCGGGACCTGCCGGGACCGGAGATGCGCGGCCCGGGGCAGGCTGCGGGAGAGGGTGAGAAGCTGCCGCCTCCTGCGCTTATCTGAGAGGGAAAAAGCATGTTGAAAGATGGACCCGACCCCTGAAGCGCAGCCCCGCTGAACAGGAGGTGGGATTATGCCGGCGTAGTTATGGAGAGCTATCGCCTGGCAGCGGAGCGCTAAAGCCACTCGTCCCCGCTGGAAGAGGAACAGGCACCGGCCTCCACCCCGCGTCGTGGCCGAGGGGTCACTCGTGTCCCTCTGCTCCTCTCGTCCTTTCTCCTTCCAGTGACGACGGAAGAAAGAACTGGTACTCAGCTGTTGCCGGTGTTGGGAATACCGTGCCTTTTGCCTGGGTATATTTGCCCTGCTGTGCCGCTCCGACGGGATGTACAAAGTGCCACAGGGACTGATCCGGCCAACAAAGTTTGCAGAGTGATCAGCAGGGGCGGTGGGATGGAGAGAGCTGGGCACACGCAGGCCAGGTCTGTCACGCACGGTCTGACCCCACTAATCTGCTGCTCCTTTGAGAACTAACTCCTGATGATCATTCAGACTGCAGCCTTTTTCTTTTACTTCTCTCCTGCCAATTTGCACTTTCAGGGAAAAGAGAAACACACACATACACCCGAGGCAATGCAGTGTTTCTGTGTTGGTTTTGTGTATAAGATTTGCTATGCAATTCCAAAAGTAAAAGAGGAAGAGAGATGGCCCTGCATCCCAGAGCACACAGGGAATCAGAGGTGAAAGGTAGGAGCCAGCATTTCTCATTTAGATAAAACTAAATAAGCTGAGCTACTTGTTACTGAAAACAGAAATGTTTTAAACACACCTTCTGTGTGTTTATTTTGTCTTAAAAGTGCACAACTCGGTTTGAAACTAAGTGAAGAATTGCTCTGACACTGCCCAGAAAGAGAAAACTGATGCATGTTGTAACAGGAGTGTACGGAGGAGGAAGGATGAAGTGTTTCATCAGTGAGACATTTAGGAGATTAAACTAGAGAAAAAGCACCTCGAATAGTACGCTTCAGTTAGTACGAAGGGCTAGTGCAATGGACGCTGGAAACACTCGATCAATAGCTTATTTAAGTGGGAATATATGCAAGCTTGGAAAAGTGATTGCTTTCCTGTCTGTGGGGTGTATTTGCAGAGGACAGCAGCAGATCATTTGCAGGTAAGCTGTCTGAATTAGGCTGCTTCCTGCTGGGGCGGTGCGGTGTGTTTCTGGAGGAACTTCTAAAAAAAAACCTGTCTGTAGAGTAACTGTATTTGTGCATTTTCAGTTCCTGCTCATAATGCTCTGGGTGTTGTTCAGGGAGATTGAAAGTGGGTGAAGTGAATCTGGGGGCGAAGGGACCATTAAGAAAGGACCTTCGGTCTGTTTGGTGATGAGTAATGGACGACTGATGTCTCTGATCACTGCAAGGAAAGGAGCTGTTGTCGTCATGAAAATCATGATATGATTTTCCCTCAGGAGAAGCTATGACTTGGAACGACACCACTATGGACGGGGAAGGGTTGCTGGTGGAAAGGGACTCTTCCTTTAGGATCCTCACAGGCTGCTTCCTCTCTTTGCTGATCCTCTCCACACTGCTGGGAAACACGCTGGTCTGTGCAGCTGTCATTAGGTTTCGCCACCTCAGGTCCAAAGTTACTAACTTTTTTGTCATCTCCCTGGCTGTGTCAGATCTTTTGGTGGCAGTTTTGGTAATGCCGTGGAAAGCTGTGGCTGAGATTGCTGGTTTCTGGCCTTTTGGTTCATTTTGCAATATCTGGGTGGCCTTTGATATTATGTGCTCAACAGCCTCCATCTTAAATCTCTGTGTCATTAGTGTGGACAGATACTGGGCCATCTCCAGCCCATTTAGGTATGAGAGGAAAATGACCCCCAAGGCAGCCTTCATCCTGATCAGCGTGGCGTGGACTTTGTCCGTGTTGATTTCCTTCATCCCTGTGCAGCTGAATTGGCACAAGGCTACAACCACAAGCCTTTTGGACCTCAATGCCAGTTTACAAGGCATAAGCATGGACAACTGTGATTCTAGCTTAAACAGGATGTATGCCATCTCCTCTTCTCTAATTAGCTTCTATATACCTGTGGCCATCATGATAGTAACTTACACAAGGATATACCGGATTGCTCAGAAGCAAATACGACGCATCTCAGCTTTGGAGAGAGCAGCAGTGCATGCCAAGAACTGCCAGAACACGAGTGGCAACAGAAGCAGTATGGACTGCCAGCAACCAGAGAGCAACTTCAAAATGTCCTTCAAGAGGGAAACAAAGGTTTTAAAGACTTTGTCGGTGATCATGGGGGTGTTTGTGTGCTGCTGGTTGCCATTCTTTGTATTGAACTGCATGATTCCCTTCTGTGAGCCTACTGAACCATCCAAGGGAGCAGAAGCTTTCTGCATTAATTCCACCACCTTTGATGTTTTTGTTTGGTTTGGGTGGGCTAATTCTTCCCTCAACCCCATAATTTATGCCTTCAATGCTGATTTCCGCAAGGCTTTTTCAACCCTGCTGGGATGCTACAAGCTCTGCCCTATATCTGGCAATGCTATAGAGACTGTTAGTATTAACAATAATGGAGCAGCTGTTTTTTCAAGCCAACACGAGCCCAAAGGGTCCAGCCCCAAAGAGTCTAATCTGGTTTATCTGATTCCACATGCAATTATCTGTCCGGAAGAAGAACCTCTCAAAAAGGAAGAAGAGGGTGAACTATGTAAGACCTTGGAGAAAATGTCTCCAGCACTGTCAGGTATCTTGGATTATGAAGCCGATGTTTCTTTGGAGAAGATCAATCCCATCACACAAAATGGGCAGCATAAAACCTGAGCAGTAAGGTTTACCCAGCAAGACCTAATAGTGTATATTGTAATTTTTTTAAAGAAAAACAACATACAAGTTTTTATGGTAAAAAAAAGCTCTAGGGAGACGTTTGCACCTGGCTCAGAATCAATTTTCCTTGTATTCAAAGCAAATTTAAGATTTAAAATAATAAACAAGAAAATATATTAAAAATTGGTTAAAAAAGCATATTAAGCTGTACTGTTCATACTGAGGAAAAGACACAAATTTAGCTACAGTGCAGTGACAAAGAAAATATTTCTTCTCTACAAAGAGAAACCAATTTCTAGCTTAAAATGAGGCAGAAGATAAATGTTAAGTAAAGATGAATGTTTACTAAAAGTTAAAAGATTGCTGTGTCTTGTGAAAGTGGGTGTTAACAGGTCTTAATTAAAGACTGAGGGATTGTAAAGGTAGGTAGATGCCTTCTTAAAATTATTTCTGACAAAGAATTGAGCCTTATAATGAGAATGGTTATTTTTAAAGCTTTGGGAGGTAATATGTTGATACTGGTTTTATTTATTTATTGTTTTAAATTGATATTTTTCATATGTTATAACAGATCTAGCTTTATTTATGTTATTTAAGATGTCTAAATAATGGGATATTTTTGGAGTGTCATAACTGCATTTTGACCAGTCAACCAGTCAGCACTTTATTACATGCTCTGATAGTCTGCAGAGACAGTGAGGGGAATGAAGGAGTGTTAGTGAGCTCACCAGGAAATCAAGGAATCAGCAAAACTGATGTTGTGTTGATTTTGTTTGCTTGTGGGCATTTTTGTTTTTTTGTTTTGTTGGTATTTCTTTCAAAAGATAGGACCAGTGTTGACTGAGTTGTGAATTCTCTTCCCTTATAGAAATAAAAGAAGTTGCTGCTATTTATTTTTTAAAAAGTTTCATGTTACAAAGACTTTGGTAGAATGTCAAGTTTGTGGATCTGTAAATACCTTAAATATGACTACAACCTTAAGAAGAATCCAATTTGAGAAAAAAGCTTCTTAGGTGACAATTCTTAGAATATAATGTTTTGTACCTATGTAAGATAAAACAGCTTTCTCAGACTTTTCTTATTTCAAGTCTTGGATATCTTTTCTGAACAAACACAATTGATTAGAATGGTAGTAAACATGATAACTCTCCTTATCATCTGTATTATTGCAGCTCCATCAGGTTCATGCTGTCTGCTGCTGTATCATGGTCAGAATTAAAAAGTGAGGTACCTAGTTCTTTATTTTGGAAAAGTAAAGGATATTACATTTTAGTAATTGCCATGCCAATAGTCCATTCAATAAAGAATAGTGCCTCATTACTATTTTGGATTAAGACATTTCTAAATATGTATGGAACTGCAGCCCCCACCTGAAAAATATCCTGTGAGGTCCAAAAAAGTTGTTAATGTTTAATTAAAAAACCTGCTACTTTTCCATTGTCCTTCCCTGCTGCTTTCCCTTTGTAATGCCAAAAGAAATCAGTGAAAGTTGGCAACAGGAACATTGATTGTTAATATTCAGCACTGTTTGAAGAAAGCTATTTGGTTTCTGAATGGGAGAAAATACCCTTTGGAGCAACTTTTTCATAATATATATCAAAATATCCTGTGTCGTCAGGAAAAGAGAACTGAGAGGAAAAAATTTAAAGTCTAATGAACTATATACATCCTGCATCAGGTCTGTGTATTTATGTATTGTGAATGTTTTCATAATTTTATTGCCTGTATGCTGCTTTCATACATATAATAAAATTATTTTGTGAACAGAAGGTCAAATAAAACAATCTACTTTGCATTTATTAAATGCATGCTGGGTTTTGCCAGTTGTATTGATTGTGTTAAGGCCCAGGACTGTTCCTCTTTTTCCGTTTGCCCTTATTTGGGATCACACCCATGAGGCAGATGGGAATTTTTATTAGAAGCAGGAGAAAGTCCTCTCTACTGAGAGACCTCTGAGCCCTTGCTCTAAAGTAGGATTTCAAAGCAGTAAAAACAATCTGGAAACAATCTCGATCTGCTATAATTGAAGAGTTAGAGTGTGTCAAGCTTGACCTGCTGGTGTCTTACTTCAGTGAGTTTTTTTGCCTGGGTGTAACAGAATAGTGAACTTGGTTTATAACATGCTTTTATTGTTGCTTTTTCTTCTACTTCTTCTCCCTCCTCTCAAGCTGTGTTGTATGTTTCAAGAATTGATACAGCCCCACTACTAATTTTTATGCTTTGGAACAAAATTAATGATTTTAGAAGTGATATGATGGTGTGTGCAGCTGAGGTACAACACTTTCCCTCTGTTTGCAGCAGACCTTTGCTTCATTTTTGTCTCTGTCAGCAGATTCATTTTGAAATGAAGAAACAAATGAACGTGGTCACTTCTGCCTCAAGCATTACCAGCTCAACCCGTTCAGCAGCTGGGATCTGAGCTGGTGCATGAGCTGCAGTGATGCCCAGCTCTCCCTCCTTCAGTGCTTCCTCCCCTTGGTCAGTGGGTGCAGCCAATCTGTCAGCAGGCAGGGAGCCTGGTCTGCCTCCAGGCTTTCTTAGCTCCTTAAATAAAATTTCCTTGCGTGGTCCTGATGGCTGACTTTTTTAAAAATCCTTTGAGGAAATGTTTTTCTTCTTAAAATGGACACAGCTAAAGATGAAATTCTGTGGTTGCTTCATCACATACATCTTCCTTCAAGGGCTTTTATTCCAGCAGTCTGATATAACAGCAAAATGTAAAATGTGATTTAAGGAGATCACGTAAAGCAAGACTCTGTTTTTGTGCTAATTTTTAGGGTGATGATTTGTATTTTTAAATAAATGATTGCTCTACTGTCACCAGGAGCCATGCCAGGACCTCCCTCCTGCAGACTGACCTGAGTTTCAGAGGGACTTGGTGGAGGTTGGTGGGGAAGTGCTGCCTGCTGCTGCCAGGCACTTCCCTGCTGTGAGTCAGGATCCCTGCTGAAGGCAGGAGAGACAGTCTGATGGGTTTATTTTATTGTTTTTTCTCTCCTTATGTTTAAACAATTTTTTTCTTCTGCCTCTTTTCCCTTACATACTTCTTAGAACACCATGAACATGCCTTGATCCTCATTTGCTGATGCACCCCACTTACCCCTCAATATTCCAGCCTTCTTAAAGTGGTTTCTGTATCTGTCCTCTCTTCCTTTCCTCCCACTGCTGTCAGAGCTATTCTGTCACCTTGCTTGGCTTCATTGGTGCCAGTAATCTTTTGTTTGGGAAAAAGTTCAAATTAAAGTCCTGCTCCCCAGCACAGCCAAGAGTCCTCACCCCACAGTCTGCACCCAGAAATGCCTCTCTTACCTGTTGCAGAGCCTGGAGACTAGTGTCAGGGGTGACTAGAAGGGACAGCAGTGTCTACCTGCTGACTGCTACTCTATTTATGTGTTGAATTACTTGCACAGAAGCTGTGTTACCCATGCTGCTTCCATTCCCAGCTGCTCCAAACCAGGTGGTCTGATAAAACAACCAATCACACCAATGTCAGGATGCACCCCAGGGGCTGGAGACATGCCAGACTCACCCCGGGCTCTGGGGGAGCTGATAACAGGGACTGAACTGGTGAGGTTTGGCTATAGTAACCCTGTGAGTAACCTGAGAGGAACACTTACTGCTTGGTACTAACAGGCAGCAGCAGCCTCTCTGCTGTACTGGTGGATGGAAGCAGCAAAAGTTCATTTGCAATTATATCATCTTTGAGATAACAGCCACATTGGTGAAACACATCCCCAGGAATGTTTTTCTTGCCCCTTGATGCCATACACCAATGGGCAGAGGCAGAGCCAGCAAAGAAGCAGAATCCCACTGGATGGCCACCTTGTCAACTCTGTTGGGGCAATGGATGGGTTTTCTGCCTTACAAGCAATATTTTCTGCTACAGAGCAACCCTTGCTGTGTGCCTCTCCCATGCACCCACAGATAACCCCTGTAACCTTTTATTTTGGCATTGTTTCCTCATGACTGAAGGTATTTTCCTATTTGTGGATGGAAGTGGTTAATAATTCACCTGATGGCCTTGATGAAGGAGCTGTTTGCAATGAAGGAACCATAATCACTAGATTAAATCTGAATACATTGCTCCCTTCCCTTGGCAAGCATTTTGTGCTGATTTGGATTTCTCACTTAACAAAGCATGAAAAAGACAGAGGATGAAAGAGTAAATGCCTTAGCTGATGTACACTTTGAATAGCACAGTTACTGGGAGATCGTCCTAGATTTTTTCAAATCAATAGTTTTCAGAAGCACTCAAACCAGATTGAAATCTCAAAAACCTGCTTTAATGAGTATATTGAGAGAAAATTCCAGTAAATATATTAGGGTTTTGGTATAATGATAATATAATACATTGTTAGATGTACCACTGATGTGACCACACAACAAACGTATCTTAAAGAATAAAGAAAGCAGCTTAATCTGTTTCTTAGCTTTTAAAACACTGGAACACATAATGTGAAATGTTTTTGGGCTGAGATGGGCTGAAGGACCACTGGCTCCAGGCTTGAGTTTTGGAGCAAGTCAGCATTGATCCCCCTGTGCAGCAAGTCTGGGCTCTCCAGCTGCTTCCTCCACGGGTTTGCACATGGGTGCTCCTTTACCCATCGCAGTCTCAGCCTCAGAGATGCACTTGTAATCACCAGCTGTCCTAGAGGGATATGCAGAACCCTGTGCTGCCCACCCCACCTGGCAAAGCTCTTTCCAAGACACCACTGGAATCACGTATTTACATATGCAGTTTTGAGGATGAATGTGTAAACTGAGCATGTGATTCCTATTTTCATGTCAGTTGTCTTTACACCCATGGTCAGAATGAGATGGTACTTCTCTTCAATGACTTTTTTTACTCTATTTCTAGGAAAATAAAAACAGGCAATGATACAGGAGAAGGATGGTGGCCTTGCTATATGATGGCCATTGCTTTTCTGTTCAGATTGCACTTCTATTTTGGTCCCACCAGACTGTCCTTGCTCCTTTTCAGCAGGGATGTTCCCATCAATGCTTTGGTGAAGGAGTGTTCCCAGATCTGGGCTGGGCAGATGGTGCTGGCAGGGCAATGATGCAGGGCCTGGGGTCAGTCATGCAGAGCAGCAGCTGCAGGCCTGGGCTCCAGGTTACACACTGGAATAACAGGGCTGGTGTCAATGGCACCCCCTGTTCCTGCTCCTCCTAGCAGAGCTGGTTTCACTCAGGAAGGCAGCACGAGGATGAAAGAGGTACCCGAGGCCCATGGACCTGTTTCTGGGAGCACTCAATACTAGCGGGAGATGCTCAGCAGAGAAGCAGGGCTGGCTTCATCTGATGGTTAGACTCAAAAAGAAACGAAATTTGTAATGTTGGCAGATGGGGATTTGTTCAGCTAACTTACACTTTTCTTGGTTCAAACAACTCATCCATTTCGTTTTATTTTAATTTTTTTCCCCCAGATTTTCTGCATTATGTTGTGTTGATAGGTCCCCTTGAATCAGTTGGTTTTTTCCCTGTTTGAATAGTTCCCACCCAACAGAACTAAAACTGCTCATGGGATATTTCGAACGACAAAAATTCCAGAAATAGAGTTGTTTGAAAATATAATTAGAGGATGTTTTGACATTTCCAAAATTTATTTCTTTAATTTTTAATTTACTTAATTTTCCAGTTTGCAATGTCGGATTTTTAAAACCCAGTTCTAATTTCTGGTTTGAAAAGAGGAATCAAATGTTTCACTCAACTAAGCTATCATTGCACAGTTTCTCTTAATTTCAGAGAGACACAATTACAGATTCAAATACCAGGCATTTTCATCAGTTTGTTTTTATTTTGTTTCTCTGTCAGCAAAGGAGTTTCTGATAGCACTGCTTTTCCTAATAATTTGAATGCCATTCTTTATTAGTACCAATAATTGTGCTTCCATACACATGTACGTACACACATGCAACATACCTTGAGCTCCATTAGGAAGTGGAAGTGCTGAGAGGTGAACTTGCATTAATGTATTTCCTTGCAACAGAAGCAGAGGATGAACCAGGCCAATCCTGCTTGCATTAAAAGGATAAACCTGTCAGGACTGATAGCTCTTTAATTTCAGCAGTCTTTTCGTGTGTGACCTTGGACTCAGGAGCTCATTCCCCAGCGAGGCACTGAGGCTGACTGGGGCTGAGCAGGGCACAGTGAGCAGAGCTGGTCATGCCCTGCCCGCCAGGGAGCATGTCTGTGCCTGAGAGATGAAGTGTTCTGAAAACTGTGGATACATATGCTTTGAAATCGCTCAGTAAAAGGTGTTTAAATTCAATTAAAAAAACCCAAACCACAAAACAACTTACAGATGCTGTTCTGTACTTTCTTGCTTCCTAGTTTTCTGAGGCTTTTGTAACTATTTCCATAATGATTTAAAAGTTGTAACTTGTGCTATACAATTTCATTCTCTTTACTCTTCTCTAGTTGTATTAGACCTGGATACCGATTTGTGTTCTTGGCTGAACAGGCTCTGCTTTAACAGCTCCTCCAGCCTTCTGATGCCTCCTGAAACCCTGGATCCCACCAAGTCTGCTGGGATATAGAACAACAGTGAAAGGAGATGCCTGGAAATGCTTGCTTTTGAACACAGGGGAATTATTTTTGAAAAAAAAATCATGTTTCAAACTGGTATCTATTTTGTAGGTCCCAAAACTAATCCACTTCCACATTTTTCCTGATTTATTTGCTAACAGTTTGAATTAATTTTCTCAAAAGCAAGACTTGTGGCTTAAAGAACACCTGTATTTTCTTAGTGAGAAAGATTTTGACATTATATTTAACATTTCAGAAACATTTTAATTATATTTGACTATAAGCCCTTTGAAGTACAACATTTTCAATGCATTGTTTTAATGTGCAACATTCTTCAGAACAAGGGGAAAATTTCTGATGAGAACAATTTAAGGACAACACTTTGGTCATATATCTTTTCTGCTTAAGAGGATAAAATACAGTGATAGGTAGCTTTGTAGTTGCATGTAACTCTATTAAAAACATTTCCCAGCAAAAAGTGTAAGCAGTCACATTCAGACATGTAGTAATTCTACTTGCACTGTTTAGTCACCCTCATTGTAAATATTGACTATCTTTTAAAAGAAATTAAATATTTATCTAAAGGTAACATCTATCATATTGTGTCATTAATTAGCCTTTTACTGGGAGTTCTAGCAGACTCTCCAATTACATTCCTGGCCAAGACTTAAGAGGGACTTTTAACCATTTAAGTGGCACTTTTGTACCCGGGCTACAGCATGTTAATTCCTGTCCTCAAACTCCTTCTGCTTCCTTTCCTGTCCTTTATACATGTTCTCCTCCTCTGCCTCTTTTCCCCTTACTTGTGAGGATAAATTGAATTGTAGGAATGTGATTTGAAATGGTGCAGCAATCAGTTTGTTACTCTGACAGCACAAGCCCCCGGCCCTAATTCAGCAAGTTCCAGAGTGACAAAAGAGCTGTGGTCTCAGCTTGAACCTGATGCTTCCACATCCCCTGCACACGTGTTCATGGATGCAGAGTCCCAGGGAACTCATCTGTCAGTACCTCCCCTCAGTTGCACATTTTGAGGCAACTGAGATGTTTTCAAGAAAAGGCTAAAAAAATTGTCAAGCCTTTTAGCAGTGACAGTGTACTTAACCCCCGAAACAGCACTCTTCAAGTACTGCCAAGTATCTGTCCTTCCCAGATCAAAAAAACATTTTCTGCAAATGATTTTATTTTGCAGTGTATACTCAGCTCTAACACACCAACATGCACATCCGCTACATGTAATTTAAATACAGATTAAAACAAATAGAAGGTAAAGCAGTTATCAAACCTGATACCAAGGAAAAAAAACACATTAGCAAAGGGCTGGATTCCCACCCCCTTGACATGGATGTGAGCCACGGCAAGTGCATCTGAACTCTTCTAACTGGAGGAGGTGCAAGCACGGAGGCAGCACGGGGTCTCTCTCCATCCCAGCGCTGTGGTCAGGTCCGGTCCGGTTCGGGGATGCTGGAAACAAGGCAATAAAAGAAACACTGTATGCCACAGGCTGTACTCAGTGGAGCGTTCAATATTTCAGCCACTTTCTTTTTCAAAATGACTGCTGATTCCTTTCCACCCCCATTTGCTGGCTGTGCTCAAAATTAAACGTAGGAAAGAGTCACCAGGAAAAGCCTCTGGGGTTTATAGTGCAGCCAGGCTGGTGCAGAGGGATGTGTGGGGTGGGATGGCTGAAGAGAAAATGCACTTCTTAACATGGAAGAGCTTTAGTGCTATTTTGTTTTGTTTTATTTTATTTTATTTTATTTTATTTTATTTTATTTTATTTTATTTTATTTTATTTTATTTATTTTATTTTATTTTATTTTATTTTATTTTATTTCAGGTTCCCATTGTTCGCAGCTGACAGAAAATCATTCCTGAAAGCTACTTTCTTATGTGCTTTATGTAATCTTTTAAAACTATTAGCATCTGTAGGTAACAAAGGCACCAGCTCACTTGCTGATGTCTGCCCCAGACGCTCCTGAAATAGTTCCCCAGAAACGCTGTGGACAAACCTGGAGCCATGGAGCAGAGAAAGTCCAGGGAGGAGGATCTTCCTTTCTGAGGAGTTGCTTCCGAAGTGCCCTTGGGCTGAATCCCTTGTTTGCTGCAAAGGACTCCCTTATTTTGAGTGCGTTGCTGGTTTCCTCCCCCTCACTCAACTGGCTGGAGCTATGAAATTCAGCATCGTGCTGTAATGTTGCTTCTTTTGACTCCAGCAAGTAGATGTTTAGTTGGATCTGTAACTCAAGCGTACTAAGCAGACTGTGATTATTTCAATAGTTAAGTCAACAAAAACACCACATACATTTTAATTCCTTAAGGAAAACAAAAGAATGTCAGGTAATGCTGCAGAACAGTTCCTCAGCTTTGCTGTTGTATCTCAGGCAGACGCAAGCTGGAGTTTGCAAGGATGCACAGCCTCAGCACGGTCTATTGCTTGTGTACACAGTCCATGGAAAAACAGTACAAGAAAAAATAATCACATGCACAGTTCTACTCACTACAGACAGTTCTGGTGTTGTTTGTAGTAGCTAAGGCATACCTAAATATTATGATTTTTGTAACTGCTACTCAAGCCAGCATCCTGCAGCAAATTGCACATTCATTTTACTGGGGATGTCAGGGAGATACTGTTTGTTACCCCAGGCATAGGGTGTAATGTCATTTTACTTTATTTCCATCTTGTTCCAATCTATCACCTGTGTCAGTGGGAAGCTGAGATGGGAGGAACATACATGAAGAGGTTTTAGTGTTGTTCTCATGTCATTATTGCTTGTCATTCTTGCAGGAGCCATTGCTCCCGTTGCTACAGCAGTGACTGCCTGGGTGAGTCTGCATTTCTCTGGGCAGGCAAGAGGTGTTTTTGCTTTAGAAAAGCTAAGGGATTTCCAGGTGCAAATGTTGCTGATCCAATACCACGGACTCCCTGCAACTGGACATAGAGCTCTTGGGATGCTCAGCCAGCACTGCCCAAGCATGGCACCTTCTGCGTGGCACCTACCCCCCTGCTCCCCAGGGGCTGCCCAAATTGCCTCCCTGTGTTTATCTCCCTGCCTGCAGCTCAGGAGTTACAGGAGGAGCCTATGCTGGAGACTGAGTGGAAACCTTGATTTCATTCAATCTGCAGCCAAAATTAGGCCACCAATGTTGCCAAGAGGCACTGCTTTTTTGGTTTGATACATGGAGAATGCATTTTTAATGCTACAAGTGCTGTTCTCTACCACTGGACTCCCATGTGATGCATAACTGCAGTTAGAGCCTTGCAATAAAACAACATTTGTTTTCAAGGAGGGTACAGAAACATAAAACAAAAAATATTTTTCCATTAAACCATCAAAATATTACTTTTAACTGGCCTGTCTCTGACCCTTCTCAAATCTCAGCTGCCAAGTAGTCTCTCAGCCTTGTGAGGCTTGAAGTGGAGAAAGCACAATTTTCTAATCAAAGCTGATGTTTATCACTGCAGAAAAGGTTGTGTGTCTAGACTGGACACCATTCTTCACCTAAAGTTTAGGAACATCTAGTATAAATTTTTTTCTTTCATCCTGGTAATGTTGCTGACTTCTGCCTAGTTGTAGAAAAGATTTGTGATTAAATGTGCTTCCTGAATTTGAATTCTGAGACGGGCAGAAAAGATTTAATATTGAAAACCAAAACATTGTAAATATTCTCCTCACCAGTACAGAATTTGCTGTGAGGTGGAAGCAAACATATTCAATTCTTGGACATCTGTGATCCTATTCAGTCATCCCTATAAAGACAAAGATAATAATTGGAAAAAAAAAATTAAAAAAAAACCTAGAGAAGTAGGATTAAAGATTCTTTCTTTTCCTGAATGAATATGCACTATGCTCTAGATGGAGGAGGAATTCTTTCCTTGGGTTACCTCACAAAATAAACCTTTCTGAAGAATGCACAGTTGCCTCCTTATGACCTTATGCAGGGTCATTAGGAAGCATGTGGAGCATTGCACTGATCTTTGCTTTCTTCATGTGAACTGGGATTAAAGTTATTGGGGTTCTTGCATGAGAAAGGAGAGCAAAAAATTGTGGGGAGGTCATTCTAAGTTCTATTTGCCAGCTCTGGATGCATCCTGTTGCTTGTCACTCCATCTGGGTCCCATCCCAGAGATTTTTTTGACTGCAAAAGCTGCCTGGTCAACATCCAGACAGAGAAGCCACTGCAAAGAATTAATGAGACACCTGAGCTATAGTCACATAACATTATGATGCTTACAGGAACACAATGAGTTAAGCAAAATCTAAGCAGTAAACTGATGACTTTATTGTGCCTGTTCTCCTCAGCCATACGCAGCTGGAGGGAGCAGGATCTGTGCTGCTGTCATGCCACAGCAAGCTAAAGCTTTTTCCTTGCTCCTGTCTCAAGACAAGGGTTGGGATCCTTGTGGGATCTGTGTGGTTAACTTGGCGATCTTCATAATTTGGAACAAGATTAGAAATAATACTCAGGCAATCCCTGCTCTGCCTGGGTGCACTTTCTAATCAGCAAGTTTAGGGAAGATGATGGTGCCACAGGAGCAGCTACTTAACAGCTGATGCATCCTAAAGCATGCAGAAAGTAGGGTATATGCTTACAAGAAACTGGATAACTAGTCCAGTTCTGAATTAATGTGAAAGGTGTTTTCAGGAGAGAAATGCAGAGGTATGAATCCTTTTGAGCTTTGATGAGTTTGTTTCAGATCTTCACAATCTCAGTTTATTGCTTTTTTCCATGTGGGGGCATGGTCACACGTCTACACTCATTTGAGACAGGAAGCCCTGTCTTAGAGCAATTGTACTCGAAATTCTCCCATCAAGCAAAATGTGATTGGTTTTTTCCTGTTTCCTGCCTTCAGAAGAAACATTCCCTTCTGTGGGGATGCATTAGCAGGGAAGAGACTGTTCACATAGTGAAGAAATGCTGGAGTCACTCAGGGACAAATGTTGATTTATTACAGCTGAATAAACCTACAGTAATATGTTTTATTCCCTGGGATTTACATTACATTTATTCTGGCATATATGAGATGGCAAAGTTCTACATGCACCATTCCCGTGCTGATTAGCACAATGTGAAATTCCAGACCACCTTAAGACTGTCTGATGTTTCTCTCAGGAGACCCTTTTTTACATTGCATATCTCTTTGCTGAGCCTCAGTGATTTGGATCCAGACACTTCTATGCTGGATACGTGCCTCCGGCAAATCCACAAACTTCCAAAGTGTCAGTCACAACAGTGAAGTCACTTCAGCATGAGAGAACAGGAGAAAAAGAAAGTTGCATTTCCCACATGAAAATTTATGGCTGTTGTGGAGAGATGCTCAAAGGTTGCTCTGCTTTGGAGCAAGGACTAATTGTTGTTCACAGAATCACAGAAAGTTAGGGGTTGGAAGGGACTTCGAAAGATCATCTAGTCCAACACCCCTGCCAGAGCAGGGTCACCCATTGCTGTCAGGCCCATGTCAGTGCATGGGGCTGGCAGTGGCTTTACATGCTGTGGGCAGAGCTCTCAGGCTCCAGATGGTTGGCATGGTACCTTGCAGAAGAGTCAAATCATAATTTAAAAAAGCCACGTGAGTGATTTTGAAAATAATAAGATAATGTTGCCATAACACGGGGCACCAGGGATCAGAAAAGCAATCACTTTTGGAGAAGCCATTCGGCCATTTAGCCTTCTTAGCATCTGAGAAATCCCCTGTAATGCACTCGTGGTTATATAGTACCACCCTGTCTGTGAAGCAGACACTAATAATGTCATTGTTTTATCCCTCTTCATTCTGCTGTCAGTTAACCATTGTTTTCTCTGTTAGAGGAATGTGCATTTTACTGTGTTAAGATATATCGGTCTCCAAGTGAAAAGAAACAAATTCTGTTTAATATCAGGATCCAGTGAAGGAAGAAATGAACATGAAAAGCAAGTAGCCCCTTGAAATATTTGTTCTAAAAGCAAGATTTATTAATGCATACCATATGCCCATTTTTCCTGTGTTTTGTACAGTCACAGTGAATTCCATATGAATTGCCAAAGCTCCACTGGCTTTAATAGCACTGCACTTACTACTAGCACCTCAAGGTGAAAAAACCTCTTTGGAACGAATGATATTTAAATAGGAGTGTAAATATTGAGAAAATGAAAAACTGACCCTTCTTGCTGAAGCCCATGAATATTAGCTTGCCATCACTTCTCTTGTCACACTTCACCTCTTTCCCTAAAAAGGAAAGATCTGCCAGGAACTTGCTCCATTGCTCAACCGCCCATGCAGACGGCATTATCTCTCATTCCACATTGAATCATCCATCATCTGTTTCAATTGTCTCTTCTCCTTTTAATAGCATGGCTACAGCACATGGGTACGAATGAGAACAAGGTGCCAGCTTGGACCTCAGTGACTGACTCTGCTCCCTTGGTTCTGGAGCTGCTCCAGGTCCCTTTCCCCCCCCCACTCCCCTCCTGCTCCTGTCCCAGCTGGGGAATGCTCAGAGGGTGGGGGGGGATATCAGACCATCAGCAAGAGAGCAGTGACTGTCAGAGGGAGGGTTACATCCTGCAAGGTGCACAAATGGTTGTCTAATGCCTGTCTGTGCTTGTTATTTTGCTTCCAGCACAGAGCAGGACCTCTCTGCACCAGCTTTCAGAGAGAGTGCAGTGTGAAGGGTTGTACTTAACCTGTTACTGCAAAGATGTTGCATTGACACAAGCATATTCAGATTTCCAATTTGTATTTTTACTTTCTGTGTTATATCTTTACATGCTTAAGTTCCCTAAACTTGCCCAACAAGATATTGTGTGCACCTCTGAGTTTAGTTGGAATTATGTTTCACCTTACTATATTTATTATCTATTATTCAGATAGCAAAAGATAACTTTTCAGAGTTTTCATAAGAAAAGAAGGGAAACACTCTGATTAGAATCAGTTGCATGTTGTTTGTTTATTTCTTCAAGAAATGGCTGTTTTCAGATTTGAAATCTAAATCTTATTGTAGCATTTGTAGACCGTAGTAAACTTCTAGAGAAAAGCACGAGCAGCTTGTGGTTGAGCACAAGCAATAAAACAGGTTTCAGATTAAGCATCCTATTTTCTGTTATGTGTGTCCTTCATGCACTTTCTAATCCATCCTGGGGGCTAAGCGAGGAATTGGATGGATGCTGAAATAACCACAGAAGGGAATATTTCACCACAGAATAGTCCAGGAGCTCTATTTTGAGATGTATTTAACATGGTCTGCCAGGAGATGAGGAGCTCAGGTAGGGCCACAGGCTTGATTTGTGTCCAAGATATTCTCTTCTGAAGCCTGCTCCCCAGCAGGAGAGGCAGGCAGACCTGATGGACTGATGTCTTCAGACAGGACCAAGAGCTTGAAAAGTTAATAGGATAGGATGTCTGTTGGAAGATGTATTCAATAAAAGCAGCAGTTTGTTTCTTCAGTGATTTGGTGTTTGCTGTTCACTTTGTCCTGGAAAGCAGAGTAAATAGGAAAGGTTGAATAATACATGAGAAGTGTCCTTTCACGTGGGGCTCAGGCTTAAGGTGCAATAACAGCACATAGTGAAGGCATTCAGCAGAAAGAGAGAAGTGGATTAACACAAAAAACCCCAACTTAATTTTCAGCAGAGGGTCACCAACAGTGTATCTTTACAGTATGGTGGAGAGAAATTAGGAAATGGCCTGAACCCAAAGGAGACTGAGACTGTAATCTGTGAGTCACAGAAACTCAATCACAAGCCCGAGGTAGAAAGTAAGCTCAGACATTCGATTCTCTCCAGGCAGGAATGAGTCAGGCAAACAGACATTTGATGATGCTGGTTCCAGAGAAGAAAAGGAAAATTTGCAGCACTAACAGAGAAACCAACGTGTGAGCTGGGCAGCTGTGCAGGGCACAGGGAGATCTCAGCCCAGGGCTGCTTTGGAAGCGAGTTGTGAGGGGTGTCTGAGGTCACATTTCTAACTGATTCAGCCCTTACCATGCTCTCATTAGGAGGCCTGAAATCAGATCTTCATCCAGATCTAACTCTGGTTGCTCTGGCCCTACTATAGTGTCACTTAGCCTATCTTGTAGATAAAAAAAGAGCTTTCCTGCATTGTTCTGTTACTTGATCCATGCTTGCTCTGCTCGGGATCTTTTTGTGTTGACTTTAGAGCTGATTTACCTTGTGGTTCTTTTGGATTTTACACTGGAAATTTTCAGTGGGAGATCAGTGTGGCCCTGGCACTGCCTTGCTGGCTGTTTCCCAAAGCAAGACCTCACACCCTGCTTGCTGCTGCACAAAGGAGGCTGAGGGTGGATTTGTGATCCCGGTGCAGGAGCTGTCACATTGCTATGAAAGACTGTAATAGAGGAAGCTGCTTTGGGAAAATAAAAGGTTGGAGACCCAAACAAGAGTTCATTGCTGCTTCCTTGATTGCCCCTGCGCTTGCTTTGCCACAGGATTTGGGGAGGTTTCTGCATGAGGAAGCCACAAGCTTGTGCTCCTGGCAGGGGGGACTGAGTGTTAGATGACACGATGGGAGAAATTTTCAGAGCAGCATCCCAGAGCAGCTGCAGTGAGGCTCTCACTACCTTCTCCTCCCAGCAGGCTGAACACCTAGTCTGTGTGCACAGGGATGGGGTTAACAGGAGAGCTCCAGGCTAAAGGAGTCAGACTTGCTCTCCCCAGAAAGGTTAGGACGTGTCCCCTTAGTGGCTGTGAAGGGGGCAAAGTCCCCTATAGTTCTCTGGGTTGCAGCAGGGAATGTGCCTCTGTCCCTGGCCATATTAGATCTGTGCTGTGAGGCTGGGTGGAGACAGCTCGGCAAGGGTTCAGATGAAACCAAAGCCTCTGTTCCACTCCACCATTTGCCCCCAGAGCTCAGTGCTGGTGGTCCAAGGGAGCCCTGGCAGGCTCTGCACTCTCTGGTTTGCAGCGTGGGCAGGTCCAGCCTCACTTCTAAAGGAAGCAATTTGCTCTTCCCCTTCTGCCAGAAGCACTAGGTCAATGCAGAATCACAGCCATGTTAATGTGAAACACAGGGAGGACTTGTTAACAGCAAGCAAAATGCTTTAACCTGAGCCCCTTTCAAAATTTTCCCCAGTATCAAAGGCCTTTTTAAAGTAAAGGTTTGCTTCCCTCCCCCCCCCCCC
>JAAWXA010000026.1:4428165-4631281 GCA_038090715.1 Florisuga fusca | reverse complement strand
CCCCCCTTTCTCTTTTCTTAGGTGGCTCAAAGAGAATGTGCTGTGTTACACAACTCCTGCTATTTTGTCAAATATTAAAAGCCACTGGGCTCAGCTCTGCTGGTGGGTTGGTGCTGGATAGAGGTGGCTCTGAACTAGGTGATCCTTGGGCTGGGAGGTAGATGTGGCACCCCAATCTAGGCTACTGATAGTGATAGATGCTCTCTCTTGGGCTGTAGGAGTTGAGGCATTTTCTGCTCCTTCCACATCTGCTCTTTCCTTCTGCCAAGGTCCCCTCCAATAAAGATGTATTAGGAACAGATGGGTGGGCTGAGGGGTGGTCTCAGCAATCAGTATTTTTCCTGTTACACATGGAAAACAATAATAAAAAAAATAGTTTCCTATATATGCTGCCCTTATCTCTTTGGAAATTTTTATGATATTCCAGGCTCTGAGTCTGGATGAAGTTTTCCTCCCACAGAAAATGTAAAGATAAACGATTTGGTTATAAAAGCATGAACTCTTATTTAGTGTGAATATTCTCCTGAAATAGTAGAGAGAGAATTATAAAACCTTTTTGTCTTGTAAAACAAAGCTCTTTTACAAAAAGAATAAAGAACATTAATTCAGTGCTCAGGATTGCTTTTGTTTTTTTTTTTTAAAGTATGTCATGGAATACCTGCAGCAAAACAAGAAATACATGAAATCTGCGCATTTTTGAATGTTTCTGAAAATCAGACTGGGGCTGGTTTTGTGAGGTTTTCAGCTGGAAGGTGATATTTTCCAGGCAACATCTTCACAGGACATTTTTTAACCTGTGTATGTGGCAGAATGGCTATTTGTTTGACCAGAGTGCAAATTCAAAGTTGTATCAAGCAGAAGTAAAACTTCCCTAAATTTAATATGTATTTAAAAATAATGGGAAACAGCCAAAACTGAAAAGTAAAACGAACATTTTGCAGATGCAGAGTAGGATAAGGTTAAAGGCTTTTTTAATAATTTTTTATAATATCTAGGTTATTAATACATCACATATAACAAGTGAGCTATTTTAGAAGTAACCCGAAGGCTTGTTAGTGATGGTTTCTTGCGGTCCCTTCCTAAATGACAGCATTTCCCCCATTCTGCTCCTCTGCTTATGTTGCCCCAATGTATTCAGCTTTCTCAGTCAGATGAAGGGGGGTCTGCAGAGCTTGCAAATATCATCTTTGCTTTTCTATCCCTGAAGCTTTGTTCTCCATCAGCAGCTCTGCATCTGCTGTGCACACACACAACCTCCCTTTCAGCTCCTTTTCCTGCCACAGAGACTTAAAAAAATCTGTATTTTCCTTTACCACAAGGGAGTGTCACTGTTGTGCTCAGCGTGCTACAGGGGCAGTTTGTCATGACATTTTTCCTGGAAATTCTCCTCGTCAGATGTAGCTACCACAGAGAATCATTCCTTCTCTGGGGTTGAACAGCTGCTGATGGACTCTGGAACCTCTGGGGCTGCTCCGCTCAGCGCTCAGGCATCTCTGACCTCTCCCACACACAGGCATCTTCCATTAAATTAATGCCCAGGCTTTGCTCTAATCATGTTAGCAAGCCCACAGATTGACTGGAGCAGTGCGTTTGACTGCTTGGTTCAGTGAGGACACAGGACAGCATCCAGCCACATTTCCAGCACGTCTTGTGTTATATTATAAGGCTGATTAAAGTATTTGTTGAAGAGGACTTGGCTCAGACAAAGGACAGGGCTTTTAGTGGCATAGATCATTAGAATCCGGACAAGATAAAGCCCTGACAGGGCTAATTTATTTCTAAAAAAAATTCAGTAGAAATAATTCCTGACTCTGTTGAGTGCAATTTCATCCACTTTAACAGAAAAACCATGCATACAAAATGTATTTTTCTCAGAACATCTTGATGACAAATTTGCCTGCAAGATACCTCTTTATTGTCCTTTTCAGTACAGTTTTCTCAGGAACTGCCTAAAACGATCCTTTTATCCACCAGTTCCCTGCAGCCTCTTCTGGTCTGAAATGACAGTCTTTTTACAGCTCTCGTCATTCAGTGCAAAGCAGCGTGGGGCAAGAAGGCAGAAAATATCCTGTATCTATTACCTTTATAGGAGACTTCAGGTAGAAGGCAGTTAACTGCTCATACAGAAATTCAACAAAATGGGAGAAATCCTCCATAGTAATTATTTGATCTTTACTAAGCACTGAGAATAAATTTTGCTTTTCTGTTTTGCTCAGATAAAGAAAGCTAGCACAGTGTGTCACTAATACAAAGCACACAATTGCCATGGATTGGAGCCGTGAGCTAACAGTAGATATTTTACCTTTCCTAAACTGCAGCTATATAAATTTTCTTCAGAGGTATAGGATCCATGACAGATCCAGCAGGATCTTGCTTATGCTGTGGTAATACAAAGAAATCAGAGTCTGTTGGTAGGCAAGATGTATGGGTGAGCTTGTCATCAAGTATTCAAAGCTGCCAATAATGAGTGATGCCAATAATGGCAAAGATATAACTGAAGTGAAAGTGTAGAAATGAGTCCTGCAGTCTTCAGCATACAAATTAAAGCTAAGCTGTATCCTAACAACTTTCATAAAGTTGTTTTAATACGTATTGTATTTTTCCCCATAAATAAAAAGGCATTTAATTTTTGCCTGCAGTTCCCTAGCTCTTCATGTGAAGTCTTTCAGGATGTCATTTCTCAGAAAGTTCTCCTGAGCAAGTCAACAGATGCACTGGGATGGGCAGTATGTGGGGAAGCAGCAGGAGTCCTCATGCAGAAGGATGCCATCCCATGAACATTACATGTCTGGTGAGTGTTTGGATGTGTTGCCCAACAGCACACTTGTGACAGAGCCATGAAATTGCCATTACTAGCAGTGATTATGGTGTGTTTAATCTCCCTGCATACTCAAGGCATGCTGACTCTCCAGTTATTTGTGAATTGCCACTTTCCTGTTACTCTCCTGTCATGCCTGGTCATGTGCTGATTTTATGTAGGTTGCAAGGTTGATTCAACTCTAATTTACACCACTATGTTACTCAAAGTCTGGTAATGATTTCCTTGTCCAGAAGGAGTTACTGCCTTGCTCTACCTCTCTGCCTGATGTTAGCTGACAGAAGGGATCTCAAACATTCTCAGTACTTGCAGCTTCCCAGAAGATGTATTTGCAAAGCCACTGGGTGCACTCATTTTTACAGAAACTGTCAACTTCCATGTGACCCACATGAATTAATGAGGAAACTTGCTCCTGTTCCTTTACCTCACCTTGTATCAAAGGCTATGGCAGTGCTTACAGAGAAAGGTGGTATAATTGCTGTGAGCAGTTGTGTTAATCACCAGGCTTCCATGTGTGGAGGGTTGCTGTCAGATTTCAATATCGCAACACAGATTGATTTTATTTTTACGGCAGAGTGGAGCCAAAAATATTTCAAGAATGAAATGTTTCTTTCTGCTGCAAAAGAATCTGTTGGCTGGGACAAGGTAGCTCCAGGGAGCCAGCCTGGTGTGAAGGCTCCTGGGGAGACTCGATGGCACCATCAGGGTGCTGTGGGTTGTGGGATGGGGCAACAACCATCCTGCTCTGCAACCCCTTCCAGCCAGGTCTGAGGGGATGCCAGCAGGCTCTGGACCCTGGCTGTGACCACTGGACATGCTCAGCTCCTGCCCAGGTCCTGAGGACTGTATCCCTAGCAGGGGGCTGCTGCCCTCAGTCCTTCTTCTCCTTCCCTTCCTCAACTCCGACTGCAGCCAGCACACTGGTTATCAAACCCTCAGATCCTCAGGCAAGAAGGGGGGAATAATAGGAGTTGTTTTGAAAATGCATGGTTACTCTGAAGTGTAGCTTTTCCCTCTGCACATATGGCTGGAAGAGATAACTACAGAAATCTACAGGAAAACACAGGTTAGAATTGTGTTGGTCCTGCAATGTGTTAGTCAGTTTATAGCCAGGGAGAAGGAAATTTCCAGCCCTCATCTCGGTGACAGTGTTCTTGGCAAGGAAAAAAAAAAGCAAATTAAAATAGCTGTTTTTAAAATCTGTCCCTGTGAAGGAGAAAGGATAGAGAGATGCAGAGAAAGCACACAGCTACAAAGCTGGGAAAATAAGATTTTCTAGGCTTTGGGAAACTTAACAACTTGTCCAAAGCATTTGGATGTCCCTATCTCGTGCAAAGTGTGCTATGTGGCTGGGTAATCCAGCAGCAAATAAGTGTGCTGTCAGTGGCATGGCAGCATTGCCTGGGTGAGCAGAAGGCGATGAAAATGAGCAATAAACCAGGGGTATACACTCAGGTAACAGCGCCTGTCAGGCTGCAGGGTCTGGGGGCTGCTCCCCTGGAGTGCTTGAACTGGGCTAAGAGAAGTTAACAGGGCAGGAGAGATGATGCTTTGAACTGTGATCATCTGTGCTTTGCACCTCTGGGAGAAATAAAAACAACCTGTGCTTTGCCAGCGGGCAAGAGAAAGAAAAATGCTTTACTATGAGATTAGAATGCAGAAAACAAATAAGGAAACAGAGAGCAGTGAAAAGTGTGGGTACAAAGTGGGCATTGGTGCAGTGCGATTGGGGAAAAGTCTCATGGAAAATTGCTCTGGACAAAGAATCCATCTTCTTCTGCACCAGCAGTACTGGCTGTTTTGAAGGAACTGAAGTAGGTTTCTTCTGTTTCTTTTCCTTTGACATGTCAGCTGAGGGCTTAGAAGATTTTCATGAAGCCCTTCGCTCCTGGTGAGGCTGGCAGGAGCCAAGCTGGCTGCTGGCAGACCCCCCTCCTCCTCCTTTTCCCTCACACCCCACTGCAGCCTTTCTCCATCCCCTGCCAGCTCCTCTCCCTCCCCAGGCTTGTCAGCTCCCTTCCTTCCCAGCGGGCAGAGTGTGAGACTGAGAAGAGCCTTCCAGGCAAGTAGCCCAGGAAATGTCGCAGAACACCAATATTTTTTCAAGCAGAATTGAGCATTTTGAGGCAATGATGTAAAAAACACCCCTTAAGTCCAACAATGTTATAGCTAGACCCAACCTGTGATTTCATCTCCTACTTTTCTGACTTTGTCCTGGAATTGTTAAATTTTACACCTCCCACTTTTGGAAGAGCTTTTGCTTCTACTGCCTCCAGCAGGCTGGAAAAGCATTAACTGAAATGCCCATCAAATAATTCACCTTTGGAGGTGTGAGTACAAACCTCAACATTTCAGGGTGATTTTAACAGTTTTGCTTGCCCTTTCCCTTTCACTTACAACATGTAATGGATGGAATAGATAAAAACCAGCCTCTGGTTTATCTCAGTGGAGTCTCAGTCCTTTCATTATCTTCCACAATCAACCCTTGAACAAATTTAGTTTAATGATGTTTTGTGTTGGAGTAGACAAGTATTTCTCAAGAGCTCCATAATAGGATTTCTCTGAACATATATCACTTCTCCAATCTCCTCACCCTTTCTTCTGCTTCTTTGTTACTCAGTGAAAGTACTATTTGCTTTAAAACATTAATTTTCATTAGCTACAGACATAAAGGAATTCAGATAGTATTTCTTTTAAAGAAACTCTTAGGAATTTTAAAATATGGGGATAAATGTAAGCTAGTTCTTTGAAGATAATTTTTGGTCTGCTGATGCTCATAAAAATCACTGAATATTTATAACAGCCACCACAGCAAAAGGAAAAAAGAAAGATATTGAGTGTAGACTAGAGAAACTGCTTTAAAAAGATCTTCATCTCTCTGGGACATGACTTTGAGTGTAGTTGCCACAGAAGCTTCAGGGAGTTAGGTGCTCAGATTCCATTAAACTTCATAAGAATGTAGTAATCTCATCATCTTGGTCTCCTAAGTAGAACCAAGATAAGTTCTGAATATTTTTATACAAAGAAGTGTTTGGAAAGGAATTATTTTTGTGACCCTTTTAAAAGTAAAGGATCACTTGATTTCCTCCCTTCTTGGCAAGATCCACTGTAATTTTGGCTTGCAGTGAAGAGCTTCATGAAACATGGCAGGGCAACACTGCCTCCATTCCTGCCTGTACATTCTGTTTGGGAAGAATTTAAGAGTTTTACATTTGAAAAAAAGTTACCTCACTAAGAAATAAACCCCTCATGGTTTATTTGTCTGTGCAGAATTACTTGACAGAAGCCATGTACTAGATGTTGCCAAAAGCAGAGAGACTTTGCACAGTGTCCCAGAGCTTGAGTGATTCCTATTAGCTGTGATGTATGAACTGTATTCCTCACAGCCTTGGGTTTTCTTGGTACCTGCAATGGGCTGAAGTCCACATAGACTGCTGTGAATGCTGCCCATGCCATGGAACACACCTGAAACTCCATGAGGTAGCAAGATCAAGGTCCAACATCATCACAGTCTCCAAATTGAAACTGAGCTTCACACCACAAACTGCACTTCCCTGGATACTAATTATTACCTCTCTCCAAAACACAACAGCCAAAGCTTTGAAGAATTTTAGATTTTGATTTTCAATTTTTTTTCCCAAGACACAAATGGGAAAAAATTTTGTTTTTTGTTGCTTTGAAGAATATCCAGATGAAGATATTCTTATTAATCTACAGCTGCTTTGGATTTATGGCTGAGGCAATGCTGCCTGCAGGGGTTTGTAGCACTGAGATCTGCAACATCTGGACCCCTGTGCTTTGAAAGGAGAGTCCTTTCTGAAGACAGGTGTGCTCCAGGCTTCTTCTAGAACGAGCAGAACTCGTTCACAGTCATGGGGTCCTAGGGCATAGCTCCTCTGGAGCACAGTTAGTTGAAAATTTGAACTGTCTCTGGTTGGCAGGGATAGGAAAAAAAAATAAATCAAGGAAATGGTTGATGGCAAACAAGAGGAAATGCCAAGCAGTAGTCTCCTCGTTGAAATCTGACCACTACAAGAGACTGGGTCAGCAATGTTCCAGAGATGCTCTTTGTCTGGGCTGACTAGCTGAGACAAAATGTCGTAGTTGTCTAAGATGAGACAAAATAAATCCTTCTCTGCTATTTAGTTGATTTCTCTTTTGCTTGTTCTCAACATTATGTGACAAATTACACGGTGCCAGGAATTTGTCTCAAAGCTCAGTATTTTCAGCCATGGGAATATATCTGTTTTGGGTTCCTAAGAGTCCTCTGACCTTTCTTGCTGCAAAGATAAACAAACAAAATCTGCAAAAGATCAAGAACATATATGTGTAATATATATGTATAGATTATAGATTATAACAGAACAACTGTATTAATCTTCTATTTCTGACTTGCAGAAGGCTAGTATTTGAAATCCTAAAAACTGGGTCCATTTGTAAACTTTCAAACCAGAATTTTAATGAGTTTGGTGATCAAATTTGTACCAGCTGTTCAAAGAGTCTGAATCCTTTCTAATAGAGGAAAGTAAGCTTTGAAAACTAATATAGTGGATGCTTTTAACTTAAGATATTTAATATTAAAACAGTGGATTGTCTAAAAAAAGTGTTTCTTGGAACAATTTATTACAAGATTGTGCAGGAATAAAGAACTAATGCTGTGCTATTTTTATATGGGACACTGCTCTCATATCTATTGGAAATTGTAGAAACCAAAATCCATACAGAGTACTATCAATGTTCCCTTGCTTTTTCCAGTCATATTCATTCTTATTGGTATAAATCTTTTCAGACTGTATGAGAGAGCATGAAATCCCACATCCATACCAACTGAAAGAAAAATATGCACAGTACGAAAATATCAGCAATCAATAATTCCCAAACTGGCTTCCATCAGCAGCTATCCAAACTTTTCACCCTGCCTGAGGACAATTTCCTGCTGAAAACCCAGTCTGAAACAAGCGATTAAGTGAAGGAGTGATGATAATGTGCTTTGAAAGTTAAGCCAGGGGTGATTAAATGTCTGTGGGTAATAAACAGAATTATAAGTACTTAGGAAACAAAGCACAACTCCAAACACAACCAGAGCATACTATATCATTAGCTGTTGTAAGCAAAAGACATTCATTTGTGGGACAAGATAATGGTTAGATGTGAGAAACTGTCTGTTCCATTAAGTGCTGTTTTTACCACTCTTTAAAAGGCCTCCCCGGAAGCTAAGTGCTGTGTTATAAGCATTTAACATGCTCAATGATACATTTATGCACTTCATGATTCAAAGCTGCTTCCATGCCCTCAAAAGTCTCTTTGGCAAATGCTATTTTGGAAGGGATAGAGTAAGAAGAAAAGAATTTGGCTCTTCTAAAAATGAGCTTAATCCTATGTCACATGGGTCATGGTGAAATTTGACTGGGAGAGGTCTTTCGGAGCTGAACGAGAACATATCACATTTTGAAATCTTTTACTTGCATTATATTTTCAGACAATAAAAGATAGTTCAAGATTTAAACTCTGATTGCTTAGCAACAGATTCAGCAAACTCAGATTGTTTCAACTATGAAACTGGAAGAGCTATTGGTATCAAGAAAACAAAAGATAGATTAAGCTAGCTGATTTTTGTCTTAATTTCTTTTGCCTTAATAGCAGAATAGCAGATCAGGTAAAACCCATCACAAGCAGTCATTGTAGGCTGAAAAAGCAAAGCGATTTTTTCTTTCAGGAAGCTGTTAGCAAACATTCATATTTTCGATTATTTAGGCAATAGCACAGAGTTCTGTAGAAATAGCCTTCAGAGCTTGGTGTAAGTCTGCAGACCACACAGTTTGATGTAAAAAGTCCTTATTGTTGTCAAACAGATTTCCTGATTAGTGTTAAAAAAAAAAATCCCTTTTGTATCACTAGGTATAGTCAGTTGAAGCCTGGGGACTTTTGCTATAAATATTGATACTCCCCCACAATCACTAGTCTGACTCATCTTCTTTCTCTTTCCTGTTCCTCTCTGGCTTCAGTTTCACACTAATGTTACACTTATTACTCACCAAGCAGTAGAGTCACTGCTGCCTTCAGCACAACTTTAAAAGCCTTCCCTTTGGATCTTTGGATCTGAAATCACAGTCTGAGAGATCACCTTTTATTTATCCTTTCTGCTGAGGAAGCCATCTGCCTAGGAACCAAGGCTTGCGGCAGCACCTGTGCCACACACCTGGGAAGGAGCTCCCCCAGTCCTACTGTGGGTAGGATTGCAACCTGGCTTGTTGAAGGTATCCCCCTTCCCTCTGCTCCTCCTACCCCTCCTCAGCCTTATGTAAGCTCCACTCATTAGGTAAAAATTCCTGTAACCAAGGTCCTGACATTGAAAAGAAGGCTCCAGATCTCAGATACAGTTTCCAGTTTCAGTTTTTTTTACTGATATTGTCTTCAACTGCTTTTCAAGATCCTTTTGATCTCTTGCATGAAGGGATCTAATGACCACTGTCTGGTCTTTCACCAATTTATATTAGCCACTACTTCAGACCTTTTGGGTTTATTACCTTGCTTCAATTTGTAAATATAAAGAGAGGACTTTGTCAAAGCTTTGTCTTGATTTGAGATGTTACTGTCTGCTCCTGAAATGTAAAAAGAGTTCAAAAATAAAGCAAGAGCCTCTCAAAAGTGAGATGTTATGCAAACATTAGAACTGACAATTGAGTAACTGTTTACAGTCTCAAAAGCCTGGAAAGTCCTCCTCACAAAAGTGTGGCTGCAGAAGTGAAATCATTGGTTTCTATAGGCTGTGCTGGTTCAGGTTTCAGAAACTCTTTTAATCTTGCCTAAACATTTCCTCTTGATCCTTGGCTTCGTGTGAATTTATGATAAACTTTTTGCTCTGTGCTAAATACCACACCTTTCCCCAAGCAGATGTTTGATGGGCATTATCCTGGAAAAGTAATCTTGAGCTTCTCTATTACATTTCTCTGTCTCTTCATACTGTTGGCCACACATTGGCTTGTCACCCTTGGACTGTGAGCACCCAAACACACAGGGTGATGGCATCTGCCCAGCCTGGGCTGTGGGGAGGTGCCTGCCCTCTCCTGCTCGTGTTTTCCTTGCTCTTTGGCTATAAATGGAGATGCCAGTCTCCAGAGCTGTCAATCTAACATCCTCCGCTCTCATGAAAGTAACTTTTAAAAAGTGACACAGATCAAACATGTGAAAGTGCTTTTTAATTTTCATGTAAATTCCATCTTTGCTTTCCTGATTCTGGAGGTGTCCTAAATTTGAGAAGCAGAAAATAGAAGATTTAAAAAGAAACATTGAGCTATTTGCTAGTTTCTCTGTATAAAAAGCATTCAAATGTGCAGCAAACTGAGTTTTTAAATACCATGAACTGGGTTTTGTATTCTTCGTTTTTTAAGCTTTGCCCATGATTTGTATGTCAATAAGTTGAGCTGTGTCTGTTGTCTGAGCACTTTTACCTTCTGTTCCCCAGAGTGAGTGTCATCTTTGTAAAAGGCAGTTCTGCCATTTCCCTGTGTTTGCCACCTGTTAATTCGCGGTCCTGGCCCTCAGCTCACAGGACTTATGCCACCCAGCTGAGGTCTGAGCTGGAAGATTTGCTGAAAAATTGTTTCAAGCCTTTATTTCCCTGTGTTTTATGAGAACAGGAAGTGGGCATTGCAGGACATGGAGTCCTTTTTCATGCATTCACCCAGCAGTTCAGATCCTGCCAAGTGCCCTCCCTGCCTGTCCCTGCAGCTGTAAGCCACAGCACTTCTGCAGCAAAGCGATGCTGCTCCTGCCAGGCTGCCTGAAAAGGCATGCAAGAGACCTCAGCAATGCTTAGCACTTGGTGCACATATTTCTAGGTAAAAAAAAATAATTGCCTCGGAGACACAAAAGGCTCTGCAGAGCAAGGAAGAGCCAGGCAGCAGTGTGTTTGTGTCTACAGGGAGAGCAGCAATGAGTTGTTAGACTTATTAGAGGTCCTTCTCACACACCTATTTTCCAGGTTTCCAAAAATGGATGTGAAAATTCATTCTTTCATCATCTCTGAAATAATGTCTTTTATCCTTATGGTTCACCTTGCCTAGGCCAATGGGAAAACAGAATTTTGAATTCGGTGCCCCAGCCATACTTTATTTTTAGTCCGGGCTTACAGAAACATTGAAATAGGATCAGCATTGCTTGCAGTCAAGTGAGGACGTGGTTCATCCAGTGCAATTGCTGAATACTCCTGAGGGTGTGAAACTATTCACATATGTTCAGAAAACTGAAACTTAGATGTGGAGTAGAGTAGCCCTTGTGTTTGATTATGGAATAAAGTAGGAGGCAGTGAGTTAAACAAGAGTGTGCAGGGTGATGTGAATTGCTTTGTAACAGCGGAAGTCTCACGAATGTTTTAGTTGGCAGGTGTCAACAGATAAGGCATCATTTTGTCCTTTTCTGACTGCAAACTGTGAGCCAGAAGGTCACCCCATATCTGGGGGATTTTGCACTTTGCCAACTTTATTCAAATGATTTTTGTGAACAGTTTTTTGTTTATGGCACACTGTAAATAGATCATAGTTCTTAACTCGATGAATGATATCAGGAGGCAAAACACAACTATTTTTGTTTCACGTTGTAGTCATATAGTGTACTTTTCTTTTTTGAATAGATTTATAAATATGCAGAAACGCTTTCCTGGGGACTATAATACCATCCTCGTTTTATTTTTATTGAATGATTCCCTGTTCTAATGGGCATTCCAGCTGGCAAGCTAGAACAGTCACAGTAAATTCATTTCAAAGTGCAAATTAATATTTGCCAAGATGAACCTTTTTGCAGCATTCAATCAACTCTCCCTAAAGCATAATGTGTGGAGAGACTGAAATGGATGAGATACCTATTGAAGTCACATTAATGTTACTAATGGGAGTTGTAAATGAGAACTGGTTCAGGCACAAGATGAATTAATATGTCTCTCCAGTACTTAATTAATCAGTTAGTTTATCAGTAATTATGAATGCAGCACTTCTGATCTTCAGGAAAAGCTCACCTCCCTTCTAGAAACCACGAACATATCTGATTTTCATGGTTGAGAATTGTACATTTATGAGTTGCTCACTGAAATTCTTCTATGTGAGGATTTGGGGGTTTGGGTTTTTTTTTTCAATTTAAGTTTCTTAGATTTTTTTTCTTTTTTTTTAATTAAATAGTAATTTCCACAGGAACCATGTGTTTCCTCTGGATAATTTATGTGAAGACAACCTTTTAATCACCTTTTATTTGAACTCTTTTAAACATGCTCCAACCAGCTGCAGAGTTTTCACAGGCTGAGTGTCCCCAGAACCCTGGGTTGGTTTCTCAGTTGAAGTTATCGTAGTTAGAATAAACTTTATGCAGTGTAGATTTTTTAATCTTCTAGTGAGAATCCTGAAAGAAGTGGGAATGAAGAAGATGGACAATTTGTAATGACTTCTTTTTCTTGGGCAGAGATTGTGTAAATAAATTTGAATATGAAATAAAAAATAAATAAATCTGTGGAACTGATGGTCTCTGCTAGTGGCTTTTCTGGCCACGTTTTCTCACACCTGTCTTCACCAAGACTCTGAATGAAGCATGAGAGTTTTGAGGCCAAGATAATGAATTGTAAAGTTTCTGGTTCTTTTATGGCTTGAGGCTGGTGGGATACTTTTGCCAATGGCCTGATCTTAGTTGATATATTCTGCAGAGCTTCTATTTAGGTATTTGTTGTGATGGGCTATAAATCAGGACTAAGATGTCTAGGAAGGAGATAATTACAGTGTACTAGGTTAAACTCAGGAGTTGTCATCAGTAAATCTCTCTTCTGCAGACAATCAGTGGAAAAAATCAGAGGCATTTTAAATTCTCTGTGTGGGTAAATCTGAATAACCATACTAGGAGGCTGCAAACTGGCTTTTATGGGTTTGGCATTATTTTTACCTTTCATTTTGTTCTCACTTTTCTACATTTAGCCTTTATTTGTCACTTTAAAAGATGGCTGATTTTTTTTAGTATAGAAGACATATTTTTTAAAAAGGGAAATAAATTCAAATATTATTTGTTTAGTTTGACTGGCATATAGGTTTTTGTTCTCTACACCAGGTAATGTCAGCTCAGTTTAAAATTTTCCAAATTGTGTAGTTGTAGAACGTGTTGAAAGTTTTGAGTTTAAGGAAACTAGTACGATTTCTTTAAAGTAAATCCCTCCCCCAATTTCTGTCTGTATCAAATTTAAAGTAGACTTGCACTAGGTAGCAAATTTTCACACACCAGTAACCTGCCTTACAGGCTATTCTCTCTCTCTAAATATTGAAGTTTATACTGAATTTATGTTGGACAGCACAAAAAGTTCCAAAGGTGAGAACACTGTGCCCTTGAGTTGCTCTGGGAATTGCTTGTGTGGAGATGTGAGGGTACTAAAGTATTCTCTTAAAGCAAACTTATTCAAGATAAAAATGTGCTAGTCATAGTTTATTTCATTTTTCTCCTCTTTCTTCAAAGCCTTGGTGGCCTTTTGTGGTTGTAGTGTAGAGATGTGAAGAGAATCAGACCCTCAGCATGATGAGCAGCCATTAATTCCTGTGATTGACACATCCCTGACCAGGGCTGTCACTGAGACAGTGATGAAGTTCAGGATATTAATCACCTTCCTGCATGTTTCTGTTCTTCTTCACGTTGTTGTGATAGAGAACGGGTATCACTGTAAGGCAAGATGTCAAGTGGCTGAGATTAAGAGCACAGTCAGACTCACATCAGAGGTGAAAATGTTGCTACTTTTCTGCCAGCTGACCCTGAGACTGGACTGAAGGCTCTGTGTGGATCACAGGGAACACTCAGAACCCTAGTGGGGGAGGTTCTGGTTCACCAGGCTCATGTTATTCTGGTTAGTCCAGGGAGGTTGAGCAGTGACTGGTGGTTCACAGTCCAGCACAGGATGTATATGAACTCCCTCTGTGCTCAGCTAACATTGGAAAAGTTTAATCAATATTTTTCAAATGACAATTTGAATTTCAGTGGCTGCGGTAGATGTAGGACTTTTCCTAACCTCAGTTGACCTTTCATTTCTGAGCTGCTAAAAGCTATATAATAACTGAATAGCTTTGATCTGCCTTCCTTTGTATTGGAGTAGGTCTTTTCCAATTCCCTGTGCTCATTCACTGCCTGGCTGAGTCAAAATCTTTGCCATTTTAATGAGAAGGGAATGGCTTGCCAGAGCTGAGTATAACAACATTTATTTGCATTGTACATGCATGCTGGAAGGAAACCCTTTAATTAAAGACCTGAGAGGTCAGAAGAGATGGATGGGATGAATGAACTCAGTTCAATCATCGATATATGTATGCACATGCACAGATTCAGTGAACTGATGAAAGCACAGAAAGTTTAATTCATGCAGTGAAAATTTAAAACATGGGAAGGAAACTCCAGCAAGGCTTCTCTGGCTAAAAAGGCAACAGAGAAGACATCAGTATAAAAAGCACATATATGACCAGACTTCTCTCTGTAAGAAACACCTCCAGAATCACAGTTAACTAGACAAATAGAATCATGCTCTTTAAATAAGTGTTTCAATATTCCTAGAATATTTAAAATTTATATATATATATAAAATACTGTAAATAAAAGTAAGAGGAGGAAGGCATGTAGTGACAGAAATATGTGCTAATTCTGCCAGCTGGTAATGCAAGGTCCTATTTACAAACTTGTTGATTTTGGAACCATCAAACATACACAGAATTTCAATAGTGAGGAATTCAGCACATCACAGGGTCTGGGGGGTTCTGTGATGGATTGAGACTATGAGGAGAACAATTTCAGCAATCCACTATGAGGAAGAATAGGTAATTTTATTGATGTTAAATAGAAGTATGTCTAATTTATTAGTTAATAGATTTTTAGGTTTTTAATAATTTTTGGTTCTGTAATGGAAACATGAGATTCCTTCCACTCATCATTTACAGATCTCCTGAGACATCAAATGCCATGCAGTGCATCAAAGTAATACACACCTGATCCTAACAGAAAATCTGTAATTTGAATGGAGAACTCCTGTCCAGAAGCAGAGGAGCAGAGCTGCCCTCAAGCCTCCAAGCAGTGAGGATCTGAGCCTAGGGAAAAGTGAGCACCTGTTTCCAAGCATCCATGTGTTCCACTCAGAGATAAAGCAATGGGAAATTCTGGCTGTAGGGAATCACTATTTCCCTGGCAAGCAAATAACATTGTGATGAGGAGCTTGCTGACACTGGAAGACTCCTAATCTGGGCATTGCCAGTATTTTTAGAACTGCTTTTTGTTGCCTCTGTATTGTGCTTGGTAGCAGCAGTTACAGAATTGCAGATAAGCCATGTTATTATTCTCTTGGTTATATCACTTCTCATTCCATCACATTTATTTCCCTGCCATTTTTGGCCCAGATCTATTCTTGTGTTAATTATGTTATTTGATACAGTCACCACTATACTGATCTCTGGATCAACAGAAATTTGACCCATCATTTTTCATTGCCTATAAACTCTTCAGCTTCTTTATAGCCCCTCAAAAATATGAAGTGGGTTCTGTGTGTCCTGCCCCATTTCTTGTCTTTGGTGATTGATTTGGGCAGCTTTTCCCTGGGGACTCAGGAAACACCCTTTTCCATGTGCTTAATAACATCTCCCTCTGCAGAGGCTGAGTCTCATGCTCAGTGCTGGGGACATGCTGTACCTCATACTTTGGTTCATTTATTCACATGGAATTAAAAGGACTTTGCATCAAAAATAATAAGTAGGGCAGGGTAGTGAGTTAAAAATAAACCGTGACATGCTTCAAGCGTTCCCTCATGTCCAGTTACATCTGATTACTGCACTACTTGCAGTGACCATTGTCACAACCATTTCCTTGGCAGGGTTAGGATAGCTAATACAGCAGCTTCCCTACCTCTGGGCTCCAGGACTGGAACTGCAGAGGAAAATGCAAGGCTGTTCTATTGTAACCATAGAACGTGATGAGAAATGGTCTCTATCGGCAAATCCAGGTTTAAAACGCTGTACTGAAAACATTACTCCATTATTTAGGAGGAGTGGGTGGGGCAGGACTATTACCAACCACTGCTATTACTCTATTACTGATGCTCTAGAAGTTTTTGAAGAAGACAAGCTGAAGTTGTTCAGTTATTAATAGAGATGTTATATTTTATTCATTTTGGATGAAAAAAACATAGAGTATGATACAAAATTCCCTGAGGTTGAAGGGAGACATGTTTTCAGTACATTGCATCATTGAAAAGAAGTCATCTACTGAAGTGACATTATCAACCTCATCTTAAGGATGTTTTTTCTACATATCTCATTCCCCCATGCCACCCAGCCAACAACAACAGCTGCCCTTTAGTTCCTCTCTTCTCCAGGGGCACTCTTGCTTCCTGTACCCATGTACCGTGCAAAGGGCTTGGAGAGTCCTGTGCCTCTGCCAGGTGCCAAACCAGGTTGCTGTGTGCTACAGGAGCTGTGGCTGTGTTTAACTCCCTGCTTGCTGCCAAGTTGTACCAGAGGCTATCTAAAAATCAGAGGGCTGAGTTTTTGGGCTTGTCTTTCACCTGCAGTTTAGGGCAAGGCTCTGGACACCGTGCTGGGGTAGGGTGAAGGTGGAGAGCACCTGCACAGTAACACATTTCCTTCTTGCAATAGCTGCAGCACAGGCTATGCTGCTCTGCTGACATGGGGACAGAGTCCTTTTGGTGTGTTCAGAAATTCACTCTTGCCCACAAGTGTGTGTAACTTAGCAGCTGAGTAACAGCATTTGGTTTTATGGGGTAAAGTTTGCTCAGGACTGACAGTTTTGATGGACCAGATTCTAGCAGCAGTAGAACAAATACTCTGTTCATATTAATGCTCAGAGGCTGTGACAGCTCTGGTGTGCTTTGAGGTTGACACCTGTTCAGTGATGGTTCATCCTGGATTTGTCCCATTAAAATACAATCATTCTGTCATTTCAAATGTGGCTTTATTTCTGTAAAGACATGCACAGAACTGAAAAAGCTTTTTCATTCCGCTCCAACTGCCTGGAGGAGATAAGTCCTATCTATATCTTAGTTCCATACATTATATCTACCAAAGATAGGAATCCAGCACACAGATATCACTGGAGCATTACTGTGCTGAAGTGTGGATGTATATAAGGCTATGGACAGATGTGTATTTTGTAATTCCTCTTTACAGATTTTGTTAAGGTGATTTTGCAGGATTCCACCCCTGCAATTTTTTAAACAATAAGTGTTTTCAACTGGGCATCTGCATTAGCAAAATTTAGCCCAGTTTCTTATTTATGGGTTCCTGCTTGTTAATACAGTACAAACCTTTTTCCATAGTGCTAAAGGCAACTTGTATCATGAAGGAATAACAAAGTGCATCAACAGGTAAGTTGCTGATACCAAAGTAGCTTCACAAATACATTGAGAGCTAAGAAATAATGTCTGTTAAATCTATTGAAAAGGTTCTTCTGCTGACATCAACCTCCACATTGAAAAGGCCCAGTGTAATATGAATGCTACCTGTTGCAACTGTATGGAATGCAGTTTCTTGTGATTTCATGTTTTGATCCCATTTCATAGGCTGTTGCTCTTTTGTGCCACAGACAGGAAAAGAAATGCTGAAATAGGAATACTATGCTGGTGCCAATACAGTTTAGTTCACTCAAAAATCACAGTGTGCTTTGGGGACCACTTAAACTGAACCTCTCTGTCCTAGGAAGCTTCTGAGCTTCCTGCTATAGTCCTGGAGAAAAGGCTGTGCAGAAAGAGTAAACGCTTCTGTGGGACAAGGAGTGACACTTATGTTTTCTGCTCTGATCACACTCCAACACTGCCTACACTTATTAACTCAATACCACTATGTCAGCTCAAAATCATAGTAGCAGCCAGATGGGATGCCAGGATGGAGTTGAACACTAGAAACTCCCACTGAAGCAACCCTTGAGAAGGTGAATCTATTAAATAATATTTTTCCACTTATGACAGCAAAAATAAAGATCACAGAGAGACTTTCCAAAGTATAAGTAAAAGATAAACCCCTGCCACAAAGGAAGATCAATGGGAGTAACCTGCTAAATGTATACACACAATAGGTCAAAATTAAAGTGGAATAGCCTAGCTAAAAATAGCTTCCAACCTCTATGTTAATATAGAAGTTTTGCTATGGGATTATTCAAAAGTGAAAAATGCATAGGAAAGGCAATGTCAAAACCTAAAATGTTACAGGAGATTAGTGCTTTTAATTTGACAGGGACTTCAGAAAATTAGAATAAAACTCTACCTTTTCAAAAGACCTGCAATAGGTCCTGGATAACTGGTAATAAAAGCCTACGGGTGGTGTTTGGCTTCTGTTCTCCCAGCCATATGCAAACTCATGCAAGAAGACATTGAAACTGGTACCATCTGTGGCTGATAGTTTATAAGCCTTAATTAGTCAGAGTTTATCCTTACACTGAACAAAACCAGTGTGTTTAGCAGACAGTAGGCCCACACATGTCAGCAAGAAGATTTCCTCTAGATATGCCATCATCCATGCCAGAAGAGTGGGAGAGGATCTTTAAGGAGATGGCTACAAATGAGTGCAAAGAGAGACTTTTCCCAGTGGTATTCAAAGGACAAGGTTAACATAATCAATTTCATGTGTCCCATGGAAGATATCTTCACTATAGCTTGTTAAGAGATAGCTGATCACTCACATTTGAGTAATACATCAACTAAAATGAATAGTTGGTGCAAACATATATTGATGACATCTGGCATCTCCAGCACTATTATAAAAGGACTCTAAGGATTCTTCAGTCTACTTTATGATCAAGATGTGTCTTGGGCTGAGATTCATATAATCTCATTTTATCCAGGCTTGCCAGCTAGTTTAGCATGATTGCCAGTGATTCACCCCATCCTAAGACAAGATGAGCCAGATGAATTGTCTTCTCTGACTAGACGACTTCTTTGGTTAAACCTTCTCATTTCAAACTTAAATGAGATTAATCTTTCGGTGTAGAGGCACTGGGCAATATCATCTATAGCTTCCACCCTAAATCTGTCAGGTTTTAGATTCAGGTCTCAGAAATTAAAATAAAAAACAGTAGCCCAGTTGTTAAAGTCATACATCCATTTAACATCATCTTCTTGCACTGGTTCCATGTAGCTCCAGTCCATGAATATCAGCAAAGCTATCAGTAGATGCTCCAAGAAACTCTGTTGAGAAAAGTACTTTTAGCCTGAAGGCCAATCTTTTTGAAACCTGGAGGATCGTAACAACCATCCACATCTAGGAGAGTATGAACTATATCACTGCTTCATGCTCTTCACTGATAAGTGGAATAGGGCTGGCTGTAGTTTTGGAGGCAGATGCAAAACAATCCTTCCAGATGGAAGCCAGAGTGAAGCAGGCAGGATGCCATCTGGAAAGAAAGGGTCCTTGCTGTGCAGACGCACATCACAAAAATGATAGAAATATAAAATTGGAGAAAAACATATATGCTGAATGGGATAGTCCACTGATCGTCTTGATGCTGACTCCTGCTTTTGCAAAGAGTGCACTGTGCAGAACAACACCTGGCTTTCTAATAAAGCCCAGGTTAAGAATCTATTTGCATCTTTCTTGATTTAGCTGTTGTTTGATTGTTTGTTTTGCAGTGTGAGGTTTTGCCAGATTTTGCACCCATCTGAATGTCATATTTCCAAGAGCTGCTGCAGATGGAGGCAGGTTTGGGCTCTTGCGTTATACAGCTCCACATACTCCACTGTATTGTGCTCAGGAACTGCAATGACAGGCAGGAGGCTTTGTGTAGTGGAGTAGGGGCAATTCCACTATGAAGTTAAGGAATGTGTTTCTAATAAAGTATTTTTCAGTTTGATATTAGTCATGTTCCTTTGCAAAAATCATAGGGAGTCAGAAAGAAAGAATGGACAAGGAGGAGAAGGTGAGAAAGCAAGGATGGTCTGGCTGGTGAACATGAGGGTCCTAAAAACCACACCTGCCTAAGCCTGGGTAGGTATGAAACTACAGAAAAGCTTGTGGCTCTCTCTCTGTGTCAGAGTTATCTTGTAGGATATTTCTGTACTGGTATTTATAACTGATCTTAGGCTCGGCCCAAAGCTCATGCCAGTGGCTCTTTCTAGTAGATTATGTAGAGTAGTGTATATATACATATATACATATGTATATATGTATACCTGTCTATCTATCTATATGTATATCTAGTCTATATACAGTAGTATAGAGTCTACATATATTCCTGTCCCAAGGTTGAAGGCTGCTGAGTTACCCCTGGCTTCCTGACCATTCCTCTCCAGAGTGTGAAACTCATCTGCACATCATAATTCTCTACTTTACCTTGCCAGCCATGTGACTTCTGATTTATCCTGAAACAGCATCATTTATAGAGTATTAAAGCATAACAATCTGAGAGTTAATGGATGTTAATTCATTACAGACTGAGAGGGACAGTTTTCTGAAGCTGCTCTCCAGTGCAATCCTGTCTGTAGATTTGTGGATACATTTATGTTCAAGAGCCATCAAATCTCAGACAGGCTACATCTGCCACAAAACCTTTACAAATTTTGTCATGAGAACAACATGACAGAGGGCTGGGACAGGCAGAAAGAACAATGATTTATTTGAGCAACCCTTAAAATTCCCTAATGAATTTAAGACCGTGCATGGAGTCACCACTGCTTGGTTGTGTGTCACAGTCCATACTGTCCTCACCTCTAATGAGAACTTATTTTTCAAAGCTTTTTTCTTTCAGGTGGTAGACATCTGCTATATGGAAGCTAGCAGTATAAAGGAGTCACTGAACAGTGCTTGTGACTGCACAGCAAAAAATGTGTGACAAACGTGTCTTGTAACACATCGGTATCACTATCTAACTCCAACAGCCCACAAAGAAAAATCAAAGCTCTTCTGCTGTCTGTCACTAGGACAACACAGGGTAAGTAAGGCTGAGGTAATGATTTGAGCAGTTATGATAAAGCTCTCAAATTATATTTTGTGTTACAGGAGAGCTGACAATCTAGGCACATAAGGAGTGGACTCATTTTTGGTGAGTATATTGAGAATTTAGTCTTTGGTCTGGCTTTTGTGTTTTTAAAGAGAACTGTGACAATGTAAAACTGACACCACTCTTCATATGCTCTCTGGGCTCTAAGGCATGAAGCCTCAGCACCTTTAGGCTCTTATCTCCTCCGTGATTAAAAATCCAACGGTTCTTTCCATTTGGTTCTCCCAAATTATAATGCAAACACTGTGCTTCAGGCACTTTTGTGGCAGCATGGTTTACTGGATTAAGAGATCATGCCTCCATTATAATGGCTCATAACAAGTAGTAAATACACAGCTGCATGAATCTCAGCAGAAATTAATTGAAATTCACACTCCTGAAAGCACCAATTTTGACAGTTCAGAAAATCCATTAAAATCTAGATCCCTAGAAAAATTCACAGGTTTTTCTTGCTTATAGAAAGCCACAATGAAGGGTGAATGGACAGAGAACAACTCTGAAGAACTTGCGAGAAGAGAACTTGTATCATGCATCAAAAATCAGAATAAGAGTTATGGTGGGAGAGATCTTTGACTCCAGCCTTCATGAATCTTAATGAGAAGGTACAACCTAAAACACTGTTGTTTATTCATGGCTGCCCAGGTTTCTCGTGTATAGCCCTAGAAAACTGGTGTTGTTTGAGACTGAATGTTTACACCAGTTTCAGGCAAGTCACCCTAGAGAATAGATACACTAACACAAAGAAAATACAAAATGAGAAAAAGATCAGAATCAGACAGTGCTTAAAGCTCCTGGATAATTGGAGGCAGGGCTCTGAACCAGGGAGAGCTTTGCCTAGGAGTGAAATCCCACTGGCTGGCTGAGTGATGGTTTCTGGCTTGCACAGCACAGCAAGTAGACAGCAGTTCCTGTGTCTTGCTGGCTTTCTGCGGGAAAATTGGATTCTTTGTTCTAGGTGAGACGGAGCCAAAAGGCTTCTGTGAGCTCCTGAAAAGACTGCACAGAGGGCTAAAAGCAGCTGGCTGCTGGCTAGGAGATCAGCTGGCCAGCTGCATATGTGGGACTCTGGTTCAGCCCCATCCCCAGTCCCCACACTGAGTCCCAAGCACTGGGAAGAGTGACTTGGCAGCTGCTCACTGGCAGTGTTCCACCCTGTGGCAGACATTGTCTCTTGATGTGGTTTTGCAGGTGATGAGAAGGCAGCTACTTACCTACAAACTGCTTATAGTCCCTTAATTTACACTCTGAGCACAGGGCTCCAGGTGTGATCAGAAGCACCACTTTGCTAAAAGTGGGAGTTTTTGTTCAGATTACCCAAAAGAAAAATCCAACTGGAAGAGATTAGAGCAAGAAGTTTGAGAGCAAAGGCTTTTTTCAAAGTATTGCTCTTAATAATGTTTCTAGGCTGGAACAGAGAATCTGAGAGCAGAAACTCAAATTTTCATCCTCTCTGCTGAGCAGTATTAATTAAGGTCTAATGTCAATTGACTGCACTGTGCTTTGAATCAAACTGTTAGTACCAGACTGACACCTGACAAACTGGAAAAACTGAGCAGCTTTGCAGATCTATTCTTTATATACCGTCAAAGATGAACAAATCAATCACGAGTAAGATGGAAACAACAATATAGAACTGAAAGCTGTCACAATACTGGTCAGATGTACACGAGTGATCATAGAATAAACAAATCATTATGTAAAACAGTTTCCTTCTGGCACCATTACTTATCTGAAGAACTGAAAAAGTGTAGACAGCTACTTAATGATAATTTTCAATTTTTGGTGTCTATAGCATTCTGAATGTCCCATTTCCAAATAAGAGCAATAGTGTAAGAAAGTGTAGTCAGTGTCCTACTGGATGAGACCAATTGCCCAGTACCCTGTTCATCAGAAGCAGCAGGTGTTGTTATTTGGGAAGAACGTGTAAAAATGGTAACATCCTCAGGTCCATTTTGTGAGGTCCTCTGAATATGCATGATTTTTGTGCATTTGCTAGCTCTCAGAAGGCCTGGCTCAGCTGGAGGAGGATTCTGAGGCAGAGGTTTTCATGAATTTAGGCATAATACATAGCAGGGACCCAGCGGTAATATTCACGAAACACCTGATTCCATCTCTGCCTTCTGGAAAAGCAGTCAGACATGTTCTAGCTCCAGTTCCTGAGGGAGCTGCATACCCCTAAAGTTGGTAACACCTTACTAAACCATAATCATTACCTAACAGCCTGCTTAGGTTAACCAAACCTTTGATTCTTTTTCCTGCACACAGATTTTACTGACTTGGAAGAACTTTTCTCCAAGACCCGCAAAAGGTCTTCATCTCAGCAACATGCTACATAAACTGTCATCTTCAAAGATGTGACAAGCTGATAACTTCCTAATAGCCCAACACATTAGTACTGCTGCCCCAAGGCAGGCAAAAGAGTGCTTTTGCAGGGACTGCAAATTAAAACCAGCATATTTCTGTAATGTGAGATAGTGATGTGCTGGGAAGGAGGTACTCTGCATTGGCAAGAAAGATGTTCAGTTCAGTGGGAACAGAGAATGCTGTTAGCAACATACAGTGATCTCTCTGTGTGTTCTATGAAGCATCCGTACTGAATCTCTACTTTGCTTCTTTTCTTTCACACAGATGAGACCTTGGCAACTGGAAAGCTGGTTTTTATTGATAAAAATAGATCCTTTTATTTAGTTCATAAGGCAGCAGGTGGTGTTTAGCCCAGTGTCTGTTTTGAGAGGCATCAGAAATGATTTGACTGGGAGTTTGTACACAGCTTCAACTTCCATATTTGTGAATGTCTACTTAAACCAGCATTTTGAGCCCCCCAGCTGTGCTTCCACAGCTCCTTCATAATATCTTTTCAGAGAGAAAAATTGTCAGAATATTGATTTTCCCTGCTTTTCCAGAACAACCTTGAATTAACTACTGCCTGTGGTGATGAGATGCAAAAACACCCATGAAGATAAAACTACTTGCAAATATGCCTGCTGGCTGCAGAATAACTAGTAATTTCCTCACCCTGTGATCAATAACACATGATCAATAACAGCTGATTGACAATTAATGAAAAAATTATTCCCCACTTAAAATTTTTTTTTTCATTAACAGAATAACATCTTTTCTTATCTACCATCTAACTAAAATGTTGGCTCTGTCACAGCTTACTTGTTCACAGAACAGGCATTTCAGAATAGAAAAATTCATATTCCATGAACAATTCTTATAAGTTAAGCAACTCCCATTTATAAATACCTCTAGTCACACTGTGAAAATTACTTTCTGAAAGTCCTTTACGGGGCCATTGGATTTGTATGTTCCTTCTTAAGCAAGGAATATGAATAACTTTCTATTGATAGATATTTAAAATGTTTGTCATATCATGTTAACTGCTTTAAGACATGAACTGGTGCAGAGCCTAGAAATAACTACTTGAAGATGATTGCACTGCCCTAAAACCAGGCAGGAATCAGGGACTGAGTGTGACTGAAATTCCCTTCTGCTCACCCATGTCCTCAACTCTGACAAACACTGGAGCAATCTAATTCAGATGATACAGGTGTGTATAAAAATGAGTGAGAATGAGAAGAAAGTTGTTTTTTTACTCCAGCTTCCCTGTTTTCATCACTTTGGCTGTATTTTAGGCATTGCAGAAGCTAGGAAACAGAGAAGCTGGCAATCATTAAATGAATCAGTAGAAGGTTTTTTTCCTAAACAGAGAGTAAGAGAAGGAGGCACAGAACTGCCTCTCTCCTTCCAAACTGCAGCTTTGTACAGTATCTTTTCTTTATCTTTTTCAGTTGAACCCTTCTTTAAAGATATCATGGCATGTTCCTGAGCTAATTGGTCAACAGTCACGTGAATCATGGGAATCACCATAGTGATAACAAAGGCATTTGGAAAAAAATCAGCTGTTTAAGATGCTCCTTTAAATAGATGCTTGCTTAAAAACTGGGATTTGGAAATCTCCATGAACAGGAATTCTAACAAATGAAATGCCAGGTGCTACCATCTCCCTGTGTGGCTGGATTTGACATCTCCAAGCATAGCCTCTCCTGGGCCATCATTTTGCACCCACACTTGTCTGATAACTTGCTGAAGAAATGCATCCAACCAGACAATGGAATGCCTGGATGATGTATGCAGGAGGAAAGTAAAAAAAAATATCACTGAGAATAAAATCATTGCATATGCAACTATGGAAAGAAATATCAGACAGTTCTAAGTGCTGGAAAATTGCTTTACTCACTTCCTCTTGGCTGATTTAATTTCACTATTTTGGGATAAGATCTTTCTGAATGAGGTTTGACCAGACTTTGATTTAAACAACTGAAGGCTTCACCACAGCTGTTGTCAGGCATTTGATGCTATTCATGTTTGGACAGTTAGGCCATAGGCATGGCACAGAGACAGTGATTTTCTTAAAAGTCTGCTGAGAAGAAAGACATTGAGTAAATTGGTAGGACAGTGACTATGATAGTGTCAAGTTCTCTGTGCTGTTCTATTGCTAAGTTTTCGTAAAAGATTATTACATTTCTGCGTATTACAGCTAGACATTGTTTGTCCTAGGAAGTTTCCTGTACTTTCATTTTGACTTGGATTCATAGCCTCATGTCTCTTAAAATAAATCACTAGTTCCCAAAGTTAATTTTAATATGTTGCCTCCTTTTCCCTTTTCCCTTCATCCCCATGTTATCTCTCTCTTAATAACAATATGCAAGAACAAAATGCAAATGGTAATTTGCCCCACTTTGTCCAGTATGTCGACATGCTCTGAACAAGGTGTGTTCTGTGCTGTTCAAGCAAATGACACATTCATTAGATTCAGTTGAGCATGGGAAGAATATTGAAGGTGATGTGCAAATGGTAACCAGGACACCTGCAAGATAACATGAATAATTTCAGTGCAAGACATAATTAAATGCAAGTTCTTTGAAGAGTCCCTTTAGGGGTCTAATGTATGCTTATTTGGGAAAACAAGATTATTTTTTAGCAATTATGACTTTACTACCTGTGTATATATTTGTTTTCGATTCCTTTCTGGCTCCCAGGGAGCTTATAATTTGCAGGCTGGGATTGAATCCAGCTGCTAGATTTCAAGGCTGAGGGTTACTCTGGAAAGGGTGTATGTGAGAGGAAGCAGAGGAGGAAAGGCTGTTTTCCATCACTGCTGGGAAGCTGCAGTGTGCGAAGAAGATTCACAGCTCTGCCTGGTGGCCAGGGAACTTCCCTGAGAAAAGAGGTGATAAATTTTGTATTAGTCTGTAGGGAGGAGGAATTCCTGCCAGTGGAGAAGGGATTGAGTGTACTATTCCCCTCCTTAGGTGATGTTTTGAGCCACTGGGTGTTGTGCGGGGCAGGAATACTGTCACCTTCTCATTCTCCAGTGACTGTATTCTAGTCATTCATCCCTGCCAGGCCAGTGAAAGAAACTTATCTCTGACTACTCCTGTTCCCTGAATTTCCATGTTGACAGCCCTAGGCTGATGCTGGCTGCTTGTTTTTGACCTAAATATTTCCCATGCACCATATAGGAAACTTAATGCATATTGCCCCTAGAGTGCCTGATATTTAAGCAGCAAAACACCTACATTTTTTACTGGATCTGATCCACAATCTTATTCTAATGTCATAGTGTGATATCAGCAGAAGACACAAGAGAAAAAAATACAAAATACTGGTTTCAGTTAATATCCAGGAAAAAAGCAGCTAAGCGTTTGCAGGAGCTTTGTGAACCTGAGAAAGTGCCTGTGTGTCCTTACTCCCCCCACCTCCCTCCCCCTCTGCAAGAGCCCTGCTTTGTCTGTACAGGGGGACAACAGGCAAAGGCAGTGCAGTGTTGGACTTGCTAGTCTTTGCCATGGAGAATCGAGAAGATTTTCAGACATTTCAGATTAATGCATTCTCATGATGTTGTCTGACTTCAGGCTGGGAAGGAACCATCTGTTCATTATACCACACACTGAGACTGGGTTGTTGGCAATTTCCTGGGCCCCAATGGGCCCCAGCTAAACTTTGCTATGGGGACTGCATACAGTGGGGCACGAGGCTAATTCTCATATTGGAAGCTAGTGAAAACAGGTCCAGGGAAGATATGCAAAACAAATATGATTTAAAATAGATGTACTGCTGCATATAAACTAAGCGAGTATCTTGAGGAGCAGCCCAGGGAGAAAGAATATTGTGTGATATTCACTGTTGATGGAGGCTCTAGGGGGAAAGCACGTTGGTAGGATGCTAAATGAGAGCATGTACTGTGCAGAAGAGTCTGGAGGAGGAAGGGAGATGCAGCTCCAGAACATAGTGGGTGAGAAAGCTGATCCCAGCAGGTTGACAGGCAAACTGATCTCAAGAGATGATCACAACAGCAGTGACAAACCTTAATTTCACAAGATATTGCTTATTTCTGAATGCATGTAAATAACAACTTGCAATTTCAATCGAGAAAACCACTTTATATCTTCATGAGAGAAATTGCAGATATGGGGGTGGAAGTGTCATCTGCACTGAGTGTTGAGACTTTGGATTCAGTGACAGGTGATTCCTTACTCCCTACAAGTAATATAAGTACTTAGCCTGTTTGCATTAGGCTCTGGGATTTTTTTTTTCTCCCTGATGGATTACTCCAGTCAATCACAGCATATGCTGCAACACTAATAGCTAACCACTGAGGTGCTCTGCAGTAGGAAAACATGGCCTTGTGATATTTCAGTTAACTAAAACTGGCATTACATTACTGCTAAAAAGAAAATCCTGAAAATAGACCCTTTTTAGTGACAAATTCTCATTTAGCAGAATCTTCAAAAAGGTGCTAGTACTAAAAGCTTTGAGAGTAAGATTACAGGAAGATTGCAAAACAAGATGTTGACTCCAACATAGAGCAAGCCTATCAGATAGGTACAGTGAGACCTGGGGTCCTTTGTTCATGCTCCAAATTGCTAGATGCAAAAGAATTCTGGTTGAGGTGTCACACAGATGCTCATTAACCCAGTGCTATGCACAAGCAAAATTGTTCTGTCTTAAAAAGCCATCCCAGAAGGGCATTTTAGGAGACTAGAACAGATTGTGCATGAGTTAAGCTAGGAATGTCAGCCTTTATACATGCATACAGACACATATACATGCAGGTAAAATGCAACTCAAATATGTATATTACATATAGACATAAAAGGCAGCTTAATATTTCCAAATGCATTTTTGAACTAGAATACTGAATATTTGATTATGCTCTCTGAAATGTCTTTGCCAATAAGTAGTGACCATGGATCAGGCTTTTGAAGGTAGCAGGGATCCGGTGATCCAGGAAGCCAAGTTGCCTGCATATTATTCTTCCTATCAGCTTGTCTGGTGTCACAACTTCACTAGCAGTGGTGTACAGCTGCAGCACTAGAGATGATTTGCTCCTGGACAAATCCAAATGATCACGGAGGACCTAGGTCTGCCTGCACCTGCCCATGTTGACAAGCCAATAGATGGCAGGCACAAGCAAGGACCAATGCCAATATTCACTTATGGCACTATACATTAGTGCTTCAAAGCAGGCACTGGACAGAGGACCAATGTAAATTGTTGTGATATGAATGCTTTGATTTGTGCTTTGCTGCAAAGTGAAGTGCACAGAACAAAATCTAGAGAAATCAGAGCCCTGTAAAGCCCCAGCCTTAGGAATGAAGATTTTCCCAGAAACTGAGATGCTCAGAGATAGCACTAATTTTAAAGTGGCATTCATTTTCAAATATATCACTCTAACAGAAATACATGCCAGAGGAATTGAATCTTGGAAATCATAAGGTTGTGGGGCTCAAAAGCCCATAAAGTACACTGACAATCCTGCTTAAAACAACAATTGTTTTTCAGTCTGGATTCTTTTCTTTGACTGAACTTCAGAAATTTTTAACCAAGTTTACACAGGTCAACTTCTATTGAACATTAAACTTATTTTATAAGTGAAAAAATCCAATGTGAATGCAATCCCAGGACTGCACTCTGCACTTGTATTATCAGGGAATTTTTGTTTTGGGGGAAGGTTTGCAATTTTTCCTTCTCATCTGGTGACCCAGACTTGCAGTGCTGAGCTGTGCTTTTCCTTATTGCCATTGGTAATAGAGGATGGATTAGTCTCCTGGCCTCTGAGGGAAACCTTATTATCACTGGGCAGCTGTCACTGAGAGACAGCTTACATTCAGTTTGATAGATTATGCAATTGTCCTGGTTCTGACATAACTGCAGCATTGTCTCAGCAACTGTGAACACACAACTGCAGGAAACATGCACTGGGGAGGCAAAGGAAGAGAAATCACTTCTTCAAGGGGAAAAACAAAATCCGGTTCAAATCTCATGGAATCAGATGGTTTTAGGGCATTGGTGGACTGGTCTTAAAGCTTCTCTACCTGTATCTTCATTGGTGCCATTTACTGGTGACCCTCAAAGCTAAGACATTGAGGTGATTTCCTTTGTTCACTATTTAAATTTATGACTCTTGTAGATATCTGTGCCCTTAACCTGCATTTATAATTTCAGAGAGGAATATTTGGTAATAAAATCTGAGGCCTGACTTTGCATTAAAACCTATGAAGTCCTTCAATATTCTGGAACATGATAGTCTTTCCACTTGATATTGATGAGTTATTCAATTATTTGGTGTCTCAGTTTTCTCATTAGTAAACTGGAAATATCACAGTGACACCAAGAAACTCAGTGCTAGTGAAATGATCTGACCATCCAAATGAAAGACACTAAAAATAGTTTCTTTTATTGACATTCTCTGTACGTAACAGCAAGATACCAAAGTTTTCCCTTCCTGTGCTAGTTAAATATAAATATCTAAAAATCTTTTCCCACTTCAGACAAGTGCATTTATTGCTCCCTGAAGGGCCCCACTAGCTCTAGTCACCACCTGGAATTTCATGGAGTTTCTCGCTGGCATTTCCAGTCTAACTAATGCAAATCAATTGTTGTATTTAGCTAGAACATGGTCAGTAATAGGCATTCTGATCCAATTTCACGGTCAGTGCACATCAAGCTTAATTAAAATGATGTGGTGTGTTACCCATTGCTATTGAATTGTCTGAAGTATTCAAGAGGGCTTTGAAGACTCCAGCATGCACTGGAGTCTTTCAAATCTACCAGAAAAGACTAAAAGGACCTGGAGAACTCTTACTGTTGTTTCTATTCCTATTATTCAGAATTAACTAGAAATAACTGACCCAGGGAGTTTCTTGATTAGGTTAAAGTAGCTAAAACCAGCACTGGCACTGAAGGAAGGGTCCAGTTCTCTCCAGCACTCAGCTGGCTGGACCCTCCAACACTTTGCTTCCTGCCAGTGGGAGACTGTGCTCAACTTTAGAGGAAATCTGGACTAAACGAAAACAAAATGGGAAACAACGTAACTCCTATAGTTTTATTTTGTGCAATTTTTGACTTAGTATAATTGCTTGAATTTCCTTCAGAACATCAAGATCAGTTTTCATCTTACACTTTTTTAAACCTTGAAAAATTATTTTTTGTAAAAACTACTTACTTTCATTGGTAGCAAGGAGACCAGCATTTGCAACTACTGTGTAATTTAATTACAGAAGAACTAAGAATTTTTTTTAGGTATTTTATAAAGTGGTCTTCTGAAGCACATAAGAAATAAATTATACCTGGAATACCTGGAAGATATTAATTAAGGTGAAAGACAGTGGGATTCCAGTCTTTTCTTTTGCCTCCCTAGTTACACCCACTGAATGCAATACCAGTAAGAGTCTCACTACTTTCCTCTTGCTCCCATTGGCTTCAGTGAGATCTGAGTCTGGCCTTTTATCTGATTCACTTGTACTGGATGTGATATAACATCATTTAAGCAATTGTTTGGCCCAATAGGACTCACTTTTTCCACCCACTGGCTTTGTACACAAGGGCAGAATTTAACCCACTGCATTAACTTTTCTCTTTATCAGCATGTCAAAAAACACTCAGAGGGCAAGATTATTCCTTTTCTTAATTAATAAGAGTATGAGCAACACTTCCTTTGTGAAATATTCATTGAAAATTTCCTTATAAATATTCATAAGCATTAGCAAATAAATTTTACCCTTACGTACAACAATGGCACTTAAGGAAATGAGAAAATGCACACACGCACACACATATACTGCTGCTATTATTAAATGCTCCAAATAAGATTTATTTCAGGGGTCTTGAGCACAGATCATGCCAGTAAGATGTCTCCCTTAGACACATCAGTGGTTGGTTGAGGCATAATAGCATTGCCATGTTTTAATAATTGTACTCATGCCAGTGTAAACCCTTGAATTGTATTTTCCTCCGTGTGTATGCAGTGATGTATCACACATTCTTAACAACAGATTAAATGCTTGCAATGACACTCATAATGCTGATAATCAGAGCATTTATGCCTGTTGTAGGTTCAAAATTGTCTCCATTTTCCACAGTATCTTAGTACTATAACAAACTTTCACTGGAAAAAAGAGAAAAGTCTGTGAGTGGTAGCTGCATGAGTTGTTAGCTGAACCTATGAATAGTGCAGATTATTTTCTTTGCTCTCTTACCTAAAATAGAGCTAACTGGATGATAACAGTTCATTCTGAGGCTCTCAAACAGCTGACTTTTGGCTTGGCTATTCACCAAGCCCAGCCCTGGTTTGCTGCCCTGCATTAGGGGGATTGACTCCAGTGCTCGGTTTGGCTGGCAGCTCCCCTGCTTCTCTTGGGTCAGATTCAGACATTCTCCTCTTTCTACCTTTATACCTATTGCAACAGTTCCTAACATAACCCAATGGTGTGTTATTCCCTTAAACTGCATGTTTCATAAAGCTGGAGAGTTCATCAGCCCCAAATTCTGGGTTGCCATTGCAGGAGATGCTATTACTACTGCTGCTCAGTAGGGAATTAAGGCAAGGACAAGCTCCATTCACCCCAGAGTCTCTGTCCTGAAAATGGATATATAACCTTTTGTATCTAATTTGATGAGTCATCTGTGATTTCAAAGGATACAGAGAGGTGTCAGATACCCATGTGCTGCTGATGCTTAGAGGATGCTGGGTGCTGTGGATCAGTCCTGGTCCTTACAAACACCTGTTACAGGTGCCCTTGCTTTTTCCTGTTTCCATTTCCAGCACTTTCCCTAAAGTATTTTTGAGTTGCAAAAGTCAGAGAAATTGACACATTAAAATGACTATATTTGAAGAAGAGCAGAGAAGTGTGGTCCCAGGCCCGGTCTAAAAGGGTGTTTGGCCTGTTCTTCATCTCACAGGCCAAATCTGTGTATCTGTGTAGTCCTTCCATTTACAAAATGAAATTACACACTGCTGTGGTGAAGGTACAGGACAAAGAACCTGCGCTCCAGTTAAGGAGAGCTTTTTCCACTTGGCACTCGGGAGGCTTGGTGGGGATGCAAGAGCTGACTTATGAAGGGATGAGGGTCTATAGCTGTTCAGTGAAGCATTAACTCAGTGTGATGAACAAAACAGAGAGGAAAGTCAAGCTGAAGTTTTGAAAGACAATGTCTGCAGTTCAGAGGGACATTGGCTGGTTTTACATTCACCATCTAATTTTACTAGGGAGCAAGAAGAAATGTGTGGATTTTAGCCTGATATTCTTTTAGCTGCTATTGAGAGGTAGATCAAAGGCTGCCAGGGAACTATGATTGGTCCTGATGGCATTCGTGTGTAAGTAAGCAGTCACCAAGTTAAAATCTTTGCTATGGTATTTTATTATCTCAGCAGATTAATTTTTAGTGTCTGACAAATCTTCAGCTAAAGCTGTGCCAATTGTCTACCTTAGCAGGAAGTTATTTCTACACCTTTGACTTGCTGAGCTGTAGGGAAGGAAAGAGACAAAGATGAAGATTAGCTTCTGTTGATGGGAGGAAATAATCACATTACACTGAGAAGAAGAAAAGAAGACAAGGAGAGGAAGCTAAAAATTGCAGCCTGACTTGTTCACTGTCCTCACTTTTGTTGGGGTGCTGGTTTTGAGTTCTTGGATATGACAGTATCTCTCTCAGTTAACCTTCCACACCAAACTGCACCAGGCAGAGAACATAAAATAAAAAAATCCTGAAAGATCTTTGAAATCATCAGCATTTCACCGCAGCCCTTGAATATATTGTTCTGAAAATTTCAGGCTCTGCTCTTTGGAGTTTTGTTTCCGTTGGTTCATGGAGGTTTCAGAAGTCATTAGATCTCTGTGTGGAGTCTTCCCACTCCAGATCTGAACACAGAAGGTGCAAGATGCTGAAGATGTGAACCTGAAAGAGTTTTGGTTTCTAGGAAAGGACCAGTAAATAACCATAGACCTGTGATTCAAAGCTGCAGAGGGCTCTTTACCAAAATTTGTGCCACATATTTGACCTGGAAGCACCAATCCATGTCAAGGCAAAAGGAGACTTTTCCCAGACTGTCATGGAGATGCGTATAATGATTCCCACACTGTAATTCCTGTTCTGAAGACTAGCAGCCCTGTGTAAATGTTCATGAACTGAAATAAATAAGGCAGATGTCATCAAACAGTGAAACCTCAGTTTAAAGAGAGATGTTGAGTCAATAAACCAGCTCCCCTCACCCCCCTGCTTTCCATGTATTTAGCCAGCACCAGCTGTGGCCCAATTAAACTCAACTGCTTACAGAAATGGATCTGTTACAAACAAGTACACAATGGATTATGATTGTAATCACTTAAGAGGTCACAGCAGCTTGTTGCCTGTGTTTCCTGATTTCTGTGAGACACATAGGACCACAGTCTACCGAAAGTCTACCGGTTTGAGTAGCTACAGCCCCTCCAGCCCCTTGTTTGTTTGGATGGTTAGGTAGAACTCACTTGTGGTGTCAGTGAGCAACCTGGTGTTCTTCCTTCACGATTCTCTTAAATTAGTGCAGAAATAAGTGCAGCCATAAGCTAAAGAAGTTGTGCATGAAGGAAGCAAATAATAAGATTCCTACTTGCAAAATCAATTCAGTCCTAACTCCTGGCTAGTAATGCAATTGACCTAAGCCATGACAAAGTGGAAACACCTCAGCTCTGAGGCAGATGGGAAAAGAACCTGAAAACCCAAAGATTCTACAAGATAAAATGCTCATGATAATTTTCCTTTTTGCAGCTTAAATCAGTGTCTCCTGCAGTGAGGTCAGAAATGTGGCTCTGCCATCCTGCAGCCCACATTGATCACGCTGCCTCCTCCGTGGGGACACTGCTCACTCTCCAAAACTGCTCTGGAACTTCAGGCTTTATACTCAGGGGATTAATTCTCCTGGTGTGCCAGGCATTTTACAAAGGCATGTAATATATTTCTTGTTCGAGACATGTAATCATTTTCTGTCATGACTCTATCAATCCTGCAGTTAAGAAAGATGATTACAGACATCGGGTGCAGCCCTTTTTCTTCTTTTGAGTTCTTTTCTGAACATCTTTCTCTATTGGGCATCCCTTAAGGCATTAGCCTATAAACTATAATGCCATCTGCTTTGCTGGGCTACAAGCCAAGTCACCTTATTAAATCAGCATGGAGTAATTTACAGCATTGTTTTTGCCGAGTGAGAGAACTGCACTGGGGAAGCCCAGGCAAAGGCAAAGATGCTTCTGTGCTGGAGCAGAACAGCACAGACACTTCAGTATTTCAGCAATGAAAGGAGAAAAAATGGGGTTCTGCTTTTCCAGGAATATTTTTCCTTCCTGGTTGTTTTCTTAATGGTATTGTGATCTTCAGAATTGCTGCTGAAAGAGAAATGCCATGGCAGGGCTAGATTTTGAAAATTAAAAGATCACTGGCATTTTTAGAACATAAGACTAGGGGGAGGACAAGAGTGTTAGAAGCTACAGCACAAAAGACCAGGAGACATTAATTAAGTGTAAAAAACAGATTAAATCTCTTTTCAATTAGAATTTTATTCCAAGCAAAAATATGTCTCTCCTCTGCATCTAATCCTTTCAGCTACATTTGTGGCTGCTGCTACTTTGCCTGGAAAAGAAAATCTGAAGTGACTGCTAGAGAGCCGTGGTTTATATTGGATGGCTATATTTGAAGTTGTCTTGCTCAGCTGCCTGAAAGACTACAAGAAAATAGCTACATTCTGTAGCTACCCCAGTTCTTGCTTTGCATACATATAAAAGAAAAAAAAAGCAACAAAACAAATATTATCTTTTAGTTGGAACAGCAGATAACATCTTTGCTATAAAAATACTCTTGAAAGAGTTGAAAATTGCTTACAGAGTCTTGTAAAGGTTTAATTAAATCTTTTAGTGTTTTCCACCCTTTGGGCTAGATTTTGTTCATTTTCACATTGGACAAGGAGTTGTTTTTTTAATATTTTTATTGAATTAATCTCAAATTTACTAGGGCTCTGGGCACAGAGAGACTAGAATATATAATTGTACAAGTTAGTGGTGTGAATATTGAGTATTACACAGAAAGGGAGCTTGAAGGTCCTAACAAAAGTGCTAACAAAAAACACCCCCAAAACCCTCAAGCCCAAAACAAAACAAAAAACCCCACATCAAACCAAAAAAACCCAAACAAAACACCAAACCCCCCAAAACCTTTAAAATCCTCCCTCAACATGAACTGTTGTGATTCCATTGGAATGGAAGTCTAATGGAACATGGCTTTGTATTTTTTCCTTTGTATTTTTTCTTTGGAATATTTAGGATCATTGGCGTGAGAAACTCAGGAAAACTAACCTTTTGGAAAATTCCAGTCTTACTTCTTCAAATGGACCAGAAATTATTTGAAAGGATAATTTACCATGTAGCTACCTCTGAATAGAAAATTGCAAGGATTCTGAGTCATAACAATTTTCTATTTCTTTCATTCTTTTAATTTTTAAAGGAGCTTGTTGAAACATTTTTAATTTATGATTCAGAGCCTCAGAATGTCAAGACCTTGATAACTAAGGATAAAGAGAAGGATAGCCAAAGGCTGGTTTTGTTTTCCATACGTCAGACCTTGTGAAAACAACACTTAGTAAGACAACTTTTCCTAAAATAATGTCATTATTGTTAGATTAATTATCATGTTCAATCATCCACCATAATTTTGTTAAAAGCTAACAAAACTATCTTGAATAAACATGTCAATAGCATTAGACTGCAATCTGATCACCTACTGTCATTTAGTATGAAAGCAATTCTTCAGCTTCAACTGAATCTACAGCAATTTTGAAAACTCCCTTACTGCATTTTTTAGTATTCCTGTCTTCCATCACTCTGGCTGGGCAAATTAAAGAGAAATTGTTTTATTAATGTCAGCAACAAAAAATGAAAATACTGTTGTTAAGTAAAATAAAAGCAAATCTTTTAAGTTTTCAGATAAATCAGTGTTTGGGTTTTCTGAAGACTTAACTCTATAGAGATTAAATGAGGAGAAGAAAACAGATGAGACCACTGAGAATTTTGGATGCATGTTCTATGACATTTCATTAAAGAGGCTAGAAAAGGAGAAAGGAGAACAGAACTAAACTTCTAGTATAATGGAATACAAGATAATACAATAATTATTAATATTGTTAGAACTATTTTTCTAAGTATATGCTTATGATGGAGTATGAAGTTCCAGAACTAGAATAAGAAAGTTGTATTTTTCTCAGAGCAGAGTTCATTGTCTTTTAAACACTATTAAAGTGCTATAGATGCATCCATCAGCTATTATACTGAGACAATGTGATTACAGGATACATCTTAAGGAAAGGAAAAGCCAAAGAATGTCAAAGAGAGATAGGAGTAGTATAGGTCATGCTACTCATTTGTCTGCATGAGGGACTTGTGCTGAGTTGCAAGATTTTTAAATTAAATTGAACTTCAGATGATCTCCATGTCTGAGGTCTCTGAGTAATCCTTGTCTTCAGGTGCATTTGCAGAAGATGGAGAAGTTCCCCAGGGTTGCTTATCTTGTGGAAGCTTGCCTGCACATTAAGCAGCTCCTTTGTCACTGAGGGCAGTTGGCAGTGTTTTCCCCAGGCTATCTTAACTTCCAGTTCTTGAGTACATAATTATTTCCCAATTTTTTTCCTCTATAAGACTTCAAAACCTTACCACTCAGTATTAAAATGGTGATAGATCAGAGTCTTCAGGAAAGGAGATATCTGCCTTTTCCCTTGAACTGGAAATGCCTATTTTTCAAGTTATAATTGAGTCAGTGAAGATTTTGGGTTGAAGGAGTCAAGAGTATTGAAGTTTTAAATGGCTAAAAGTCTGACGAAAAATGGTCTGATGGGGTGGAGTAATTACGCAGTAAAAACATAGAGTAAAATCATTCCTCAAAAGGGATACTTGCTGTGGATTGAGGCCACTCACTGCACTCATTGCACTGAGAGGCTTCTTGTAACCTTCTCATGGAAGGCTGCAGACTTGCAAAAATGTAGCAGTCTTTAATGGAAATGTGTGAGGAAATTGAAAGGGCAAATCCTATCCAAGAACAGTGAGAGAGAAGGTGTTTAGTCATGCATGGACAGGGATGCTTTTAACTGTTGGTTGAACAGAAGAGTATAACTGGTAAAAGATATTTTCTTACATATTTTACTAGCAGCATTTAAAAACAAACAAACAAACAAACAAAAATGGAATTTTCCTGTGATTTGACTGTAAGCTTTCATTTCAGTAAGAATGCCTTCTTTTTCAGAAGATATTTTTTAAATTGCATATCATAAAGAATATTGTCTACATGCTCTGTAAAAACTAGCACTTCGAAAAAAGATTTGCAGAAATTATGGAGATAAATTATGGAGAGGAGAGGAGATAAAACCACATTATTTGTACATGAAAAAAATCTTGCAACTTTAATAATGGAAAAGCTTATTTAATTACAAGAAAAAAAACTCAAATAAGAAACAAATTTGCCTCTTAGACTTCCATATCTTGAAGAGTTCTGTTATTTCTAAGGAAAATGAACCCCAGAAAGATTGCAGCTGCAATGGTAATTTTACATTGCACCTAAAACACCAGAACATGCTTCTGAATAGATTACCTGGAAGGGTGAGAGCTGAGTGTCTGCTGCTTGTAGTACCCCTAACCTCTTTATCAGGAGCACCTGAGAAAGCATCTTGCACTAGTAGTCCCTCTCTGCATTACTGAGATATGCTGACCCAGAGGAAGATCTCACTACACTCCTCTTTGCCTGTCTACCTACAATTTTGTGACATCTTCTCATCCAGGAAAATGCAACACTGTCCACTGTGTCTGACTGGTGGGAAAACAGTACAAATAGGAAGCTGTGCTCAAATATAACAGGGTGGGGGTATCACAAGCTGATGATGCAGGCTGTGTGGGAAGAGTCAGTCTCCCTTTTATTGTGGGAAAGGGGAAGAGCTGACTTCATTAGAAGGTATTTACAAACAGTATGAAAATTTAACAGTGTATACTCCTGTGGGGACAGACAATGTTGAACTGCAGGATATTTGACAAGCTTTTGAACAAGCTGTGATGTTTTACCTGGGCAAAGCCTCATGGAAATGTTCGGCATTCCTGGCTTTCAGCTCTTGCAACCTGATGAGTTTCTGTAATGTTTTGGTTTTTTTGTTTTTTGTTTTTTTTCCCTCTTTGGGGGCACATGTGGCAGTGCACGGGATGAGATAGTTCAGTTCTGTAGAGCTGTTTGGAGTTCTTTGTGGTCAGGCTTTGTGGATGAAAACATGAAAAAGTACAGAAGAGGGTTTAGAGGGAATATGCTGAGGTCTGAGAAATGCACCATGTAATAAGAAACAAAGGGCATAATCTACTCAGCTATCCAGATGGAGACAAAAAGGGAAGTAGATGAATGTACAGTCTGTCTGGAAATGATAATTCTCACAGTAAATAACACTTTAATCTATCAGGAGAAGAACCAATAGTTAGGTGTTTTTATTAATAATGATTTAAAGCAATTAAGCACTGGAATAAGGTAGCTAGGGATACAGAGAGTTCCTTTTCTTCAGATATTCTGTATCAGATATAAATATGCTTTAGATGAACCAGAAGTCACTGTGCAAAGCTGAAAGACGTTTTACCTGTATTATGCAAACACTCAGAATGACAGGGACCTCTGGCCTTAAAACCTGTGTTCCTTTTTTTTTTTTTTTAAAAAAAAAAAAAGCGAAAAAGAGTACATGGCAAGGAGATCTAGGGAATTACACCAGTGCATCTTGTTATCTAAAAATTATTGCAAGATCTGGAGCTGCAAAGACATGGCCAGATGTTGAAGATTAGATAAGCAGTGAAAAGCCTAAAAAAAAATTCTATACACGGCTCATTCTTCTCATTCTTCTTCATGACTGCTGGAGAAGGTGGCCAAAAATGAAAGCACATTTAAAATGTCTTGTTTGAGCAGAGAAAGATCTCATCACTTGTGTCAGATCACACAGAAATTTATTCTGACTCCTCCATTCTGGATTTAGAAGTCCTCTGCTTTGCAGTGCCATGCAGTCCTTTCTCTGTGCCATTAGAGGAAGTAGGGAGATGAACAATTTATTGACTCAGTTTGAGCTCATCTGAGTTCAAATATCAAACACTGAGGGACTGGATAGATACTTGGAACGAAGAGGAAAAGAAATCTACCTTCTCCAAAACAGGCAAGAATTAAAAAAAAGCCCTTACCTTGCAGCAAGTTCAGCCAATGACTGACAGTGCTGGTGTGATTTCACACAGTTTTATGGTGAGCTGTGCATTATGAGTGACATTTCAAAGAACTGAACACAAATGACAGGATATTTACATGCTGCAGTTTTCCTGCAGTATTACCACAAATGGTGCAATGGGTTCTCTGCAGCCAAGGGAGAGAATTCATTAGTGGCAGAAGAAGTCATTGCTGCTGTGAGCAAGGTACTTTATAGATAACTCAGCCCTTTGTTCATACCATATTGAAGAATTCCTTTGAAAGCTATGAAGCTCAGTAGCTTTACATTGCCTGAGCTGCATTACTGCAAGCAGTAGCTTGCCTTCATCCTGTACATCTCTTGGGCTTGATGTTTTAAATTTCTGTAATCTCTGAAATGTCCTGTTACCATTCATGTGGAAAAGCTACATCATACTGAGCAATCTGAAAAACTAAACTTGCCTGATACCCTCTTCCTTCTACAGGCAGAGAAAAAAATAGAGAAGGAGGGAAGAAGCTGATGCTTGCAGCTTTATGACAACCAGTCCCTTGGAAGGTACTATATATAGTACCAACATACAGTTTTCAGCTGTTCACACCTTGAAGCAGCAAAGAGACGAAGCTTTAGATTTAGTTCAGATCTTTGAGAGGAGGAAGGGTTTTTTTTGTTTCTGAATAAAGTTCCCTCAAGCACCACTGATTGTGATCATAGTTATGAGCAGGGACACTTGTAGGGCATCATGAGACTTGATTTCTTTACCTAGTAGATCCTTCCATGGGACTGGACCAGCCAATACCAACTCATTCAAATTATTTTTAGAATGCTGGAAAGATGCCAGAACATCACTGCTCTGGCTTAGATGCTGTGCACATCACAAAGGACTTAGATGCTCTTAAAGTTTCCTGTAGCATGTACACACACTGTGATGGATTTTCTTTTTGGAGAGCTGTATCCTGATCTGTTTTCTATCCCATCCATGGACACATCTGCATAGTCCAACCTTGTGCAGTCAAGACAGCTCACCTAGAGATTTGTTTATCAGGCCTCATCATAAAGCAAATTTCATTTACCTTCCTAACCCTTTCTTTAGTGAAATTCTTGAAGGTATGGGAAAGCAAAAAACTGTGGAAAAGCAGGGTCCACTTCTGTATTTGAGACCCTCAAAGACAGAGAAACACAAGGAACTTTGGAACTTTTACCTTCTGAACTTGCAAAATATGAAAGCCTTCAGAAGTTGGTCCATAAATATGACCCATGCCAGACAGTCAGCTGTGAATATTTCTGCTCTTATTATAAAGATCTGGAAAGCACAAGTCAGTGGTTAAAAACATACTAAGCACAACGACTTTTATTCCATTGCTATTCAAGAGATATCTCAGGAGAGGAGACTAAGAGGAGAATGAGAGATCTCAAAGTATCTTAACTCTCTAATTTTCCAAACAAAAAATAACTGGTGCAGAACATCATTTAAGATCTAGCTGAAACTTTTATAAGAAATAAATCTGTAATAAATTTGGCCTTTTTTTCTCCTAAGGTGACTAAGAAAAAAAGACACAAGCCAATCAATATGTTTCTTAACCACAACTAATTTAGCTCTAACCTAACACATTTCAGTATATGGTACATTTTTGAGATAATTATTATTAAGAATAACACTGCTCAGTCCATAGACAAGCTGTGGAGCTGTGGGAAGCTGATGCCCCTCACTGAACAACTAGTTCTTATTGTTAACACAAAACTGAAAGTTCATATACACGTAATCACATCAGTACAGGTATGGGTTTCTTCCAAATGTTTGCAAATTCATTAGTATTATCTGTAGAATATATTGGCACAATGCATTTCTCTTCTAGGTAAAAATACATAAAGTACTTTGGTATCTAAAAGATTTAAAAGGTTATTTTGTTGTGTTGATTTTTGTAGTAATGCATCTGTCTCTATTCAAAACAGTGCACTTAGCTCAGACACTTATACAAGCTATAAAATGCAGCCATACACACTGTTTCTCCATGTATTTGTCACTGTTTAAGTAATTTTTACTAGGATGTGTATTATAGTAAGTAGTAGACTGTAATTTAATTCAGTCTGCAGTGCAGTCAGAGATTTCATCACTCTGACAATAGGAGGGCGTAAATCACTGTACCAGTGTCCACAGAGGAATGCACAAATATTAATTCCTTGAACATCTCCTGTAGGAGACTGTTTTCTGCATGGAAGAACATTGTTTTGCAAGCTTTCAGCTCAAATCTACACACCATTTTCTTGTGAATTTTTATTTTTTGGTATCTTATTGAATTGCTACCTTTGATGGGTCTCCTCTCCTCTCTCAAGGAGTAATATTAGGCTGTGTATGTCCTGTCATTAATAGCTTCATTAATACTCAACTTTTATCCTCAATAAGGCAGATTTAGTTGGCAGTTTTTGGTGGTGTTAGAGCTGTAAGAAGCATGTGTGACCAGAGTGAATGTGTTTTAGGACCAGTGACACTTTAACAGTCAAACAGTGCAAAATCAGGAGCTTGACCTGAGAAGGGTCTTCAGAGTCTCCACAACATGTCAATGGGATCTGAAAAGTGTTTACTTTGTAGGTGAAGGCATGCAAGAAGCTGAAATATTTCAGCATGGGTGCTTAAGACCATGGAGGTCTGTCTACCAAGGGTGATTCAGTAACCTGCATTTGCACTGCTCACCCTCAGGCTCTTTTCATAAGGTATTTCTGGACTTAATGGTATTTACCCCAGTTACTCACTGTGGGACCCACCAGGACCTTAACCTCAAAATCTTCTCTCATTTTTAGGAGTATAACAGTTGTCCAGCCATTGCTATGGCTTTTTCAGGTCCTGCACTGTTCATCTAAGTCAAAGGCAGAAGTTTCACCTACAACCTTGCCCGGGAGCAGGGTGGCAGGTTGACTGGTATGAATATGGGATGAAGCTGAGATGAACGATGAGTTTCCAACAGTGCAAGGAAAAGTCTACCAGATGTGATTAGTCAAAGATTCAGAAGCAGCAGAATCTTATAATTTTAATAGGTTCTGAAATTATGTTTCCAATGTGAGTTGTTGGAAACACCTCTTTGAGTGCCTTCTGGCCTTCCACATGCTTCATACAGAGCAGGTGCTGCAAACCAGATTACAGCAGTGGCTGTGGATAGACACGAGGGACATTATGGATGCTGAACCATAATGTGCTCCATGATGTGCAGTGTGGATACTACAGACAAAATACTCCAGAGGTGCTATGTCTGGACAGCATTGAGGAGACCCACTGGTACACACCAGCTGACCCAGGAGCCAAGAATCATTCCCCATGCTGCTGTGCTGCAATAGAGAAAAATCCATCTCTCACTGGTTTTATTGCAAGCCCAGCATCACTGACAAATTTTCAGCTGCTGGTTAGGTGTCAAAAGATAATTGTCATCAGTCTTACTCCAGAATATTGTATAGCTGCAGCATTTTATTTCCCAGCAACACATATGGTCAAAGTTTACTGCTCCTTTCCTTTTATATCCCCCCCCTCCTTTTTTTTTTTTTTTTTTTTTTTTTAGCCCTAAAATTTATAATGAATAGTTTCTCTTTCAGAATTCATTTTTCCTGAAAGCCTAATATTGTGCTGTTCTTAGGATTGGGAAGAAGATGATATTAATTTGGGAGTCCCATTTCACTACTACAGTGCTAGTGTATTTATCAATGGTGGGGAATAGAGCAAAGCAGGTTGAACATTATGAATAGCATCTTAAAGGATTATTTTGTTCACCTTGTTGTACAATAAAATCAATGTCAGTGAATTCTTTTCTCTCTAGCTCCCAGCTTTTCACATAATTTACAGAACTGGTTTTTCTCCTGGACCTTATTTTTCTCCTGACACATGCTGTATTTCTCAGAAAGCTGTAGAAAGAGTATTATGGATAATAAATGTCCTCAGTGGCCCATCACAGGAAAATGCTTCAGGAAATGAAAACCCAACTATGATGATGGCCTTATTGCAGTTGTTTTTGGTGGTAACACATGGGCTTTTATAACAATTCTGTTGTATTTTTCATTTCAATATAGACATCACTTTGTTTGCACTGGTGTTAATTTAAGTGTCTTTCTTTTATCAAAGAACCTCATCCTTACAACAGAGTGTTTATATCCACTCAAGCTCCTGAGGTTTCAGATCTTTCCAGGATGGAAGCAAGTAGCCAAGCTGGAAGAGGTGCCTTCCCAGACATGTAGTTACATGAGAGAGTATGAAGCTTTCTTTAAGAAGCAACAAGTTATTCCCTTTTTTAAATCTCCCTTAAAACAAACAAACAAACAAAGAAACAAACAAAAAGCAGCAAAAAAAAGAAGCTCTGTATTGCTTAATATATATTTTTATTTTCCATTCATTTAGTTGCTTTTGGAAAGTGAATGTAACAGTCACTGCTGGAAACAAAAGGCAATGATTTGTCACTGAGAGTTCATTACTAATTAGCATCTTACTTGGTCTGAAAGACTGAGAGGAGGTTAATCAGAGAAGACTAAAATGAAAAACCCAAAGTGAATGTAGAAAAATATATCACACCACCCACATGCAGCCAAGATAGCAGTAAGCAAGAAGCATCTTTTGATTACACAGGCAAGGAGCATGGAGACAGACCAATCTCAGGCTTGAGATCTGGAATTTTGGGATAACATGCACCACATTGCTGTTGCTATTGGGACAGCCCCCAAGATTACAGCCATACAGAGGTTCAGAGCCAGAACAAAGCCATGCTCCATCAAACACTTGTTACCTTTTCCATGAGGAGAAGGGGAAAAGAAAACCAAAGGCAGCCTCCACAACCAAACCCAGGTATCTGGCTTTTCAGCTGAATGGGGTTCACTTTGGAAGAAGTGTTTAGCCAAGGGTATCAGGGTTATCAGTCTATGGTGATTGTACTATGGGAATAGTAGCACAACACGTAGTACTTGCAATTGAGTGGCTGCAGGTGTGAGCAGAGCAGACAGGGAATAGGGTTTGCAAAAGTCCCTGAGATAAGGTGTGTGTTGTACAGGCTGCTGTTCTGCTTTCTTTTAAGAACATGTGCACTCCAGAGCCACTGTTTCAAGCACTACAGTGGAGGGCTCACATTGCAGACAGAGAGCTGAGGAAGGCTGGTGCACTCCTCAGCTTGAGGAAATTCAAGTATTGGCTGCTAATCCACAAAGGGTGTTACACCAGAGTCTGTTACAGGAGATCCATAATAAGACAGTATCTAGCTATCTAAATTCTTCCTGACCTCAGCAAGCTAGGACTTCATTAGATTTACATCTAAATATCCTGCAAAGAACACTCCAAGTCCCACACAGTAACTGTATCAAAACTGGCATCCAGGTCTCCAAAGCTCTAATCAAGCATCTTAAACACAGAAATATTCTTCCCTCTAGTGTGAGAACAAGCTTTTCCCCTGATACAGAGGTATATTTAAAAATCACCAGGGTGACTCTACAGTACTAACAAAGTTGCTATGGTAATTTCATAATTAAACATCACTGTAAATTACCAGCCATGATCCTTACAATAAAACAAGTATTTTTTGCAAGCGTGTTTTAATTTCGGTGGGATTTAATTTATGCTTTAGCCTTATTTCTCCTGCTGTAATAAGGATTTATACACCGCACAGAATGAGAACTACTGCTGCAGGTACCTGCCTCAGTCATGGTGACTGAAAGACTCCAGGGTTCCTGGATCCATCACAGTGATAAGGTGCATGGTACAGTGCCCTGGCTGTGGAGATTGTGGTGTTCCTAGGGAAGGGGAACTCTGTTAAAAAGCAGAGTTAACCACCTACCTCCCATTCTATGATGCTGCTGAGCACCCTGACTAGATAGATAAAAAATTACGAGTCCACAGTCTGGGAGGCTCAAGCTTGTTGCAGCCAAACCTCACGGACCTGGATGATTCAGCTTCAACGTTCAGTATTTTCCAAATGTGACCACTTGCTTGGGGACCCAAGCTCAGACAGACAGATCTCCGACTAGATGCACTAAACAGTCAAAAAGATGAAACCACCTTGAATTCCTTTCAATAGTTTTGATGATTGCTGCTTTACTTCTCTTAGGTCCCATCTCCCTTAACTGGTGTCAGTCATGGGTAAGCTGCCTTCAATTTCACATCTTTTATCCCCTCTTTGTATTTCATTTGTCATTTCAACCAGAAATCATCTCCTGCTGTCCCTTTGGCTGCAGTGTGGTCTTTCTAAGATGAGATCAGTTTCTTAGTCAAGTACTTCCCTTCTCCCTCCCATGTGGCCCTTTGTGCTTCAGAAGAGTTCCCCAACATCTGTGTAATGACATTATGGTTTTAAAGTCCTTCAGCTGCTGGGTTGTTTTAAGAAAATTTACAGAATTAGGTACTGTATATGCTACAGATGAGTATTGGCTTCAGCACCTCCCTGCACAACCACAGTGGAGCTCATGAAGAGAAAGTGCTGGCATTTTGTCATGGTTGTACTACCATGAGAATAAAGCTCTGACCTTTACTGCAGTAGCACACCTCTGGCTCACAGTTCAGACACTGCATAGATCCCCATGCAGTGGATCCTTTGTACCCTGTCTAACTTTGGTTTCTGGTGCACAGTGATGCTGTTCACTGTGTTCACTTCTAGCTCTCTTGACACTTGTCACATCCTCTCTCTAAAAGCTTTGAATATAGAGTTGAAGCCTGCTGTTTGCCACGCTTTTTTGTTGCAGCCACAAGTGCTCTCATAAATAAGAGCAGTCTTTCTGAGCAAGGAATTCAAGAATGTACACAAAGGAAAGAGATTTTTCCCACAGAGAAGCTACAAAAGATAGATGAAGAAAGCAATTCTGTGTGAAATGAATTCTAAACAAAGGTCTCACTAGAATTATGAATAAAGGAGTTTCTGAATGGATGAGCTTATAGAAAACCTAAACCAACCATCCTTCTGTCTTTATAATATTAGCAAGAAGACTACTCAAAATGTAAACAATTTCTAAAGGGATAAAACCAAGGGAATTAGATACCCTGAATCTAATCATATTTGGTGCTGGACCTTCTGACTGCACACAATCCAGCTCATACAGCTGTGCTGGGACTTCCCTTTCCCATCATCTGGGACCATCATCTGCTCTTGCCAGCATCCTGGGGAACCTGCAGTTAAATCCAGGAATGCATTTTGCCTCCAGCTCTGGACGGGCTTCACATAATTTGCAGGACAGGAACATTCAGACACTATGAATAAGGAGCAGGTAACACCTTGGGAGGTTGCTTCAGAGCAGCAGCCTGCACTGCTGTTGACAGTTTCCATCACTTTAAAACAGACAAGGTCCCAAACAGACACATATATAACATTTACAGGGTTTCTAATTTAATCAGTGATGGAATTAAACTCTCCCTCAAAGCTTACTTCATAACTCCTCAACTGGCAGCACTTCACCTTCCTAAATTGTCTACCATCTGAAGAAAAAAAAAAATATCTAAAGGAATATCATGACCTTCAAACATTTTCCATGGCTTGCAATCACAAGTATGCAATGGTTAAGCAAATTTGATCCTGCTTGTCTTCTGCTATGATGCAGTTTGTCTAATCAAGTATAATTTAAAAAGAAAAAAAGAAACAGCAACACAACACCTCACACAATGAAATAGTAATCATTGTGGCAGCAAAGTCACTTTTATGCAGTGGTGTAAATCTCATGGAGCTCTAAACACTCTCAAGCTCTTGCTCACATGAGTAATGCTGTTTGTGGAAACAATCCACTGTTTTTCTGGGACTACTTGATTGAGAAATAATTTCCAGCGTCAAGTCTGAAAACTGACAGACATCTGGTTCTGTCACAAATGTAATTTCCACACTGTAATTATTATGTTAGTCCAAGTGACATTAAGATTTTAATTTATTTGCTTCTTTTTATTGAGGTGACATTTGCCAGATGAGCTGTAGAAAAACCTGTGATTGTTGGTAATAGGGGGTTTTGGTTCCAGACGAATTCCCATACAGGCAAAAAAGAAAAAAAAGAGCAGCTCTGATGAACACACAAATGCAACTGAGAATTTTTTGTATCATTTGTTTTTCTTCAGCTTTGCTAATAATACCTAATTATAATAATAAATATTTTAATTTAGTCGTGGCATTAATCATCACCTTCATTCTCATCTCACGTCAGCTGTGACATTCAAATAATGCTCATGACTTCACTGGAATAATTCCAGCTCTACATTGACACTCCCAAGTAAAACAGCTCTACTTTAATAGTACTTGTAAAGTAGATTTCTCTTCCCCAGTTAAGCCCCACACAGAGTAGTGGATGGAATCCTCAAGAAGGACAAATATTTGCTTTAGCATATGTAATTTCTGACACTTTCCCTTGGTTCCCAGGTATGTGTGTTACCTCAAAAACTCAGTTCTTGGTAAAGTTTCTTTACTGATAATGATTTGTTAATTTCACAAGTTGGATTGTAAGGCTGCTTTTTATTTTTGTTATGGTTGACCAGAAAAATTGTTATGCAGAAAGTGAAAGGTTTAAAATAAAGGATAATAAAGTAAAAAATGAAAATTTCTAGAACTATATTTCTGTTTAATAGAATAGGAAAACTGTTTGCTATATACTTAAAGTTCAGTCAGGGTAGATGTTCTACCCTTTAAAGGAAGTGAAATAAATGAGGCATTTTTAATTAAGATCGTCTCATTTTCTTATTCCTACATCTCACCCACACTGTGATGGAAGGTCTAAAAGTAATTGTGAAAGAACACTGCACTGCAAGAACGAATTCTAATTATTGCAAAGGAAAGTGAATATATATTTTTTTCAAATGCACTTATTTTTTTCCCTTTCTATTTAATTTTGAGAGCAATTTCATCTCTGGTGTTCTCCTGAGGCAGCTTATGTTTGAGATATGTTGATAAATGGCATGTATTTAGGGGATGATAACAGCAAAACAAAAAGAAATGCTTGGGAGCTGACAAATACAGCATTACCAATATTGATGGAGGGATTGCTCTCCTAGCACTGATGGTCTTGTTCTTTACAGGATATGGGCAGCACTTACCACAGTTACCCCTGGGGCTGAACAGGGCTGTGTGAGCTGGGGTCTGCCCGTGTTTGCCTGCAGCACAGAAATGTGCAGCCTTGATTTCTCACTATTTACACAAATTCCAGCCCTCTATGGACTGATGTACAGATGAAGCTTTCTGCAGACTCAGTCCTGTTGAAGGGGATTTGGGTGGGATCAGGGCAGTGTTGGAGAAGGATGGGGCACGGTTGCTGCACTGAGCCTTGCACATTCCTGGTCCCCAGTTCCTGACTTCATTCTGCCATCCTTCCCCAAGCAAAGTTCCCCAGGGTGTCACCTGTCCCAGGCCCTGTCTGTGGTCACTGTGCCCACTGTATATGAGAACTCTTCACTAAAATTCTCTTTTAGGAAATGCTGTTTAGTGCTGCAGAAGTGAAAGCCTCTCAGATGTGTAGTTTGCTACTGGCATTTCACAGGCGTTTACCTCCAGGGGTAAATGCATATAAATGAAACTTAGATTAATTTAATTTTTGTTTTGTTTATGAGATACTTTATAATAAGGTTGTATTATTAGAAAATTATTACAGATAATCTTTAACACTACCACAGCATTAAATAAGGATGTCTGTACTAATATTTCATTACATAGCTCCCCTAAGAATGTGAAATAGTAACTTCAATCATGATATATGATAGCCAGTGACTGACAGTTTTGATTTCTAATGAAGCTTTCAAGGGAGAAGGGCACTATCTATCAGTCTGCCTAGAAAGTAAAGAAAACTAACAGAGGAAGTCAAGTCTCTTCTGTCTTCAGTGAGTTCAACATGCTGGGAAAGCTGACAGAATTAAGACATGGACTCGTAGTTTATGGTGCTGAAGGAATGATACCTTGGTTTTGCCTCATCTACCTGTTGGAAACCTTCAAGTTTTTTTTCCCACATAAAACTCTGTTTTTATGGAGAGGTGCTCACAGATAAATGCTCAGGTGTTTAATGGAGTAGGTTTATTTTCATAAGGGTCAGAATTCCAGTGGATAGTGGCAAAGGGCTTGAGGTGTTGTACCTTTTGCAATGATGAATAAACCTTGCTTAGAAATGTCAATGAATCTACACAGACAACAGCATAGCAGTTGCCAAGAGTTCAGTGGGAGTAAATTAAATAGCAAGTGAGACCAGTCATCAGCTCTGTAAAAGTATTCAGCACCTGTAAGAGGTCTGCAGATCTCTTCCTTTGAGACTTGTATTGTTCTCTATTGCACTCACTTTGCCTCAGCTTTCCCTCCTTTATTAGCATTATTTCCTTCTCAGATATGTCAGATAATATCACTGCCCTGTGCATTTGGCAATGCACTGAAAAAGGATGTTCTCTTGCATCATAAAAATAAACAGCCCCATGAGCATACCAGAGATTTTATCTCATCTGTGGGAAGAAATCTCAAAGCTTGCAAAGGTCACCGCACTTATCTGCCCTTCTTCCTTTTGATCAAAATGTGAAGAATATTTATTTTTTACGTCTCTGCATGTAGAAGAATTTTTAAAGTCTAGTGCACAAATATAAGCTAGTTAAAACCCACACGAAATAGGAAGAAGCCACCTTGCTTCAGTGACATTTTCTGTCTGAGCCACAGGATTTGAGTTAAAATAACTGTCCTGCATGCCAGGTGTATCTTCATTTACATCTGCAGCAGATAGCATGCTGTGAGCCCTTAGCATGTCTCAAGGGTAGGTTGTCCATTGGACCCAGTCCTTTCTAGTTACTTCAATTGTTCAAAGAAAATCTGAAAACAGAAAGAGCAGCAGTCCCGTGCAGCTCCACACAGAGCTGAACTCTGTAAGGTAAAAAGGGTAATTGCATACTTCAAAATAATTGAGAAGTTTGCAAAATTAAGACAGACATTCCAGCCAGCCCTCGCACAGTCAGGTCTTTTTGAATCTCTTTTTCTTGAGCTCAGGAAAGAGCACAAGCCTCAACCAGTTTGTCAGTTTGTGTCACAAAAACACAATTTACTTGATGAGGCATCCAGGGCTTTAATATATACTCTACTGACAGTTTCAATCACAATGTTTCTGTAATGGCCAGCAAGCAGAAAACTGATGGTAGAAGAAGCCCATGGTGTTGGCAAGTTTTGCAGCAAACTGTGTTTGCATTAGCGAGTGTAAATAGGTCTCTGGGAGGAGGCTTCAGACCTCATGCTTGTGGGTTTTTCCTCTGTGCTTGCGATTAGCTGGGAGGAGAACACAGATGTTTTCCAAAGAACTCCTATAAAATGTAAAGATGCAAAATTTTTTCTCTAAAAATGCAAAAAAAGGTTTTTCTAATTAATTTTCTGCATCAGTTTAAATGGCATCGTTATACTGTAGCACTGTGCAAGATGTTCTGAGGTGACTGGACTCAAATACCCCACTGAATTTCACTGCATAAGAAGGAATTTGGCCTGTTCTGATGAGCACTGGTACTGGGGATATAATTTTATAGAGTTCCCAGATTAAAAAAAAAAGAATTTCCAGAAGACATAACTGGGATTTTGCATGTATATTGATTATTGCTGTTGTAATTTGTCCTAATTTATTCTCATTGTGCTTGTGGAAGACAGTGTACTTCCACAGGCCTCATTGCATCTGCAGTATTTACAGAAATGTCTGTTAGCCAAATCAAAATTTGCTTGGCCAAAACAAACCAGAAAAGATGTGTTTTAATCTCACTTTAGACTAGTGCTTGATTTTGACTGGTGAGTAACTCTTGAGTTTTAGATCACAGGGCTTGCACAAACTCATCTCAGAGAGACTGGGAGAGGAACCTGCATGAAGAATCCCATCAAACAGTGAGTTGGCTGTTCAGGCAGCCTGGGTGTGAGCAGCTGTAGGCACTGCTCACACAGCCTGACCTATGGCAGCATTAAAAATGTCCTCGGTCTACACATGGGAAGTGCACTAACAGGCACCACCAGCACCTTATATTTACAGCATGTAGGAAGCCATAGGCTGAGAAGCAGTCACCCATGACAAGCTCCCATTACACTTGCCTCCTGGCAACGTTGTAAGTTTGGAATGACAGAAATACAAGTAAAGAAGTTTTAACTCCCCGCTCCAAGCTAAGCCTAGATAGAGGAAAGAATTATTTTGCACAATTAACAAAAAAATACTATATGTGTGTTCATATAGTGTTTTTTTGTATTTTTTTCAAGTATTTTTTTTCCCCTTAGCAACCTGTCTGGTTATAGAAGAAGAGGTGATCCATTGTATTCTGGAGAAATCTGTTTATATTGAAACAGCATCTTGACAGGCAAGTCTGATGCTGAGATTGAAATAATTTATATTGGCCTGGGAATAGTACAGTAATCGTTGTGAGAAGACTTAAATGTAAAATGTGGTTAGCTTATTGCAGGGTTTTTAACTGGCAGCTTTCAGTCCCATGGGAAACCACGGACTACTTTTAGAACATCAGCAAAAACTGAGTTAGGAAAAGAAGCAGTATCCTAGAATTTGCTGGGCCATATTCCATGTATTTAGAGGTCCAAGATGCTGTGGCCTACAAGAATCAGGTTTCATTTCATAATAAGGAACCCACACTTTTCTGAAGTCTTCAGGAAAATATATTCATAATGTTAGTAAAGTAATTGCAAACTACTTAAATGTTTTTAGTCACACTCCAGGCATTTATAAACTGAAATTCGTGTTATCTAGCTCAATATTCAAAGGATGTTGTATCCATATGAAAGACAGTGTGTGATAACCTTTTCTGTAGTAAGCTCCCCCAGTGTATTCTGGACACGACTAAGCAACACCTTTTTTGCCACAAAGCAGGAAGAAGAGATGGGAGAAAGAAGAGAGTACCATCACACTCTTGGAAGTCTGGTTTTTAATACAGACAGAAATCCAGGGGTTAACGGAAGAGGTTTATATAAATAACACAGATAAATGCTCTTGTTCCTAAAATGCCACAGAGTTTCACTTGAGGTGATCCTTGAAAATCAAGAGAAAAATAGCAGCGGCTGTTTTGCCTGGAGCTGGAAAGTCAGTGTTCCGAAAAAAAGTGTCAGGGAAAACAAGGAGGAAAAAAGAGGGTGATGGAGAGAGGAAGACTGCAGTCCCACTGCTTTAGAGCCTGCAGAGCAAATTCTTCTAAAGCCAGCACTGTGTGTGGCTACCAAAAAAACCTTTGCAGTGGATTCTTACTAGAATATATTTTACTGTGTGTGGATGCAAGTTGGAAGTCATCTGCTGCCACAGCAGAGGCAGCCTTGCCAAGCAAGCCTGGCGGAGCCTCCAGAGAAGCTGGGAGCAGCCATGCTTCGTTGCCTTACAAGTTCATCAGGTAAAGGATGCTGTGAGAATAACCAGTGTGAAGACCCTTGTAGCTTTGAGCCAAACGCATTACTAAGAATGCTAAATTTAGGTTCTCAAATGCAGGAGAAAACCAGCTGTGAGGACTGCTGTGTATGGGTCACCACTCTGTGGATACTGTGTGGCCTGAGCTGCAAAAGGCAGAACAACCTGCTGTACTTTTTGAACCACTGGGTCGAAACAGAAGAGTTAGCAGAGACTGACAGCACTGGGGTGAAACTGTGCTGCAGTCATGTGCCATTTGTCACGGGGGGAGAGACTGCAAAGACACCAAGCAGGCACTGCAACAAAGGGTCTTCAGACATTCCTCTGTGTAAGGGTTTGATGAAGAGGGTGCAGTGTTTTCTTTCAAGGCAAGAGGAAGCAATTGAGCCTTATTCACTATGGGGGAAGTAAAATATTTATCACAATCTTTATTTCATTTCATCAAAATAAGTTTATTTTTCTGTTTTTGACAAAGATTAGGATGACCTCATGCATTCTGAGGATGAAAAATCTACTCAGCAGTCACCAGTGTATCAACAAAAATAATCCAAGGCTGAAAGCTTTTGCAACAGAAATCTTTGCAGCAGCTTTTTGTTTCCAAGTTATTTTATGCTGAACACCTTGAATAAAAGAAACCTCCTCCAAAGTGCTCACTTTCCTGTCCTTGCTTTACCTTTCAGCATGGCAGAACCAGCAGTCCCTAAGACCTGGGGTCTGCTGAGCAGCACTGTTGTGTTTACATTTATAAAGCACCCTTTGTTATCGGGTTTCCTTAAAATGAGAAACGACAGTAAAGCACATTCAGGAATACAGGAATATGGGCCATCACAGATCATAAATTCGGCACCACAAGGCCTTTGTCCCCAGCCCCAGTACAGAGGGAAATGCCAAAAAATGGACTTTTGACCAACACTTTCCTAGCAACTTTAGGAATTACTGATGAACCTGAACTTTTCTGAGTTAAAGGAACAACAGATAGCTTCACTGAAAAAGAAATAATAGGCACAAACCACCACCAGGAAGAGAAAACTGCACAGTTTTAGCCTTTTCCCCTTTAGTTGGTCAAGCAGGATGTATGCTAAGAAATGTGGAGAAAGTGTCTATAACACTGTGGCAATAAATATGTGTACAGAGACTTTCTGGAAGGTCTCAGAAAAATTCCAATACCACCATGATTTTGAGAAGCCTTCCCTGGTGGATTGTGAGATCTCAGCCAAAGCCCTGGTTCAAATCTGCAGGGTAACTTCTCAGGCAATTTCAGCTTTTTGCACAGGTGTAACTACAATATTCCAGCAGACACCCGAGCTGGATTCTCTCCTGACTCCAAAGCTTCTCTTCAAACTTGTCCACAGCATCCTTAAAATGCACTAGTATTCCCTGGGACTTGGAAGTTTGCACAGACAGGCATCCCTGATCTGTGTTGTTGTCCTGGTTTAGGCCAAGATAAGGGTGATTAGAGAGCATCTGTTATTTGTTGTAATTGCCAGGCCAGTGTTAAACTGTGACAGTTGTTCATAACATACTTTTCATGGCAGTGTGTATAGATCTTTGGACAAATTCTTGCAGCTCTTGAACTATCAACCTGAAACCAAGTTTGTGTTTTGCATCAGATTTAGATTTGTAAATCTAATTTTTTTTTGGCCATCCAGATCCCACTGTGGCTATGTTCCGTGTTTCTGAGATTTGGCTTTATTCTCTCAGTAGCACAAACAACTGCTCAAACCAGCCTGGGACAAAGGTTCAAGAGAAGCAGAGTGACTGACAAACATAATGTGGGAAGAGTCCAGAATGACTAAAGAGCAGTGTGCCAGTGAATCTCTGGTTTTCATGAATGCCCCAAACCAGAAGAATCCCAAATGACGTCTGTGAGTACAATCACTTGACCCAGCCCACAGACACAGATGGGTACTCACAAACACATGCCAAACTATTCAGAAGGCAGATGGAGATGAAATTAAATGATATCAGCTAACTCACTCTGATCACAGTTGCTGAAAGTTAGTTTTATGTAGACTCAAATTCAAACCAATGTACTCTCTGTAGTAAAACTACTTTGTAGTAAACAAAATGCTGAGAAATGAAGACAATTCCTCATTTTTACAGGTAATTGTGACAATATTAGTTATACACTTCTGGATTTGGTTGCTTTTCCAGATTTTTTGCCTTAGTTAGGAACTGCTCAATGAAATATCACTACAGTGGTTATTGTGTTGCTTACTGCCCTAGTGGCAACAATAAATATCTCCTCTAGAAGCAAGTGGTGATAAAATAGAACAGGAAAAAATGAGTCTGAAACATCAAGTATGCATCTTTTGAACTTCAGGGACAATTTAGGCCAATTTTAAGTGTTTTACAGAATCATGTGCTGTATCCTCCTTGGCAGTGTATCTCAGATGAAGTTTCATGATAAATGTTTCAGCCCATCTTTTGTTTTGTTCAAGACACTACTGATGGAAATGAATGTCCCATTTTTAGGAATAACTCAAATTTTTAAGTTGAGGACCTTGTACAATATTTGCTGGGCTGCCAGAAAAAGAGCCAATGGGAGTCCCTGCTGCCAGAGATTTTAACTTCTGAGACTACTATCATCCCCAGTATGATATATATATCAAATATCAAATGCTCCTCTGGAGGGTTTTTTCCTACTTACAAAGGTTCTGCTCCTCCCCCTTAACCACTTCCGTACCACTTCTTTTCTTAAAATTGTTTATGACTTAGAGAAAAGCTTGCACATCTTTAGAATTACTGGAGCAAATCAGTAGAATTAAGAAGGCACATTGTAGCTTCTGTTCAACCAGCAGTGTGGGAACAACTGGTCATTTTGTTTTAATCTGTGGATGCAACTTCACTTGCTCTCACACTCCTGCCCTTGAAGCCAGATTTTCCCAGTACAGACCAATGGGGCTTGCTATCAGGATGACACTCCAATTTTCAAAGGTACAAATGTTTTCTTCTGGCACTAGTGAATGTCCTTAACAATTAAAAGGAGAAAGAAAGGGGAGGAGATTGGAAGAAAAATTGAGGGTTTTTTTTCTATGCAGTGCTCCTTACAGTTATCAGTAATTTTTTTAACTGTTCCTGAGCCAGCAAGACCTCAGATTCTATCTTCTCAATCTTGCTCTTATTTTTAAAGTGTGATGAGCCAAATATAGCTCTATGGGCTGCTGTATGCACAGCAAGCATTTAGTCCATTACATGTATTTACATTGAGAGAAACGGCTCATAAACAATCCTGCAGATCCAGGAAGCACAGACAGAAAGAGGACAAGAGATTTTAGTTCTGTCTGGTACTTTTCCCTGTCGAGACACATTAACCTTCTACACTCACTTATGATAGATGGGCATATCCTTCAGTGCAGGATGGGAAATCCCTCACTGATGGCTGCCTTAATCTTTTTTCCTTGCATGTGATTCTCCTCCTCTTAGGCTATTAGGAGCACCAGAGCTGTCAGATTCTTTTTGAAGAGTGGGGTTACCTCTTCGCATCTGAACAGGCTAAGATGCAAGTGCAAGGCTTGGCTCAGTGGCTTATTGGTACCTACCCTGAATTTGCTGCTTGGCCCCTCGGGCAGAGAGCTCCTGCCTGGGCACCCAGCCCAGCACTACTCAGCTGTGGATTTATTCAGCCTGGGTGAAAACTCATTCTAGCTATTTTCCTGTGGCAGTTACATATGAGTTTATTTACCCAGTTTGATTTATGCATTTTCCATTCCAGCATCTTGGCTCTGAAGTGGAAGTACAACTTCCATTAAAAGTATGAAAAAACTCTCAGCAACACTGTAAATCAGCAATTTAATCTCAAATCATTACAAGACCAGGAAGAGTAGATCAATCATAGTTAGCAGATTTACTTGGCTTTGTGTAATCTTTATCTCAGAATAAATACTTCTACTCTGACACCCATATATTGCTTTGAATGTATTTTAATAAAAAAGCTCTGTAGTAATTAACAGGTCTAATGAGAATAGCACTCTGATTATTTTTTCCTAGAGATTTATTCACCCTCATTTTTTGTATTCCTCAAAATCTTGATGGGCTTTAGCATAATTCATATTCATTATGATGCAATGATATGGGATCAGTAGGGAATATCAAGAAGAATCAGTGACATGAATTTTCATTGATTTTAACAAATGTTGGGTGCATTTTTCTTGGTGGTTTTTTTTTTGTGTTTTGTTTGTTCTGTTTTTGGTTTTTGTTTTTTTTTTTTCCCTGTGGAGTTTTTGTTTGTTTGTTTGTTTTTGGTTTTTTTTTTGTATTTTTTTTCTGAATATAACTATGACAGAACTTGTGGAGGTGTTAGGTGAATGGAAAAGAAGAAAAGAGATTTTCTCCTCTGTGTATTTCTGTCTAGCAACTACTTAAGCATAACAGCTTATTTTCTTCTAGTCTGCTTAGGATCCAAGGTATACACTTGATACTTTTAAATGGAACCTTGCTCCTAATCTCTAGACAGAGATTTTTCAGGATTAATTCAAGAAAAGTCCCTGAGAAAGAATAAGACAATTTGAAATCTGAAGAAATCCATGCCTCATTATACACAGTCTGAGGCTTCCTTTTTTAAGTGCTCCAAAGACCAAGAACTACACTTCTATAAAACAGGGAGACTGAAATTTTTCTTATTCTCCTTTCTTCTCAGGGGGCTTCCTTATCTGTGAGCAATCTGTGATAAATCCATTTAACTGAGCAACACAATAAATGGCAGAACAGAAAGAAATTACATTAATCAGATCATCTCCAATGTGCACACAGAGATAGTGCAGGATTTTACAAAACTGTCACAAACTTTGTATTTTCTAAAGAATCTTTTCTCTTGTGAACATTAATTTAAAGGGTAGCACAGAGTTTAAGATCAGATTCAGTGCTGGAAAAAGACTGACTCTAAGCCTGGCTTGCACTAAGGAGATCTCTATTGGCTTTTCATCACCAGGTGCCTGCTCCTCAGTGACATGCCTAAGCTCTAGTCTATACAGAAGGTATTTTCACAAGCCCTGTGCTGCCTCACAGCACAGCATTCATGGGAGCTTGGCTAAGGCAAACCCAGTGCTGCTGGTAACCTAAAAGAAATAAAGAGGACATACTAATCATCCAAATTTCACCCAAGAATCACCCTTCTACAAAAAATTGAAAGACTCTACTGTAACACTGTGTGAAGTGTGATAGGGAGAGAAAAAGATAAGTTCTGGAGACTATCAGTGTTGCTAGTATACAGAGGATTCTGTGGTGTATTTGCATGTATTTTCTGTATTTGTTTTCACTGAAGTATTTCTATGAACTCTGACAAGTTTAAAGAATTCAAAATCATATCAATACATGCAATGGCAGAATAGTAGAAAGCATCATAGTCTGGTAATGTATGTGTGCTTTACACAAGACAGCTCTTGTTCTCTCTCAGGCCATTACTTAGGGGCTGGAAGACATCATTGGTTCATCTAAAAATAGACTGTCCACTATGTCAATGCAATTATCAGTTGTTTCAACACGCAGGACTCTACCATAACCTTACATTCAGAGAGCTTTGTTTGAATATTTTGGCCTCTGAGCTCACACAATACCATTATCAGCTTTCATTCAACCAGAATGATCACCCATTGATGTGTGGAACTTGCTAATGGGGATTTTACCCGTGGTCCTGGTTGTCGATAATTACTCCCTTTTGACCAACATGCATAAAGTAGATGATGTTGTTACATACTTGTTCCCAAGTGTCCTGGATGAGAATCATATTGCTTTTTGCAGCTGAACAGCACAAAAACCACTAAAAAATTCCCATTATTGAGAGCTATAGCCAAAGAAATTCAATTTATTTGCAAGCTGATTTAATGCAGCTCATGGCATTCCTGATTTATTCTCTTTATCCATACATTGCACCAGTCTAGTAAAATTTCATTATCACCTCCACTTTTAATAGATATTAACAAAGCAGTGCTCACCCCCACTCAGTCCTCCCACTGACAGCACATGAATGACAGCAGCAGTACCACTCTGCTGGGAAGAAGCTTTCCAGAAGCACAATGACCACGGCAGCTCTTAAAACAGTCTGTGGGACTTATTTTATTCTGGAGTTGGGGAGGATGGCAGGGAGGAGAGCAAGGAGAGTCCTTGGACTGAAGCAGAGTAAGGGCAGGATGCAGCTCAGAAGGGAGCGTGCAAGGCTCTAGGTGCAGGTGTGAGAAGCAGTTTTCAAAAATCTTGGATGTTAATCACAAGCTGGAGTGAAGTGAATAATATTTTTTGGCTAGGGAAAAGGCTCAGCACCACTCTGGGACCTCTGAACCACAGTAATCCTGCACAGGCAGAGTGCTGTCTTCAGTTTGGGGCATGATGCTTCACAAAAATACACATCTGCTGGAGAGACACCAGGAAACATGAAACAGAGTGAATGGAGGACTTGACCTAGGAGGGAAGAAAAAAAATTATTGTAGCAGATTTGGTGTCAGCTGTGTCAGCAGGAGACCCCAGGACACATTTAAGGCTGTCCTGCCCTGAACTTTCGGCATTCCCATTGCCTATTGTAAGAATTTTTATATATTGGAAAAGCAGGAGTGGAATAAATCATACTCCAAAAATCACACTCCATAACTTCTGCAGACAGTATAGCATGTAATGGACTCATATTATAGGAAAGATGAAAGTTAGACATTAAGTAATCTTTCCGAAGAGAAAACTGGTGAACATTGCCTGGGAGGCTGGTTTTTAGAAAATATATGGTGATGAATATCTTTCAGCATATAAATAATTACTTACTTGTATATATATATATTTTGCTTTTAAATATATATGTTGTATAATTACATGATGAACCGAAGCAAGGTTGGTACATCTGTTTAAAATATAAATATAGCAACCATAAACATGGTAGTTGCTACTCTGGTACAGCAAGATGAACAACTTGCATCCTTTCAGACCTATTTTTCTCAGTTTTTCTGTGATCTTTATGATGTAGTCTCTCCTGTAGGTATCTTAAGATGCTGTATATGTTATGCCTCACTGATATCTTCCTCAGTTTCCCTGATTCGCATCTAATGCACAATTGTTAGCAGCTGATATAAATCTTTGTTTGTTCAGAGGAATCCGGGCCAGTTGCTAAAAGCAAACATGTTTTAATGGTGCCAGAGGGAGTTGGCAGAGTTTGTGCAGAGTATATAAATTAGACTTGTATGAGCTTTTACTGGCTGTAGAAATATCCTTACTTTGTCCTTATGTCTTAGCCCAGCTCTTTTAAAGTATGTTAAATCCAGCAAGTCTTGACATCAGTCATGAATATCTCTGGAACTCCTAACTTGAAATGTTGTTAGCACAGAGAATGCAAATTAGCGGAATGATTAAGGTTGTTATCTGCATATAAATATTTCATATTTCAATCAACTGCATGATATGCAAACCTTTTTATTTTAGTCCAAAAAATATGGAAGAAGTTGAGTTAACTAAACGTAATTTTCTGCTTTATTTTTGCCTGCCTACATATCTCAAGGACAAATGATTCCCAGCTAATCTTATAAATCAATAGGAGTCAATCAATTGATTCAACTCAATCAGTTCTTATCTGAAGAACCTACCCGTGTAAAAGATCCAAGAACTAGGTCAATAGAGTTAAGAAATCTTTCACAAATGCTCTCTTTCAAAATGTAGCAGGTGCAATGTAGTGGGAAGCCTGCCTCAATAGCTGGTGTGCTGTACCCCCTGTCTGGTAATCTTTACATCTGCTAGAAACCTTTTTTTTTTTCATGAAAAGAAATGGGATGGTAACAGTGAAGGTGAAGTCAAATAGTACTACTGCTAGTGTTAAGATTAGCTACCTCACTGACCTGCAGTATATTGGAAAGTCATATGTAGCCTGAAGCCTATGTATTATACATGCTGCAAAGTACATTCCCAGTGCAAAGGCCATGTTACAGACAGTGTAGAATTAACATATGCAGGTTGTGGTAATGTTTTATTTTAAATACTCTATCTAATTGCAGATAAGACTCCATATGTATTTATTAGATATATATAAAACACGATTTTATCTATTATGAGGAGCTGGGTTACAGAACCTGGCTGTGACATAATTTCTTTGTAATTAAGTAAGGGTGTACATAAATTGGGTCTTATGAATTTGAAGTTACAAGGTACTTTAAAATCCCCAGGTAAAGCTGACAAGAAAATGTAAGACATCAATACTTTTTGCATAACTTCTCATTACATGCATGTTCTCTCAGTTATCACAATTTAGGCAGCCTTGTACCCTATTGTAAACATGCAAATCAGGATTCCTGCCAATGTCAATTCATTTATCAGCTGAGGCTAAGTGTAAAATAGCACCAACAGAATCAAAACTATTTTTAATGCCAGGTTACAATAAGTGCATTCATGACTGGCCCTACATAGTGCTGTGGGAATGCAGAACTGGCTCAGACCACACTCTTCCTCTGCATCCCAGGGATACTGAAAAAAGATGTTTTATTTTTACAAGTAAATCCCAGACCCATTATCTTTATACACTTGATGTCATCTTGCTTTCACCTAGAAACTTGAACCTCCAGTGTGACTATCTTATCAAATTTCTGCTGTGCTGATGCACATTTTTGTTTGGACAAAATTTCAGGCCACTTGAGATGGACACCAGGCAGGGTCAGGGAAGGGTTCTGGGGTGCTGAGGTGTGGGAGTGGTGCTGGGAGGGCTGGGTTTTTTTGCAACGTTCCTGGGAGTGCAAGTAGTACCCAGGATTTCTCTCTCTGGCAAATGACTTTTACCTCATTCAGTTTGGAGCATTTCTGATTTCTCATCAGTGATTAGGATGTGCCCCCTTGCCCCATTAGGATGGGGCATACTCTTATGCTGATTATCTGATAAATGACATGATGTAACTGAGAGGTAATACCTGGGAAATTAATTTTTTGAGAGTCTAATTCAGCAGGTTTTGATCTATGCTACTATCACCAGTGAAAAAAACAGCACTGAGATTTCTGACTCTTTGCAAACTAGTTGGTGCTTCAGGGCTCTGATAATGTGTTGTTTTGGAGGAATTTAATTGGAAATTAAACAGCTGGAACACTAAAAGAAAGAGCCACATGTAGCAGTCTGACCATTACAAATTCACATTAAAAATCTGGTTATTAAAACCTCTCAAGATTACTCAGAACTCTTTACATATTTGTCATCTTTGTCGGCTATGTAGAGCTGTTCTTGCCTTCTTAACAGCTTAATCCTTGGCAAAAATCCTTCCCAAAAAACTCATGTGCAATGGTAAAAAATAGAAAATTGCCTATTTTAGCCACAGGATGATGAGAGATAGGAGGGAAGTGAAGGAAAAAGCTGTGTAGGTGTTGTGCTGGAAAACCTGAACCCTCATCCTGGCACTGCTCCATCCTCAGAGGCAGCCGGCGTGAGCTGCACCGCAGCGCTCTTACATGCAGTTTATTAATGTGCCCACCAGCTCTCACCCCTCCTGCTTTGTTGATCACACATCCTGCAAACTAGATGAAGTGCATAAAAAAGGAAAAGGCCCTGCATGGTGGCATGCAGCGTTTCTCATGTTCCTTGTACTTGGGTGGAGCTCTGAAAGCTGGTGCCGCAACGACAAGCTGAAAATCTGCCTGCAGCAATTGCCTCCCAAATCATTACAGTTCCTCTGCTTCAGGGAGGCTGCTGGGGTGAATAGTCACTCTTAACATAAAAGAGCATTTAACATTCACTTTAAATTGAAAGAAATTGGATTAATGAGTCACACAAGCGGGATCTTGCTATGGGTAGAGGTAGGTTTGCTGTGTTGCTTGCTCATTAGCTTTGAAGAGAGCCAAAGCCTGCCAGCAGTTTGCTGTTTTAATCCTTGCAATTTGACTGGAGACTTCCTGGGTTTAGTCATAGGTTTGGTACAGTACAGAAGTTAAAAGCTTTCAACAAACAAAGTGAAAATCGTTTGTCGAACAAGTTGTTCCACCTTTAAGAAAAAAGTTTGGAGATTTGTTTGTAGAACACCCAGAAGATACATTTTTCACAGTTGGTGTTGGCAGTAGCAAAATATCTCCAGGCTTTATGGAGACCTTGGGTCTCATTTGCTAGTGAGTCATTACTATCTGTCTATGAGGAGCAGAGCATGTATGCTAGTACGTGCATCTTCTACAGACTCACTACTTAAACTGCTTGTGAGCTTGGCACAGGTTCTCTCACTCCCCAGTGAATGAGGGATATTTATCTCGATAACTGCTGATTTGTGCTAAAATTATTATTCTATTTGTATAATTTATATTTCTAGTAAAAGGTGTCCCTTTCTTCAGTTAGGATGGGAGTCCCTTTTAATTTTGTGCTTTACAAAAGTCCCTTTAAGCCTAACAAGACAATCAAGGTTTTGGAAATAAGAGACAAACAATATAAACTCTTTGTATATGTTCTGCACAGACACTCAACACCAGTTTAGATAATCAAGTGAATGCATTTGGGGAGTTTTCTGATAACATTGGTGCTGAATTTCTGAGATTTGTTCCCTGCCTCAGCTTTCCTTTCCCCTCACCAGCACATCTCTTGTCTGTCAGGAGAGGCATAAGGAAGGAGGGAATTTGGACAACTTATGGAAGAGTTAAACAAGAACGGGTCCATAAGGAAAGCTATATAAGATATGCTAAGACAATTTTTATTATACGTGCCCAGAGGCAGCCTCTAGCTGAAATAGCCTGTGGCTTCAAGGGTGCCAATTACAAGTGCATTTTAAAAATGAGTTTGTAATTTTATTTTTCTAAAATCCTATCTAGACAATACCATCTGGACTCATTAAAGCAGCATGACAACAATCTTCAGTATTCCTTCAAACATCCCTGTAAATGCTTTTACCAGTCATCCACAGCTCTCTTCATAAATACTGTGGACAGTTTCAGAGTGTAGTGACACAGAGAGGCATCACTTTGGTTTTCATGTCACATTCCCTTCTCACCAGAGTTTTAAGAGATTTACTTTGTTTAGCATTACAGAAAGATTTTCATAATGCTCCAAGTGGGGAGTTTTTTCTGAACAAGAATAATAATGTCTGTACATATAAAGTATTTTATCTTCGCTTAACCTTGGAGGGAAGGTGAAAGGAAAAGGTAATGATATTCATGCTTAGCTACACTGACAGACAAGTAAATAAAATTTATTTTCCTTCTCCTCATTTAAGATTTCCCCAGCGGACTACATCAGCTCTCCCTCATTCTTTTTTCATACTTTATCCTTAGTTTTAAATCTTACTCTGAATGACAACATTAGCCTTCTGAACTATTCAGCAGTATCAGTTTTCCCCCAAAGACTTCTCTCAGGCTGATTTGTATAGGCTGCAGTCGTCTCTTATTTTTTTGTCTTCTGACGTATACTGAACAATATCCTCACTAATGACATTTCTCCAGCAATGATGCACAAGGGAAATGCGTAGAATGAGAAGCAGGAGTTATGAATATAGCCTAAATGGATGGAGGAGAAAGTGCTACAATGTGCTCCTGTATCACTCCATGAGAACAACAACTTGTCTCTTTCCATCTACCATAAAGATGGAGCACCGTGCTGCAATATTCTTAGACAGATATATCAGGTGCACTATTGCATAAGACATTTTTGCATCCTTACAAAGAAGATCTATGCTCACACTAAGGTCTGTGTCTGTCTAGATAGCCTTATAAAAAACCCTCAGCTAAAAGACTGAAATAATCTTGAAATGAAAATGAAATAAACAACTTCCTATGATGAGAGCAGGTGATAGGCAGAGGCAGGGTCATTCCAATTTGGCAAAACCAGTTGTTAAAAACCACCTCCAGCAAGCCATAACCCCAGCTACTTCTCTTCTCCCAGATCTGCTCCAGGCTGTGTTCTTGTCCTGGTGGATCATCTCCTCCTCTCCTCTGCCTGTTTCCCCTGAAGTCCTGGCTCTTTAAAGGCAACAAAAAGGGCACACTTCTTACCAAAGCCTGGGCTCTATATGCATGTGCTCCTTGACTACTGTTGGTGTTTGTTTCACAGTCCAGCTCCTGTAAAACACACTCATACTCTTCCATCCCCTTGCCCCTTACCAGGATTGAATAAATGCTACTTGCACTTGTCCATAATCAGTAGATAAAGCTGCAGCTGTAATTCAAGCTGTGAGCTCTTTGAAGCATGCATGTCTAGCTTTGTTGTAATGACATGAAGTTTTAAACTTCTTCCTAAGAAGGAAGCCATGAGGAAACTCCCAGTCAAGTTCTCTGAAGCTAATACACCTCCTTCCTTGTTTGCAGTCAGGTTGCAGAGCTCCTTGGAGCAGAAGGCATTACAGATGCTGACAGTCAGGGACTGAGCAAAAGGTGTAAACTATCTGTTTTCCATTTACTTCTTTCATTAAGACTTGCTTGTTGTAGCTGAAATGTAATGTTTTTGGATTAATTGACAGCAGGAATTACACTGAACTATCACATGCTTGTGCTGGAGAATTTCTGGGTTACTCAGCAATGTCACATAAGATAATAGAAAACATCGTTTTTACTCAGCCGTCACAAGGTGCCTTACAGTGTGTGTTATTATTGTCTTTTTATCTTCACTTCTCAAGTAACATGTATATCTCAAAGCTATAAAATCCTATTTAGGATCCACCTAACTAAGAAAAGGAACAGAGAACAACTTGAGAGGGAATTGGTAAGGTGTAGAGGCAACCAGGTAAACACACTCAGGTGTTGCCAGTCAGGAGGAGGAAGGCATGAGCTCCTGTTAAGCCCACCTGTGCCCAATCAGGGCTGGTCCCAGCTGTGCATGAGCAGAATTGGGGACCAATAAAAGGTGGGCTTCCAGAGGCAAGCTTGGTTCAGTCCTGACCAGCCTGAGGAAGAGGATAGTCAACTCCAGGGCGTTAGCATGGAGGTAGACTAACTGATTTTAAGGACAGCTTTCAGAGTGCTGTCCTTGCACCTTGGCAAGAACACCTACTGGACCCCAAAACACTGTGGTCCAGGAAAGGATTATCAGCAACCGTAAGGCCCCTCTGATACTCTCTGAGAACTGGGGTGTGCCTGGGCTGCTCAGGCATGGGGGCAACTACAGAATGGATGAATTTCTTGGCGTCACAATTAGATCTGAATCCAGGAGTTCACATCCCAGTCCTCAAAGGTTAGAATACTGTTCATCCTTGGATTTGCCTTCTTTTTGTCAGTGTAGTCCTCCTGTGTAGAGGTTAAAAGGAATTGTGTCATGGAGGGAAAGGAGAAGTGAATAAAAGCACAGGAATGTCACTTGTGAACAGGATGTTTTCAAAGGCATGAGCAACAATAGATTGGAGGGTCAGTCTTTCATAAAAATTGTTGCTTGAGTATAAGTAACAGAAGCAGATGAAAGAAATGGATTTGCATTTGTGTTGCAGTTCACAGACTGCCTTTTCTAGATGAGATGATGAGACCATGAATTTCACAAGATTCAGGTAGTGAAACATCAGAACAGTGCAGTGTGAAAGTTATTTTCCTGGAGAGTTTTAAGATTTTGCACTGAATCCTAAGATTTATCTGAAATATTTTTTTTCTAGGATTCCTTTGGAAAGCAGCAATACAGAGGCTTGATTTTTAAATTTAGAGCATCTCGCAACCTCTGTCTTCCCTGTTCCTTTAACTTGGTCCTGACAAATTTAAAGAACTTAATTTGCTTGCAGTTTGAGAAAGATATGAGCATAGGATACTAAGTTCACACTCAATGAAACTCTAAAGAGAAAAGTGAAAAATAAAACTTTATTTTTTCACAACAGGCTGCTCTATAGAGTAATAACAATAATTAGCTTCTACTTATCACTTCTTATTGACTTGCTCTCCAAATGTGTAAGGAAGAACATGTGATTATCACTCAAAAAAACAGAGGGTGACTGGGGTACAGGGAGATTGTGTAAAAGTCAGCCCTGGAACAAGGCTAAGCCACATCCTTCATGAATATCAAACTGTGGGCAACAGGTCTGTATGCTCTTTAAAGCAACTCCCTGGGTGAGTAACTTCCTTCCTGCTGCATCACAGACTGTCCAAAAAAACCCCCAACACCAAACAACCCAACAGAACTCAATCATTCCAAGCCCAGCCCTACAGCTTTTTTTTTTGAATAGCTGCAACATTAAGTCCCATTCAGTGTAACAGCTTTGGGATAGAGTCTTAAAGTGATTTCATATGAGTAATTTTCTTAAGCCCTAATGATAATCAGGCTCACTTCAGTTTTGTTAGCTCTAGCCAGCTGATACGAAGACCTTGTCTGCCCTTTCCAGCAGTCTCCTTTACAATTGCAGACATTCTTCACAAAGATCAGAATTGATTATGCCAAATATTATGTCAGTGAACGCTGGGCTGAAGCCCTGTGATGCCGGAGGGTCAATACTGTTTGATTCCACTTTAGAGTCTATTTCAGGAACTCATTGAGCTGTTTTAGGACTACGTCATCTGCACAGCTAAAATTTACAGCAGTGCACAGCAGTCAGAAAGCATTTCTAAATATTTATGTGTATACACTGGGATGTGCAAACATACACATAATCAAGCCTGAAGGTTCCTGCTGTGCAAGTGATCTGCTTAAAAAGGATGTGAAAAATCTGTGTAGAAATGACCCCTCTTAAAATGATATCCTTCTTCCCTTCTTTAGCCAGGTTTGGTTATTCTTGTGTGGGTTGAGAGAACATAGATATGACCTTGATACGATTGCTGTCTAATTTGGGCCATGCAAAGCAGGACACTCTATCCAGGAGCACTGGAAGCACCCCCAGCACCCTGCCTCATGCATGTAGCCCAGATTTCCAACCACGAAGGACACTTTTGGAGCAGACAGGTTGCTGGGAACTTTTTAATTCTTTTTCACTCTTCTGCAGACGACTCTTTGAAGTTTATAGGCATTGATTTCAGCCCCAAGAATCAGTCAGAACATCAAGGCTGCATACCTCCAGTGCATTGCAGAGATGGTCTAACAACAGCTGGAGAGGTTTTCAGATACAGCTGGGCTACTTGCTTTAGCTGTGTACACTTACCTCATATTTTAAACACCTGGGTACCGAGTGAAAATAAAGCTCTGCCTGCAAGGAGCAGGATTTAGAGGAGACCTTATCTGCTAAATTTGTTGTTTTGTTACTACCTAGAAGTGATTTTTGAGCTAGCTCTTCAGTATAGAGGTTTTGGGTTTAGAAAATTGGTTGCAAAATGTGCAGCAGCAGAAAGCTGAACAAGATGGGCATGCATGAGAAATTATCATCATCAGGTTGGCTCTTGTTACTGTGTGTTATAAACCTGAACTATTGCTCTAAGTTCTCTCTAAATGTTTCAGTTTGTCTACAGGTAGATATGGTCATGCATGTATCTATATATCTCCTGGGCACTTTTTCTTTCTTTCTAATGTCAAACATGACAAACTACCTTGAAAAGCTCTGGTTTGATTTAAACCTTATTATTGGAGCTGAAAGAAAAGAAAGGCATTCAATCATTTTGCTGTAGTGCTGTAAAGGCTTTGATTTTGTTCTCTCAGGTATGAACTTCCATTAGAGATGGGGAAATCTGCTCCTCTTGCCTGAGCAGAAGCATTTATAGCAGGATATGAATTGACCTGCTATGGAAAGATTCTGGTGCACCTAAATTCTCTGTTCTAATACTGAACTCCCAGTTATTTCAGACTAGGTATTTTTATTTTCTCTTTTATTCCTTCTTATCACATTAGTTATGTGCATAACAACTTGTCTGCCTGCCTGTAAGGATGTAAACAGAAGACATAAATCACAGTGAGACTGAAAGAATAGGCATGACTTTGTAATGTATCATTTTCTTGCTGCATCTTTCTTAATTCTTAAAATAATTACTCCCTAATTCAGGATTTTAATGAGAAAATTATTTTAATTTGCACTAAACAGTTTTACTGCAGTTATTCTAAGACCTTTAAAGAAGCAGAGGTTTGCTGGAAACAATATTAATGAGGGGCACATGTGAGCAGTTACAACCTTGATTTAAAGGCTTCCCAGAATTTGGTTGGAAAAAATGTGCAGGTAGCAAGAAATATAGGAAAGAAACTGAAATACAAGCAAGCATATGGAAAACCTCAGGGTTTTTTTTTGTGGTGTTGGCATTAAGGGAGAAAATGAAGGTAAGTTAAAGCATTCTGAGATTAACTTTTTTTCCAGTATCTTAGTTTTGGTTATTTATCTATTGTTTTTCATTTACTATTGCTATTTATTTTTTCTAACTTTAAGGGTGATGTGCCATGGTTAGCATAATATGGACTTAAAGTGGCCTTTGGGTGGATGTGGGGGCATGGGCAGGGAGTGAGCCACTGCGTGCACTAGCAGCATCCCGAGGGACAAATCATAAAGTACCTGCTTGGAGGGCAGTTTCAGAGGGTGGGAGAGCAATTGGGGCCCCTTTCCAACCAGTAATCACCATGAAGCAAGTACAGGTGGATAATCTGTAAATCCAAGAATCTGCAATCAACAAAATTAACATAAACTCTGTGTCAAGCTGTAATTAATGATAATAACAAAAAAAGGCATCAGCTTGGAAATGCAAGTGCTTAATACTTCCTGAAAAGGCAAGTGGAAGAGAAATAATCCATTTTAGGTATTTTTGGTCACAACTATCAGAATTTGGAAATGTGAATGTGAAAAGTGTAAAAAGCAGTTCCTGTAGCTCATGTAGCTCTGGAAATCCTGCTTTGGTTTCCCCTGTGTTCCTTTCTGCTGGTTGAAAAGATGCCCTTGCTGAACTAGTAGAGCTGCTCTGGACTTCTGGTTTAGCTGGGGCCAGAAAAGCCAATGTTTCTGATTATTACTGGGTATTAAATATATCTGATCTTTCTACAAAATTATGTGGTTCCTTCTCCCTCTTCTGCTTTATCCCCTGCTCTGTGCTCCCAAACTGAGTCCCTGAGGGCTTCTTGCTGGTGTGCTGTGGTGGGAGGTTGTTTTGAAGCCAGGCTATAGAGGAGCTGCATATTCTGAAACCCAGCTTTCTTATTACAAAGTATCTTAATCTTTTTCACAGCTTATCTGAAGAGAAAGTAAAAATAATCTGGCAATGAGAATTGGCATAAAGATATACTTTGAAATATTATGGTATATACACTGAGACAAGTTTTGTGTCATAGTTGCAAGAAAATACATCTCCGTGCAGTAAACAGAGTTTTGAGTGTGGAATAATGGTAAAAATTAAATCCTTTACCCCAGTCAGGGAGTAGCTAATGACCTGGACTGTGAGGACTAAGAGTCCTTGTAATTAAATTCTTACAATTATGATTGATGATACTATTCTTAGTCATAGAAATGTGTCATCCTATTTTAAGCTTCTGTAAGCTGTGTGCCTCCACAACATCTTGCAACTGTGAATTCTAAAGAGCAGTTGCAGAAACATGCCTCAATGACCCTGCTGTTATTTTGTAATATTGAAATAGCAGATGCTGCAAACATAATAGACACACTAGCTGTTCATTTTGGTACCTTTCTGTTCATCATGTGGTGAATTTAATAAATATCAAGTGTCTGCTAAGGCACTAGTTCTCATCTTTTCAATTAATGTAAAGCAGAAGTAAGATTTTAAAAAAAGGATTTAAAGAAAACCCTGAAGCAGGGAGGATTAAATCTCCCAGACAGGACTTGATGCAACCCCTTTGCAAAATCTCAGTCTTGCAAACTTATACATAGGACACTTGCTTTATTCAACAAAGAAAGACTGCAGAACTACATGTTCTGGTGAGTAACTAGCTCTTGGTCAAGCCCCTGGAATAAACACCATAGCATACTCTGCTAGGCAAGCAGCAGGATAGGTACTTTCCAATAGGAAGTGACAAAACTATATTCACCAAAATAAAGTTGTTAGATTGAAAGTCTTTAGTATTTTTTTGCATGTCCAACTTGATTAAGAGTGGAATTCCATATCTATATGGACTGCCCTTGCAGGAGTAACTGCATCTCTGTGTGTGTGAAAAAAAATTTTTTTTTGGAAAGTCAAAGCTCTTCCCTGCCAGCTTTCAAGCCCTATCATGCATCTGGAATTAGCAGCTCCAGAGTTGTCTGATAGGCACTCCAGCAATATTCCTTCTGACATGTTGCTCCTGCCTCTTCTAGAACCAGAGTGGTGAGGAATCTTCCCCTATGTGCTGAGAAAAACAGCAAATTATTTGTGTGAGAATTATTTTCAGCAAAAGGAGTCTTGTGTTGTAAAAAGCAATCCCAAGCAGTGAGGCCAAACTGATACAAGCAATGAGGAAGTTAATATTGCTGATAAATAACTGGTTTGATTGAAACTGTTGGGAGCAATCAGGAAACCTCTGTCTGCATCTTTAGGCACTTAGTAGTTTTAAATGTATAAATTTATCCCTAATGGCTATGATATAAAGATAGTTTTCTTGAAGATTCTGAGGTTATATGAATTCCCCATAGAAGCTCAAATTCTTTGGCTTCTAGGGAGAGATCTATAAACACAATAAATGTCTTATTATAACAAATGAGTATTTTCTATAAATTGAAAGATAACTTCATCTGGGACTGAAAGTGAAGGAAATTATCCTGTTGTTTCTAACAAACTAATTTTTCTAGCATATAGCTTCACAACTACTTTTGTACTTTTACCATCTGCTGCTTTGGGAGCACATAATTGTCTTTGCTTTTCAATTGTTCCTACTTCAGCTGTATGATTTTCCATGCATATATGTTTTTTGAACCTAGATTGGTTTCTTGGAATATTTTATATCCTAGTTTTGCATCTGCTTTCTTTGGCTACCTACTCTTTCCCCCAGACTCCAGTTTAGCTCTTCTGCCAGATGATACTTGAATGTCCTATGGGAGCCCCAGCAGATTATGCTTTGCTGTCCAAAATGGGATAGAACAATCATGGAAATGTACACTTTCAAATGTCTGGTTTTAAAATGTATTTTTCTTCCACCTGTCAACTGATTACCTTCTATGGTGATTTTTTTCACTGCCTGATTCCTTTTTGTCTGTTCTAATAGGATAAAAGCTTTTTAAGGTAATGGCTAAACTGTTTTGTGTTTTGGGGTGGCTTTTTTGTTTGTTTGGTTTGTTGGTTTTGTTTTTTTTTTTTTAATGGCTTATCTACACGGGAAAGCTCTTCCACAGCAAGGTAGAACATGGATTTAAAATAAATCTAGCTTCCCACAAGAATACTGTCATTCTGCACACAGGTTTTGCTTAATCCACTTCCAAACTTGGCTAAGAAAACTTGCGTAAATGTAGTCTTGCTGTGAAATGTTGTCTGCATCAAGAATTAAATACAAAATAACTTCCCAAGCTCTTGTCTATAATTACAAGAACAGATGTACTTTTCTGGTCCCCTCTGCTGTGTTACTAGAGTGCCTCTAAGTTTATAATGTATTTAATCTCTTAACACTTCTAAGAAGGAGGGGAACACTTGGTGTCTTTCCCAAGATTGTCCAGAAGGGCTGGATTAGAGCAGAGAAAATAATTCAGTTTTCCCAAGTCCCAAGACATCTTCATCACTGTTGGGTCATCCTCTAACTTCATGAAAATCCTAATCCTGTCTGCTAAATCATAATTCCATTTGTCTCCAGACAGGTGTGACTCAGCTGCATGACAGTACTGATGGATCTGGTAAACTAAAGTGACTGTGACTGACCATGTGGCTTTATGGTGTTTGTGTGAATTCGTGTTCTCATTCACATTCAGTGAAGGTACAGAAAAGCTCAGTGATATGTTTTGATTTAAATTCTCAGTGGTTTCACTTGTGTGCTCTTCGGCATGTAAGTGCACGTTATTTAAAGTCCATGGGATTTTAAATAACTTTGAGAGTCTTAGTTAAATGACTATCACTGCTCTTTCTTAGGAATAGATTGAATAGCCTGTTTTAAACTTCTATTCCCTGTGCTTTCTCCTCTCTGAGGAGTTCCATTTGCATAGAAAAGAGGATTCTTTAAATAATGGCACAAAATCTGTTTTCTGAATACAAGCTCAGCAGTCAAAACCAATGTTAGCATTAAACATTGACCTTCCAACTCGGTAATGAACTAAGTCAAAGTTTCATAACCTTTTACAGAATGTTAGAACATCAATTCAACAAATGCTAAATTTTAAAATTATGTAGTATTTTAACTCTGGCGACCTTCCTCTTAGTTCTTTGTTTCATGGCACAAATACAATGAAAATGTGAATCTAAAGTCATCTCTTGAAACTGAGGTTACTTTAACTCATTTCTGTTCAGAATTTCTTCCCAACTTGGTTGTGATTGACTGTTTCCTGGCTTAGGGTCCATAATGTATCTGGAGAGTGTGGGTAGAAGCCTACCCATTGTAGATCACTGTAAAGGGAAGGTGGAGGTTGAATACATCAAGAGGGGTTTCCCCATAGTTGTTATTTATTTGTTTTTTGGCATTTTAAAAAATTACTTTTCCAGAGTTATTGAGAGTGTTTTGGTTAGCAGTATATTCTTGTATGCAGAGGCCATGCTTGCAGAAAAGATGCTACTGGTTACTCTCAGTTCCCAGAAACTACTTCAGTCTGATACATTACTAATAACAGGAATAACTGTTCCTTTCAAACATTGCCATTGATGTGCAATTTTGTTTTGCATATCAGCATTAATGATACTGATTACTGTCAGATCCTCAAGACTTCATCCAACACCTGAGCTGCACAAAATTTATAGGCAGCCACTCTATGGTCAAAACGTCTGACTGGCACATGCAGCAGGTTCTGTGGGAGCTTTCCTGCCTGTGGATGGAAACAAAAACTCCCATGCCTCTTGGAGCTCCCTTGGCTGTCAGCAGTAACTCTTTTCCCTTCCTGCTTCCCGGATGGGAAATGCTGCTGGGGGAGACTTCTCTGGATCATTGCTCCCTGCTGGAACTCTCCTGGTCTCACCCACTCTTTGTGCTGCTCTCTATCCATTACCAGCATGTGTTCCAGGGCAGTTTATTTAATAATTGGCTTGCAAGCAGTCACAACTACACACAGTTATCACCTTCTACTACCAGATTGTTTGGGATTTTTTTTTGGTTGTTTTTTGTTAAATACCTGAGGTCTCTGATTTCAGGTGGCTTAAAAACCTGGATTATATTTATTTTAGCACTGAAAGAAAGAGTTCAATCTGTTTGTGATAATAGTACTAACTGACATTGTTTCAAAGCAGATTTAGAGATAGGTTCGGTCCTGACATTTAGTCAGCAGGTGGGTGTTGTTTATTGCCTAGCAATTAGAACTTATGTTAACATAATATCTCCTCAACTTCAAAAATTTCTGAGAGCTCTCTGTGAACAGATTCCCAAGAGCTCTCCCCTGCTCTCTTCCCTTTGTCTTTTCACTTTCCCACCTCCACACCCATCCACCCACCTGCCTTTAAGTGTGCTGTTTCAAATTTAGAGTTTAAGAAACTTTGTTTAAGTCTAAATCGTTTTCTTCTAGGGCAGAAGCAGCCCACATCCCCTTTATTTAAAACAGAGTTAAACCAGTGTTTTTAGTCTCCCAAAACTTCACTTTTTGTATTTCTCTGTTAGTTCTCCACTACAGAAAAAGCTTTGGGGACGGGGCCTGTTCCCCATCTTTAAGTGGTCCGGTGGCAACAAGTATTTTCTTTGCCTCCCCCATTGTCAGGGCTTCCTTCTCTCAGTATTTTCTCTGGTGTTATAATTGGTTTATTGTGGAGAAACATTCATTAGTTTGATATTATATCTGCTTTTAGGAGACTGTCATATTCATTTTGACTTCTGTACTAATGGGTTTTATGCAGGAGAATGTGAAAATGAGCTAGTTAAAGCTAAAAATACAATGAAGGCAAACACAAAAAATTAACTGACTAGAAAACCTAATCCAAATGTATTGCTTTAAAAATTGTTTGTAACTGATTTCAAGCTAAAATCAAAAGACACTGCTGTCCAAAGCCAAATATTCACCATTGCTCTGTCATGGGCCTTGCTCAGAGTTTTTTCATCAAAGGAGTCATCTTCCTCTCTTGTCTAGGAGGAGATAACTATGGGAGATAAGGAGAGTGATCTTACTTTTCAAATAGCCATAATTAACTCTGGAACAACTCAGTTTTGTGGAGCTATCAGAGCCTTGCTCTGATTTTGGAGCAAACCCTGGAAGATGAAAGGCTGCTTCTTTCCCTTGCAGCCATGACCTTGAAGCCATCTCATGTGGCTGGTTTAACAAATAGTCCTCCTAACCCTCTATGGCAGTCACTTTGTTGATGAGTATGAACAAGCTTGTCCATGATCAGATGCAAAATTGCTGTTCAAATCCCGATCATTAGGAAGAGGCTAATCAAACAGGAAAGTGAGGAAGAAGAGAAAATTCTTAAGTAAAATTCAAGGAGATTGTTCCCTCATGTTAGTACCTTTCTTCCCCTGTCTCTGGCAACAAAATTGAAGTAGCTGATCCTGAAAGAGGGCAGCTGATTTGATGTGAAGGTTGTGATGTAAGCAGCTGTGGTGCTTCTCTGCATGAGGGCAGTGATGGGAAAAGGATGAGCAGGCATGGTGACCAAAGCCCTGGGAAGGGGGATGGCAGTGTCACTGCTGGTGCCCCTGCTAAATTACAGGGAGGAGAGAGATTGATTGAATGGCTACGAGTGGAAATAGTTATGAGTGATGGCTTTTTGTGTGGCAAATGGGCAAACAATCAGTGGAAATCATTATACAGGCTTTTTACAGCCTCTGGAAATGAGAAAAGCAGCTTCTCTGCTCCTTAAATTAAAAAAGGCCCTTGAGGTCAGTGCAGTGCCAGCTTGCTGTAACCAAAGCCCTTGCACAAAGCATTGACCACAGCCTTTCTCCCCCAGATAACAGTCTTGACCAGTGCCATTGCCATTTGGCACATTCTCCTTGGAGCTTTCCATGAATAAATCATTAGCTTTTAAGCAACTATCCAGAATTCATAATCCCCCACCTTTTTTTTTTTTTGGTTTTTTTTTTTTTTTTTACAAGCACTTCTTTTGCTGCATCTTGGCTTGGAGCTCCTTAGAGGTGACAACAGTGAGTGTTCCTGGAGGTTTTTGCTTTCTCCTTTCCAGATATCCCAGTAACTTTTCCTGTGACTGAATAGCTAAAAATACATCCATGTATATGAGGAAGGAGAGCATTTTCAGAGTAACTGCCTAGAGCTGAGTAACAAATCCCAAATGGAAGGAAAACCAAGTTAGATCAAAATAAGAATCAAAACAAAGATAAAACTTCCTGGTGGTTTAACAGTAGGATTAAATTACTGTACATATTGGAGCATTTCTTGCTTCTAGTTTTAATTATCTACACATTAAGGTCTGAGGAAATACCTTTGTTTAGCTGTTTCCATCATAAACCAAAAGTTGTAAAAAAAAACTGTAAAAAAAATTGTTTCGGAGTCCTGTGCAATTTCCCCTTCAGTTCTGGTGTCTTGAGAGTTGCAAAGATCTTGGGGAAAACATCTTGTATATTCTTGTATAGTTGGAATAACAAATGAATGTGAACTCTTAGTCCCTGATTTTCACTCCATCAGTGTGATTTGATGAGTGATTTGAATGTCATGCTGAAATTCAACATGTTTTATTTCTATATCTCAGATGAAGTTTTTAGAACTTAGATTGGAAAAGTAGAGGACTGGCTCCAGGGAAAAACTTTAAGATCAAAATCTCAACTTTCCCAAAATTCAAGGTGTTTGGATCTGTGGTACTGTGAAGAGTTATTTCTGTCACAAAGCGTGACTGTGTCTTCTTCTAAAATGACTTGATAGGTCATTAACATATCTTTAGTTCTGCTTTACCAGTATAATTCTTAAAGCTTCAATGCAAGTTTCAGTGAGTAGACACCTCTCTGCTCCTAGGTGGTAAGCAAGTAGCCATTCCAGTAAAGAGAAAAAGAGGAAATTATGACCCAAGACTGCCACACTGAAAACAAACTGAGAAATTGAAGGAATCCTGAAGCCTCTAACTTTTAAGACATTCACTTTGGAGGGGAAGGGGGATCTTTGGTCAGAGTTTTAGCATTCCCAGTGCTGAAAAGAGAAAAAAAATTAAAGTTGGTCTGAAATTCAATGGGTCCAGAGGAGCTACTAAGTTTGTTAATGATGATCATTCTTAGATGTATGAAGGCAGAGGTTTGATACAGTGAAACCTTTAACATTTTGGTTTTACAGCTGTGAATTCCTGCTGTCTTTAGAAGCACACTGACAGGGTAGTGGGATGAGCCTTGATCTGAGTGTATACTTTCCAAAGAGTTTTAAGCTCTTGTTACCACACAGCCTGTGTAGCAAACAGTCAATATCTTTGTTTTACATCCATATTGTCTTCAGAAAGGAAGTGGAGAAAAGGAGGATATTAAGAACTTTATTAAACATTGGTATATAACGGTTGGTTTTAATTAAGTTTCAAATGTATCCTGAAGGAAAAAAAAAAATAATAATTCAGATTAACTACTTCTATGACTGATACAGAACAGCTTACTGTCTAATGTATTCTCTCACTGCTAAATATTGCTTGTTTTACAATTCTGGACCAAGATCAGTGTTTCGGTTTATATAATCTTTTAGTTGTAAAATCTAGCCTTACATGTAATGGTGAAGTTTTAAAATTATTATTTTTATCATTAGAGTTTGTTAAGATGTACAACTGATCCATGTCAGGAACCAAATTAACATATCTTAAGAAGGAATTTGCATAACCAGAAAAAAAAGGTTTGCGTAGACTAATATAAATTTACATTCCTAATAAAGTATTAACATATCCAAAAATGGATTTTAAATAGTATAGCTATATTTTTAATCCTTCCTGTAGATTCCTAACAAACAGCTTTGATTTGCATGTCCTGACTTTGCTATGTAACACAGAACTAAAAATTGATCAGTTTATAAATCAAGCTTTTAATCCTCTGCTGCTGATACATTTGTTCATACAGAGGAGAATTAACAGTGCAAAAAGACAACCATACGCTTTCCTTTTTGCATGTGGTGGAATTGAAGATAAACCCAGTGCTGAAAATGGGAGGATGTTTCAGGAGATGCGTTACTTGATTCAGCTGCATATTTGGGTGGAAAACTCAGACTGCTTTTGGCACATTCAAAGTCTGATCCTCAAATCAGACCACTTCTCTTTCTCATTTACTAGACAGTGGGGACTTTGGGCTGAAGTGATTATTCTAGATTTTATTCCCTGTGAATATGAGATGCAAGTTATCCTGCAGGATAAGTGTTTTGCTAAAGTCTGAAGAAATTACTGGAGAGAGATTATTAGCAGCATGGTAGGACTGAGAACTATGGAAAGTGTGTGATGCATTTACCAGTGGGGGAGGTCCTGACATCTGAAAGCAAGAACTTGCCACAGATATCTGAATATAGATACTTGAGTCCATAGCCACTGATGCATAAAAGCTCTGATTCAACGAGGTACTTAAGCCTTAGGAGTCCTACTGAAATCAATTGAATGATGCATTTGTTTAAAGTTACCCACACAAAATCTTGCTGTAATGGAGCCAAGAGCAATTACAGTGGAATTTTACCATCAAGTTTACTCTTTTGCTGCAACTGAAGCACTGGCTTTTTAATATAAAATCAGTAGTGAGATGAAGAAGCAGCATGTTGCCTTCAGCTGTTACATTTTTTTGGAAGAGATGATACAAACTGCCAGTGAACGAGGAGGCAAGGGGGAAGTTCTAACTGGTGCCTGTCTCCAAATCGTTTCTCTATGTTTTAATGGCCTCATTTGGTTTGGCTCTGTGGTGGCAACTGAAATATTGCCAAAACCTGTGGCTGGGTAGCTGAAGCTCTCTGTGGCTGAAGGTCTGTTGGGTGGTTCTTAAAATCAAGTGATATCAGGAGTAGAGAAGCAGAAAACAGTATATGGTTTAATTTCCATCTAAGGTAATTCCATCCATCACCTTCACAAGATTGTGCTAATGTAAGTGAATAGCTTTAACCCCAAGCCTGCACTAGGATGTCTGAAAGCTCAGAGCAGGAGTTTCTAACATCTGGAAGGCCTAGTGTCCACCTTTACAGCTGTTAAACTGTGTCAACCTCATTTCAGCTGCAAAAAAAGGGTCCTTTTTAGCATTGTGGAAGCATGGATTGCAGATGGAAGAAAATAAAAATCCTGAACCAGGTCTTAAACTGTAAGCCAGAGCAGCAGTGAAACCCAGGGACCAATACTGAATGCACCAAGCAAGAGCCAAATTAATTGTTTTGTATGCTGACTTGTGAGTCTCCTCAGTGAAGTGGTCCCTTGGTAGGAGGTTCCTCAGCCTGTTTAACCTTTCTGTCTTCTTTATGCTTTTTACTTTATTCATAAAACTGATTGCTCAAACTACCAGCAAAAGCTCTAACTCCCTTACTGCTGTTTTTGCTGCTGACTGTCAAAGCAGAAAAAACCCAGCCTTTTAAAAAATTATTATTATTCTTTTCATTTTATTTTATTCTTAAATGAGTTTGTTCTAGAAGCAGTTAAGCAAAATTCCCCCCTGGCTGGTAAACTGTGTAGAAACAGCGTCTGTAAATACTGTGTGGACAGTGATGAAACAGGAAATAAAAAAATTTACATGATGTTCATAGCAGTTACAATTTTGGAGCATAATACCAGGCCTTTCTAAAGACCTTTGTTTGACTTTTTACATAATGCTACTGCCCTCTCCATCTGGTGGGTTTTGCCTGTGGTTAAGAGCCAATAAAGCAGCCTGTGGAGTGCAGTCCAAAGGAAAAAGCACAGTAGATACTGAGATGATAAATATTCAGTAGGTGATTACTTCTTGTACTTGTGATGTGCTCTCCCTTTCAAAACTTGTGCAATGAAAACTAAGGGCCTTATTTGAGAGGGATTTTAGCCTCAAGCTCAGAAAATGAGCCACTCCAAAGTGCTGACTCGGGTTACACTGGTACCTCATCTCTGGAGACCACACAGGGGTTCTGGTGTTTATGATCCAAAGTGTCTTCCTATATTTGCTGCCTTATACTCCGGATGTTGTCTAACATTCACATTGTCACAAACATAGACAAAAAGCAAACTGAAGGGAGTTCTCTTTCCAACAGTCTCCAGGTTAATATGTGTTTGACCTAGCTGTCAATATATTTCATGCATATTGCCAATTCCAGAATATAGCCAGCCCTCTAGTAATTATATTAAGTATTGAAAGATAGAATGCTACTGAAATAGACCTTAGCAAGGTCTGAACAATGGTATCAGCCTCTCCAAAGCTTTAGATGAGAAAGGTACAGGACAAGGCAAATATATCTTTCACTAAAATAAAGAGTCATAATGATACTGTATTGAATCATTAATCAAACCTGTTATAAAAGATTTTTATTTGACAGGATCATTTTATGTGTTTTACTTAAATGCATGTCCCTGAAGAATGTCAATTTTGGCTCTGCTATCAGGAGATAGCCAAAATCTGTTGCTGGGTACTGAAGCAATGATTGTTCCATAAGCAGGAGAAAAGCAAACTGATAAATGGGAATTAATAAAATGTGTTTATCTAAGCATCTGTCAAAATCAAATTCAGACCATAAGGTAAAGGTGGAGAAAAGATGTTCATGAAACTATGCAAAACATTTATGTCCACCATTGTAGTGGAAGAAAAATCTCCTACTTTTCTTCTCACTTATAAGTAGGTACAGTCATGTTATTTCTTCATGGTAATACCTGTGCATTCTTGACTTATTTATTATTTTTTTTTCTCACCTCCAGGTTTAAAACACTTCGTAGAACCACTATGCCAAAGGTTCCAAACTGGAACCTGGTTGCTCTTCCCATTATTTCTCTTGCCTAATACCAGGTTGTTATTTGGTCTTGGCTGTGTTGTGATTCTCATGTATGCATCATTAACACTGCAAAATCCATGTCCTAGTGATAGATAGCAACTGTTGAAGTCTCTCCACCCTGTTTGCCTGTCCCATAGACAGCACCAAATCTGTCATTTTGGTCAGGTTTGCTAAAAGTTGCCAGCAGGTGTGTGTGTATATATATATGTATACATATATATATATATCTTCAGAACACAGCACAGAGATTATTTGAGACAGTCTACTCGCTTTAAATTCAAAACTGTCACTTTATTTCTCTAGCAGACAATGTAATTATTCCAGAAGAATTAGGAAGCATAGAAATCCTTTACACAAGGGGTTTCTCTGTGAAAAAATAATAAGAATTTGCAGAATGTATAAAACATGAGAGAGGTTTATACAGTGAAATTGTGATTGAATACATTAATATCAAAGACAGGCAGAGAAGGAATTAATTTATTTCAAATGATGGTATATAGTTTAGTCAAGTACTATAATTTAATTTTAGTGAGCACTGTACTTCCTGATTATCTGTGTACTGGCAGACCCATAAATAAAACATGGATTTGCTTTCTTGTATACCAGGTGTTCTTACATAAAAAATCCCCCAAACCCAACATTTTGTAACTACAATGTAAATAAGCTGACTGTAAAGCAGCAGTAGCAAGCAATAATGACTTTATGTGAGCAAAACCATTCTCATGCAGTTTTAAAGCATCTGATGATGAGCAATAAATTTTTACTGTTCCTCTGTGAAGATCGCTCAGCTTACGCATAGAAATTGGAGGCACATGAAGATGTCCATTCTTGGAAGGCAAAGACAGTTTATATTTAAAATTTTTGGTAGAGCTGGTTGTCGTGTTTACTGGGACAAGGTGGAGAACATAAATATTCCTTATTTTGTGGCTGAGCCACAAAGCCTACACTTTGACAACCTCTGTTAAAGAACCAAGAAAGTATTAATTGAACTACAGGTACCTATCTGGGCAGGTACAACCCAGGTACAATGGAGGAGTGTTAGGGTAACATAAAGGGAAAGCAAAATAGCAAGAGGTTCTTGGCTTTCTGGAGTTCAAGAGGCAGTTTTTAGAGCAATTGAATGTCCTGGGTTGAGCTTGGGGAGATGACAGAAAGCTGAAGACACAAAGACTGTCAGAAATCATAACCAGAGAGTTATAAGTGGCTGTTTCACTGGAATTAACATCTTGTAGCATGCAAAAAAACACAACCAAGTTCATTACTTGGTTTTTTTTGCATGCTTAGGGACAGTCAGGAAATAAATAAAATAGTAAGGAAAAGTCAGACAACTGGGGAAAACCAAGCCAAAAAATAGAAAGGAATAATGACTTTAAAGAATTGCTATAAATCATATAAACTTGACTGAATATACATATAGACATCACATTCCTTTCTAGGGGGCACAGGCTTCAAGGTTGCCACACAGGCAGATCTATAATGGGAAGTGAAGCCTATATCCCATACCACTACCTGATTTTAGTAAGTTCTCCTTTTCAAATCTTGTCTCATGACAGATCCTACCTAGAACAAGGTAAGAGTCATGAGTGTGATTGCTGTCAGCTACTGTACTGGACAGGCTGGGTGAGGGATCTGTTTTTGTTTGTTTTTTTTTCCTGTCTACTCAACCTGGCACAGTGAAGCTCCCACCTATGCACAGAGCACCAGTGTCTCAAGAGAACTGTGCTCTACTGGTATGAATAGATCTTGTATTTCATTATTTTAGCTCAGAGGGCCAACTTTACAGAAGTAGGAAACCCTCAAGGATTGTAAAAATGTTGGAAACCCTCCAGTTTGCTGCAAAACCAGCAAATGCAAACACCATGATGCTGCAGTCCCACTTTTGCAGCCCCTCCCAATATTAGAAGATCTTTTCCCACATGACACAAGCATCTGCAAGAGGCTAATGGAGTTGACCTTGACTGGACATGTCCTTTAATAATGAATTCACCACAACCACATAGAAAGTTAAGGAATCTGATTTAATAATGGGCTTGCTTTCTCACTTAGAAGAATGAAATACCACAGAGGAGACTGAAGACTATTTTTATTCTGCATTTGCACTCTGGTTCATAGTATTCCACTCCAGTTTTAGTACAGATCATTGTGATTCAATCAGTCAGCAGTAGCTCAAAGCCACCACTGGCTATCTTTCTGCCCTGATAAGCAAAGATCTCCAAGTATAAAGGCTTTGGGAAAAAAAAATTGCCTTGGGTCACTTGCTTTGCTAGCAAGGATGCTGCAGTATTTTTAACAATATGTTTTACTTTGGGAGGTCAGTGACTTTTCCTGGGTTATTTTATATTCTAAATATAACATTTCTCTAGATATTTAGAAAAATCTAAAACATCAGAGTGTTCTTTATGCACCATTTTAAGTAACGACTTTCACAGTGTTTCCTAAATGCTCTGTAATTTGTATGGAAGAGTCAGAACCAAAGTCAAGCTTTTTACCGTTCAGAAAAATATGAACTGAATTACAAAAGGTTATTTTAAAGCACCCTTAGAGATATCTGGTTTTTAGGTGGATTCCCATAAAAGACTGTCTATCTCAATCACTGGCTAATAGCTTTCAGGGGACACAGTGCACAATGTTGAGCTGTTTGTGGTTTGTCATGTGAACTGTATGGCCCTGATGATGTGTCTAGAGCTGTTATGCACAATTCAGTACCCCTCTACCAAAAAATACAAAGTTTGAGGGGAAATTTTGTTATTGCAATTAAAGTAGGTCTCAACTGGATTCATAATCAACATTCAAAATTATACAAAGGAAATATTCCCTTATCTTCTCTAAAAGGTTGTTGGGGTAGAATGCAGTATCTCCCTGTTCGACTCAAGCACACAGGTAAGTATTCTGCAATATGATGAGCTCTGCAGAACTGTTTCTCTGAGAACCCAATACTAAACACATCCCTCCAACAGTTCAGCTCACCGAGTAATTACCAGCAGACAACTTTCTTCACTTCCTTTCATTTGTTTTGTTTCATGGATTCTTCCCAAATGTGGTTGCCACTTGAAATTATTGCATAATTTTAGCTCTGCATTTTCTGTTTGTGAATGAGTAGTTCACTGTGCATATTTAGAATTTGGAACTGAAATAGTTTTGCCTGCAGTTGTAGCGTTTGATTGCTCACAGGACACATGCAGCTTTGCTTTCTGATCCTGCAAAGCTCGACAGCCCTCTCCCTTTCCTCTCCACTTCCAGCACGAATATCAGACAGGCATGGGGCTGACATTATGTTGGAATTTCAGGAGTAATAGCTGAAATCACTGCTCTCTTTTTGCACACAAAGATCACATTCTTTTCACATTATGTGTCACAATCATCAGATTATTATTTAGATGAATACACAGCACAGCAAGAATAACTGATTATACTTTCACGTAACAGCTTTCACTTGTAAACAGGGGATGAGAGGTGGTGACAACATGAGAAATAGAGATCTGTGTACTTCAGCATTCTTAAGGGTGTATTTTCCTTACAACATGGAAGAAACTACAGTTTCTGCAGTGGTCTGTGTGTGGAGGTGATGCCACACTGTGTCTCACTGCTCCTATCTTCACGATTATAATTCCTTTTTGCATTGGGAAGCTTAATGGTACAGTGCCCAAGCAACTTGCAGGTTTTGCTGTATGAGCTCCTGGTGATGTTCCTTCAATTTCTGTGGCTTGTGGACCCTAATGTTTCCTGTATTCTAGTGGAGGTGTGCCTCTTTTTTGCAGTTGCATATACATGGATAAATAGTTTGTTTTTCTATGGTCATGTTAGAGAGATCATTTGTGTAGCATTAGAAATGGTTAAAAAGAAACAATTCTACCATGTTGGAAAGTCCTGCATAACAAAGTCTCTTAGAGTATGTTGGCACACAATGTACAGCATTAATATCTGGCTTTTTTAGGCTGTCAAGTTTCACTAATGGAATTTCATCAAATGATAAAGGTAGTGCTGTCCATATATGTTATTTCCTCCAAAATTTGTATCTCTTGACAAAATAATAGCTAGCCACAACATTTTGATCTGGTTAAGTGCTCATCTGTCTAGGGATACTTGCAGCAACACTTTACAACAAAAAGCTAATTAGCTGTCAGTCATTTAGCTCCCTCCTTCCCTCCTTCCCTCCTTCCCTCCTTCCCTCCTTCCCTCCTTCCCTCCTTCCCTCCTTCCCTCCTTCCCTCCTTCCCCAGCTCTGCTTAAGCTCAGAGGTATCTCTGATGTTTAAATGAGAGATAGAGTAGAGGAATATAGATTTTTTCATAGAAAAATACAGTTAAAAGTGTATTCCTGGCCTTGAAAAAATTGAACAAATGAGAGTGCTGCTCAGAAGTACATTTAATTAAATATAGTTAAGAATTGGAAACCAATTAATTTCTGGATAAATTGAACTGTAAAGTATTTTTCATTAATTGCTATGTCATTAACTTACCATTTTTCTGCGCCAGTTGAATGCAGAGTTTAATTCAAGTATGTTGTGTCAGATTCAAGGCTCTTTCAAATGGATTGGGAAAGAATGAAGTGTTATACTGAGATGACAAGCATAAGGCTTGAAGTCTTTTAAGTGCACAATTTGCATGTCAAATAGATGGATGTTCACAAAACTGATTTATTTCTGAGACCTCTGATCACAGATTTGGGGGGAGCCATAAAGAGTGATTCTCCAGATGATGTTTGCTGCTTTCTAATGAGAACTGGTGCCATTTGGGTCTGCAGATGAAAGCACACCAAATCTTTTTTACTCCTCCTTCTTAATAATACCCTTGGATTCAGAAATTAGGCAGAGCAGGAAGAAAGATCCCATATAGCACATCTCTGTACTAATAAAGCAAGCTGTCTAACTTCTGAAATAAGTAGATATTCCTCATACAGGAAGTCACTTGTCTATGGGGAAGTAGGACGAGAAGGTAGCTCAGTTAATTTTCACACAAAATTGAAGAACAAAGATTTGGAACTGTGCCCATGAGGGCTGGTATAACTTCTGTAGCCTGGGATGAAAACAGGTCCAAGCAATATGATTCTGCTGCATAAGGAAATACCAGGATAGCAGGTCCTTCATTAAGGTTAACAGAAAGAATGATAAAATTAAGCCAGTTCCCCCTTTCTAGCTGATGGAGAGGAGGTGAACAAAGGAGGGGAAAAGCTGGAGCTAGGAGAAACACTTCAGTGTGCCAAATTGCCCTCACCTCCTAAGATCAGAGCTGAGCCATGTAACCCTGAGGAGGTCTCACAGCAGATGATGTTGGTATTTCAACTCTTGAGTCAAATGTAGTCATGGCTTCCACAGCAGGAAACATTCTGCAATGGACAGGAATGTTTTTTCATTGCTTCATTTTTTTTTCTTCTTATTCTCACATTAGCATGGAGTTCACTTTCAAAAAAAACATTCCCTTAAAAATAATCCCTTTCTCCCCATTTTGCTATTATTTTTGTGACCTTTGCAGGGGAACTCTCCACCCTGATCCAGCCTTACACCTGTGGCATGTTGTGTGGTGCTCTGTGTTGCCTCCTACAAAGCTGCAGCTGTCTGCGTGCATGCTGGAAATTCCTGTTTGATTATCTGTATTGAACTGATGGTCTGCCCTTTAGCATGTCATTTGACCCTTCTACCAGAGCCTGTCAATATGGACAGGGCATTACAGGAAGTGTTTTTTCTCAGTTTATTATCACTACAGTTAGTATTGAGGACAAGGACATTCTCTCTGAATGTCTGGAAACAATGTTTTGTCATGACAGGATTGAAAGGAGATTTTTTTTTTTACAAGTAAAAATGGAGGCACTTGGAAGGAGAGCATTTATATTTTGTAGTATTTTATTTTATGTTAATGTAACTGATATTTTTCTCCCTCTTTTCTCGTAAGGTATTAGCTTTTATTATTCTTTTAACTGCATCAGATTATATGATATTCACTGCAGTGAAGTACACAGCCTCAGAAGTTTTACAAGTTGTATTGAAGTAAGAAAGTTAAGACTAATGCATGGCAACTCTGGAAATGAAACCATTTGACCTCTGTTAAAAATTGTTGCTAACACTGGAGTTCTGCTTAATATTTATAATCATGATATCATTTAAAATGACACTGTAAACTGGTGGAGCTGCTTTAAGACACCATTGTTAAAAATGAAGGTTACCATGAGCTCTGCTGCAAGGCTCTGAATCCTGGGAGAACCCAGTCTCTCAATTTTAAATTAAAAGGTATTAATCTCTTCAGATGCACTATCTCAGATACAAAGTCTTGCTCTGTACAACTAGAATGGTGTGTCAGTCCTAGGCTTGCCAAGCCATTAAAAAATTGGTAAAAAATTAAACAAAACTGTATTGTGTGATAGGAAGAAAAGACATGGGATGTATTCCTTGTTCAGCCAATAAATCCTTCTCTGATACACTTCTAAAAACTGGGCAATAGTTCAGCCTTCCAATGACAGCAGGCAGGTTATTCATTGCATAACCAAAAGTATTCCTGGGTATGGAGGCTCATGAGCATTGTGCTATGGCTTTGAGGCAGTAACTAGAAATAGGATACCCACCCCACTGTTTTCAAGATTCAGACTTGGAAAAATTTCTTGTCTCCTCTTATAGGGCCTGGCATGAAAATAGATTGTATCAGAAGATACAGATTGAATTGGTCCAGTGGAGCAGACAGATCCCTGGCTAGTTCTCCTCCTTGTTCAGCTTGGCTTTCCATCAGGTTTGTGATACTTCATAGTCATCCTTCTCTGTAAATTACAATCTTTTTCAGAGCAGATTATAGCTTTTGGGAGGCTAAACCAAAATAGTACTGAATAAGGCTTTGTGCTCCATCAAATTTTGCTTCATTTTTCTCTACTTTGGTTTAAATTTTGATTTTATCTACACTTTGCATGTGTGTGACAACATTGAAACATAAAAAAAGAAAGGGTTTACAGAGTGTTTGTTCCTAAAATGAATACACACTCAATTTTTTTTTCTTTTCTTTTTTTTTTTTTTTTTCATGATACTCCTTGTCTTTTGTGGATATAATATCTAGTTTGAAATTTAGTACAGCAGTACTGATTGCGTTGCAGCCTGGGGCACAGTGCTAAGGAAACAACAAACTGCAATGCTGAATCAAGTCAATTCCCTCACATTTGTGAGCAGTTATACGGGCCTTTGTTACCATTAAATGAACTTCAGGGAGTTGCTGAAGATATGCAGAGACAAGCTTTGTGGAGCTCCTTGTATTTCATGTGAAAGGAGGATCTAGCTCACCCCAGCTGTGTATGGAGTGAGAGACTGTAGTGTGCATTCAATTCTGCTAATATTCAGCACAAAATGAAGACATAAATTTAGGCATCTGCCTGTAGGCTTACACACAGGAGCAGGATGCCTAAATTTTTTTTTAGTCTAGGACTGAAAATCTGCCAATACAGCCCATGAAGTAGATCTAGAAGCTCTTCTGCTCACCCTAAAGAGCAAGAAGATACCCCCATCTCCAAGGGATGAGGGAAATCTTCCTTGTCCTTTCTGTTTGTGGGAAGAGTTGACAGCAATTGTGTTCTGAAAGGGTGACATGCATTCAAATAGATACAATAGGTGGTAAGTTAATGAGTGCTAATCAAGAACAGTACACTGAAATCACTGAGATTCATATTTTCAAGAGGAGGATAAGTTGGAAGGAAATCAAGCTGCATATGTCTGATAGCTTCACAAGATTGCTCTAGATGATTTAATGGTTCATTTTTATTGTTTACACTCTATGCATTCCAGTTTAGTAAGGAAAAGACTTTCTAGCATGAAATTAAATGGGGGATATTTGTGTCAACTGATACCTTAAACTGAATCTAAATATCACTGAAATCAACAAATGAGTGAAATATGCAGAATTAGGAGTTATGGGCCCTGAGGACACTATGCACCCACAGGTCCACAGACCAATGTAAACCCAACTCTGAGACAGAACAGAGGATCTTTTTTTTTTTCCCTTATTTTCAGACATAACCTAATGTAAGAAATATTCTGCAATTTCTGCTGGTTACATACTGTGCACATAAATATTTGCAGAGTGAAGTATTAAATCCAAGAGCCTGTTAGGAAAGAAACTTGTAAGATGTAGTTTTGTTGAAGGAGAAGTGTCCAGCATGGTTTATATACAGTGAGACAGTGTATAAGAGGTGCAAGGCAATAATATTTCTTTTCAGATGTTTCAGCAGCAAAAGAAATAGGAAAACAGAAGATGATGTGGTCAGAGAGAATTACAGAAATGTAGCATTGGAGGGAAGGAAGGTAAAAGCTGTATAACATGACAGGTTTTTTTTGTTACAGCCTTCATCTCTCACTGCAAGAGTTTCACACAAAGCTCATTTTATATTTCTTTCATATGCATGGAATGAGAAAGGACAAAAGTATTTTGTTATTTATAGAGCTTGTACAAGAACACTTATTGCTGAGACCTACTATCTCAGTTCAGCTGTTTGTCAATGTAAATAATTCTAGAGGTTCATTTTGGAGAAACTGACAGTGAAATGCTACCTCCATGCAATCAAATCTATTCAATAAGCCATAATTGGTAGTCCTTCCTATGCCTATCACACCTGGTTAGGTATTTATCTGAAATGAATTTCAGCAGAAAATGTTGATTTATCCCTATTTGTAATTATATTCATCAAAAGAAAGGATTGGTTTTGACATATTTCTTCACTCAAACTATTCAAAGTGTTATTGAAATTGAGTCTTCTAGGATTTTCCTATATGAGGAAATTTGTTTTTCAACTTTTGAATCAACTTTCATTTAAAAATGTAAGTTATTTACAAGAAAATTTTTTAAAATTATGAGTCAAAATAAAATGAAAAACTGATCTGATTCTATTTTTTTTTTGCTGTTCAAATTTTCAGTTTACAACAGCTTATTTCCCCTTACATTTTCCTCTTCAAAAATTTTATGAGGTATGAGGGAAGCAGTTCTGGATGTGTGAAACCTCATGCTCTAAAGAGAAGAGACATATGTGGACTCCTCTGATGTGACAAGCTAAGAAGAGATGAGTTTTCCATGAGGACAGGTAATATTTGGGGATCACTCATAACTTTTCTTCCTGTTTCTACATTAGGACATTTCAGACTAGTTTCCTAGATATGAAAAAACCAAAGAGGTTTTGTTGGTTGAATAGTTGTCTTTTAACAGTTGCTGAACCTTTCTAATGGCTCTTTGGTTTCTGAAGTTTTAATCAAGAAAAAAAAAAACCAAATATCATGAAAGCCTGCTGTAGAAACACAGATGCGAGCCTTACTCTCTTCCTTTGCCCTTTTACTAAATCAGTAAAAGGTTTCCATGGAGAAAATGTTCTTGACATACTGTCAATCTTTTTTTTTTTTTCTTCCATTTTGAATAGGTCACCCATGTACCATGATGAGTTAGGGTAGAGCATCTAACACTGTCACCCAGCCCTGGCTACATGGACAGGTATCAGAATGGAGCAGCTGCTGGAGTTGGCATGAGTCAGAGCTGCTTCATTTCCCTTCATAGGCTCTTGCTTGACTCATTTTTTTGTTATATAGCTTGCCTTCCTGTCTCTGGCACTCTCTAGGCAGCTGAAGTTTCATGATAAAAGCAACAGAATCCCCCTACTACAACTTTTCTAACAAAAGAGACATGAGTGTTACAGTTCAGACACCAGTCCCTGCCACAAGTCTGACTTTCTAGCAAATTTCAACCCTCACCACTTTGACAGAACTGTGATGCTGTGTGTTATTGTAAGCATTATCATGTGGGTTCTGCTAGTTCAAAAGCAATCAGATTGCCAGGGACTCTTTCTTGTCAGTGCTTCCGTATAAAGATACAGCTCACACTGAGCATGAGGCTTTCTCAAAGATTTCTGCATCTGTTTGAGATTTCATTGAAACTGAAACTTTTTGTAATCAAAAAGAGACCCAACTGATGGTTAAGCAATTATTTAGATGTCACATTTCCCATTCCCTCTACTTTTACAGTTGTTTGTTTGTTTGTTTTTTGACATGGGTAGAACCAGCAGCTTTAACATTGGACCCTTGAGAAATTTGATTACTGAAGTTGGACATAGGTGGGGGAAAAAAAAAACCCTTCAGGTAAAGGTTCTGTGACTCCATCAAGGTCTGCCAAAGTCCTCCAGTGCCTCTCTGGCTGGATGCTTTGATTTTGTCCAATTATGTGCATAATTGTATGCATTGTATCACAGCTATAGATTGGGCACTAAGATGAAATCTTTGCTTGATTTTTGGATTTGTGCCAGTAAATAGAAATGTCTACATCTATTCTTTTTTAAAAAAATTAGTCATGCTTCAGACAAGAAAGAAATGGGTGTAGCTGAAAAAGAAGCACAAATCAAATCCAAACAAAACAGTAATTCCAGGCATCACATTGTCTGCTTGTAGTGTTACACTGAACATCTAATTTAAGTAATGGGACAACAACTTTGTCATTATTTTCCAGAACTTTCAGTTTTACACTAAGCAGGTTGATAATGGGTATACCAATGGCTGTTGCCATAATAAATTTACACATACCAAACTCATTTTTGTATAAATAAAAAAAGCAGAGCAGTAATACTAATAAATCATAAAATGCACACACTAAAGGAGTTTTTCCTTGGTAGATCTCCATGCATTCAAAAGGAGGAGACTGTTCATCCTTTTCCTTTTTTTTTTGCAGATGGGGACACAAAGGACGGTGCCTATGCTGTAATCATTCTGCATAGCTAGGCTTGCCTCACATGAACCTGCCTTGGGGATAAATACTGTAAATCATTAGCTCACACATGTCTCTGCAACTGGACTGTTACCAGCAACTGAGCTATAGACAGCTGAAGATAACCCTGCATTTGGATAATTCTATATTATGTTGCAACTGATGTAGTAGTGACATATGCAAAGCCATGATTTGGAGCAAGAACTGCCCCACACCCAGTTTTTAGATCTGAAGCATGCTTTTTTTTCTGAAGCATGCTCTCTGTTTTTTGGTTTTTTTTTTTTCCCCAGAAAAATGTAATCTTGTAAAACCATGCTCATTTTTTTTTAGGTCATCCATTTTAGCTATTTGTTTCCCTGCAAATAATTTTGGAATATTTCCTGTTGAAAACACCATTGATACTAATAGCATGTCCACTACAAATATCTTTGGTAAAACAGCAAGTGAATTTTCCTTCCAAAACTCACATAAAGTATTCTCTTTGTGAATTTTGTGTCTCAAGCTTGAGGTTAACAGTAGGTTGACCTTTCTTTAACCTAACCCTTGGGCTATATTGTTTAAATACTGATATTTCATCTGTTGAATATAATTCAGGAAAATATGGAGCCTGAACTTGCTTGAGTCTTCACACAGTCTCTGAGTATAGGAACACTCCTATATAAGACCAGAATATGATGAAACAGATTTTGCATCAATAACATTGTAATGTAATGTATCATCCCCAGGAAAGCTGGGAAGAGGGAATTGTAATTTGTGGAACACAATTATTACAGTCTTCTCTCTTTGGTGGCATTTGGCTCCTGGTTTACCTGGCTTGGTTTTTTTCCTCTCCCTTTAGCTGAGGAATGGTGCCAAGGTACTACTTTTTTCCCTTCTCATGTCTGCATGGAGCTGGAGCCAGAGCACCTGGGCTATTTAGGAGTTATGCTGGAGCTCCTTGGAAGTAGCATTTTGTATGGTGGTAAGTTTTGTGTTGGGTTTTTTTGTTTGTTCTTGTTTGTGCTTAAGATACTGCATCACATATCACATCAAATATATCTCCAGCCTTACTGGGGTGGCTGATCCTTATAACCAAAGACAGACTATCTCCAATATGTTATTTAAAACAAAAGTATAAATAACTAGACTCACACTTGCTATAGTATGCACAGTCCAGTCACATGAATATGAACAATTGCAACAGTATGAATATACGTTGCAACAAGGTAATGATCCCAGCTTATTCCTTCTTATAGGGTAGATATTGAGGACAATAATAGCAAATCAAAGGAACACATATCCAGAATTTGAGTCCTGAAGCTTCCAGCAGCAGCCTGAAGGTCTCATCACAGGAGGGTTTTACAAATTTGTATTAACAGCAACTCTGTTTCCCTTATACTCTTACTTACTCTCTGGATGTGATGTTTCTGTTTCAGAGAATGTTACCTCCTTCTTGGAGTGCCAGATATTGGGGGTTCCCCTATGGCCATACCTTTTACTATGTCCCAGAGGTAGGTGCTTTGATTAACTTTCATATATATAATCTGGTAATTTCAGGGACCATTTTTTCCCCAAGGCTTAAGCAAGGGTTGTTTTTTTTTTTAAAGCTCTTTCATGTAACTGTTGCCATGATCTAATGGGACTAAATTTGGTTTCCTTCTAAATAAATCTCACTGTCATTTAGCAAGACTGCAAAATTAACTAGATGCAGCAGTTCTGTGCTTCATAGCAGGAAGCCAAAAGCAAAGATATTTTAGATTAACAAATGAGATGGAAATGACTTTTCCCCCTAAGGACTTATTTCCCACAGGAAAACTAGTTTCTCAAAAGAAGGGGGGTCTAAAAATAGATTGTGTCACAGAGTTCTGAGCCAGCCTGCATCTTCCTCATCCTTCATGGAAAAGCACAACATGCATGTGTGCTGTGGGCTCAGAAACGGTTTAACAAAAAAAGTATCAGCTCAGAAGAGTGGGCTTGGAGAGATGTGAAGGTAACACAGGTGTGTGGTTTGTTGGAGTGTTAATTAGGCTGAGCAATTATAAAGTGTAGATAAGTTCAGCTGGTAGAAAAAATATTTTGCTGCTAGGAAAAGGACAGTGTAAACAATTCTCTCATTTACAGAAAATATAATCAGAATGTTCTGTCCTTACACTGCTCCTACAGAGCTAGGAAAAGATGGGTTGGATCTAGTAAATGGAGAACTTAATGATTTTTTTTCCAGAGGGGACAAACATGAAAGCTGTATCTTCTCAATATTTTAATTCTTATCCAAATGACCCTTATTGATGTCCAGAACCTGCACACCCTACCCTGTCTCTGCTGCTTTGTATTTATATATATATATCTTTATATTTCGTAGAAGTGACCCTTTTCCTGCTATTCACGTTAGCGTTAGAGAGACATCAAAGTGTCCAGTCTTACAAAGTGATGAGCACTTCTGCTAAGCCACTTGGGATCCAAGGATACCAAGTGAAGTTTTTTGTATCTTGTCAGCTGCAGCCTGCTCACACTGATAGAAACACTGAATGATGAGGAAAACCACCAGGGAAGATGATATGTGACAAAGCAGTGCAAAGCCCTCAAGACTTGCTCTCCTGAGGACTTGGCTGCAAATGGTGGAAGATGACTGAGATGTCTGAACTTGTAGCATTTTTGTTACTGGAAATGGACAAAATAGGTCATGCTTTTATATAGCTTTTGCAGTCCTGGGTTATGCCTGGAATATGGTTATATTTGTCCCCGGTGATTATTTATCCAAAGCATTGGGCAGATGAGTCAGTTTACTGCTACACTACCAAAAACTCTCTTACTGCACTTCCATCACAGTCCTTCATATGGGCTAAGTACTTGAAAGAAGAAACTAATGTTTGATATTTTAGCTTCAGTCCCTTTATATTTATAGTTAATGCTTATGAAGATGTGGATTTTAGCTGTCATCTAACAGTTTCCTTCAGCAGTTTTTATGTAGTCTGAAAACAATTATGGAATGAAGTGATTCAGTAATTCAGTTGTATTATTACTTTTCTCTTTTTAAAACCTGGGAATTAGGTTAATAAAAGTACTACTTTTAATAGTATTACCATATTAAGAGAGTGAAATTTTCTAAGATACAGATTTAAAAAAGAACAACAACAACTTTCATTTTAAAATGTAATGAGATGAAGAAACACTAAAGGGTTAATCTACGAAAAGATCTTAAGAAGGAAGGATGTTTGAACTAGTAGTAGCATTATTTGGCAGGGAAACAAACAGGCAAAGATGAACCAGAGAAAAATATTCTGACATTTACCCAGAGCCTGATAAGACTCCTGGTGGAATGATGAAGACCCAGAGTATTTTTGGTACTGGGAAGGCTGGAGTAAAACAACTTGTCATGTAGATAGAGAACGTTCTGTGCTGACATCCTTAACTAAACAGAAGTTCTCTAAACTTCTACTAGAATAGTATTAATCCTCTTAGATCAGGACAGTCTTTTCTTTGTAATTAATCTCTTATTGCTCTGGTCTATTGCCTCTGCAGGACCCAACTTGCTGCCAGGAGGGACCCTGTCTATCTCTGGAAGGTGAATTGATGCAGTCTTTCTATTTGCTTGCTGTAGTACCTGGCCTCAGATCTAGCACCAGCCATTGCTTTAAAGGTATTGAACTATTGTAAATATCTCAGTAGTTGAATGTACACCCTGGGAAAGGCTAATGTAGGCTCTACTGAGTGCCAGACATATGTTTCGAGAGATGAATTGCAGCAAAAAATAGTTGAGAGAATTATTAATTGAAAATCATAGAAAAATATTTCACATCATTAAATTGATCTCCTTAGGGATAATATTATCAGCACATATATATAATTGTGACTTTAAAGTGCCTTCTGAAAGTCAGTCTCTCCTCTCCAGTACATAATTCAAAAGCAACCCAAAGGAGAAAGCACACGAAAGTGAACCCCTGGGTCCATTTCGTGTCACAAATATGCACTAATGCATTTTTTGGCAAAGTGACAGAATCAAAAAGAGAAAAACTAGAGATGAGAGTGTTGTGATTGAGAATGCTTTGATGGACAAAAATGCCATTAATGTCAGAAAATGGTACATCCAGGCTAGAAATTATATAAAAATTTTATCAAAAAGCATTGAGAAATTAACAAACCATGGCAATCAAGAAGAAGAATAAGTTTATTTGCCCCACACCATCAAAACCTGTGGGTTAAGCTTGTCTTCTGATGCACTGATCTATCCAGTAATAAATACAGAAAATTATGTGTATCAGACATAGTAATATAAGCTACAACATTCATGGGGGATACTTATAGGTCCACCAGGAAGAGTGTGGCTTAGGCTATGGTTAAGGAAGAAAACCTTGGATTTTAATTAGTCTGGTGGCCAACTAAATTTGGCTTTGGATCAAAATCTTGGGCTGGCCCTCAAAAGGGTTATAGAACGAGACAAGAATATTCTCTGATCCTTGTGAAATTTTGGGGATAAATGATGTTCATGCTCATGGATGCTTAGAATGGAAGCAGAGGGGTAAGAAAATCATGGAGGAAAAAACCCTTTTAAATTAAATAGCGTAATTTTTCTGATATCTAATACATGAACACCGAAAGGGTTGAAGATGAAGTATAAAGATTTCTTCTGCACAGTGGATTTAAAATTAGAAAATATAGCTGTGCCCTTAAGTCACTATTAAAGTAAGAACACATGTGCCAGGTTCAGTGTTGCAGTCTCCAAGGTATTTTTGAAAGTAAACTGTGAGCCTGTGGAGGCACAGCCCATCCATCAGCAAGTCAACACTTCTCACCTTGCCATTTAGTCCTGACTACTGTACATAGCCTGCAGGTAAGTGAGGGGAAGTAATTGTCCGATTTTGTCACCTGCAGATGTTGCCCCTACATCACCACAAATAGCTCCTTGCTTTGGTCCTTGGTAAGAAAGTTGCTGCTGCTGGTTTTTCTTCTAATATATCTGTATTATTTTATCTGTAATTCCAGATACTATTCATTAATTAGAGGGTTGGTTGATAGTATCCAGGATGTTCCATATGACCTCCAGTGCTTATTCCCCAAACACAGCTCCTTTATGTATGTGTTCATCTTGAAGAATAGAATGGCAGGAGAACAAGTAAATGTGACTCCTGTTACTGGGGTAATTCATACAATTTTGTGTATGATAGTGTAAAGAAATTTTTTCAAAGCATTCTGAAAGGGAAAACTGATGTAGTCAGGGAACTGAAGAAAAATTTCTTCCACTTGTTTTATTTCTAGGATGTTAAGAAATCTACAGTCATTCCTTAGATACACTGGGTTCCCAATGCCACAAATCCAGCTGTGATCAAGGGATGCCACAATGTCCCTTGGCTTAAACAACTGTGTGGACTTCCTGTGCCAGTTAGGGAGCTGTCTATGCTCATTACCAGCTCTGATTATTTGTTATCAAACTCAGGTTATTTGTGCACACAGATGAATCAAGTGCCTGTGCACAGGTGCCTCAGCAAATGCTTGTAAATGTTCTGTGAATGTGGAATTGTGTTTTTAGTTCTTTCAAGAGAAGTACAAACCAGAGTAAATACAAAAATCGGGTCACTGCTTAGCAGTGGCTGGCTTTTGAAGTAATATTTTCTTCCAGATCAAATTATTTTATCAAACAATAGTATTTTAAAAAAAAAAGTTGGTTTTTGCAGCCATAAATCTTGTTACTGAATTTTTCCATAAACTCATATAATCGAAACGTTTAGTTGTTGGGTCATTATGGAAAATGAGCTGAAAACCTGAAAAATAAGTTTTAGCTGGTATACTTGAAAGTACCTGATATCTAGGCCTCCCACATATTTAAATAAGTTCATAATTATTCATGTACTCTTTGTACTGAAGTACTTCCTGGGCTTCCAGTCATTAAGAGACACATGAAAAAAGTGTTCACTTCAGTTCTACTTTAAGAATCAATGGGGGGGGGAGATATATATCTCTCTCTCTAACACTCACTGTACATTTGCATGCATGAAGTCTGGTTATCTTTTGGATAAAAAAAGCAGTTACACATGCATATTGGTGTTACAATTTTTGCCTAAAAGAAAAAAACCCAAACCTGCAGATGTTTCATGCATTCTCCTGCTTTCCTAACTGTAGTAGATATTTGCTTTGATCAGATATTAATTAAACTTTTAATTAATTTTTAGTTAAATTTTATTTTAGTTTGTGACTGCTGTGAAAGCTGATGAGAATAGTCATGGTGCTGTACAGAGGGTGCTGAGAGTTTGTTCATGGATGCACCAGGGGATAAACACAGTGTAAGGACTTGCATATTTCTGCTGTGCTTATCCTATTTACAAGAAACTTCAAGATACCCATCATATATGACATTAAAACCAGGTCTTCAATCTTTTGGCTGAAGGGTGCAGAATTAACTTAGGTGACTTTCCATCCCTCAGATCTTCACTGTCAAGACTCACTGCACATTTCTTTGGATCACATTCACTACTTTGATGGCAATATGATTTTTTTTTTCCCTGTGGTGAAGGTTCATTTAGTGAGTCATTTTGTTCTCCTACGTAAAATAGCTTCTACATCTTTATTTTTTTTCTGAAATGCATAGCTGATTAAATCACAAGTAATTGCTCCTCAGAAAGAACAGTATTTTAAATCTCAGACTTTCTGCCTTTCAAATCAAAGAGTTCAGTGAATCATTAGGAATTTCAATGTATTAATAATTTTTCAGTGGTTTTAAGAAAACACCCTCTTATTTCCTGCTCTGTTACATTTACTTTTGTTCTTTCTTATCTGCTCAGCAAACATAGCATTGCTAGCTCTCCCAGTGTGGCATATAGAGATGGCTGCATGTGCTATATTCAAAATATAGCAGTGACTTCCATTTGTTAGAGCCATTAACAGGTCCTTGAGCTCAGTAAGTGAGGCTCACTCTTAGTTACTGACTTGTGGAAAGCTACAAAGAATTACCTCCTGCAATTCAGAACAACCATAGTGGTGGCAGTGACAGTATACAATAACAATGAAAGTTTGTTGTTTTTTTTTTTTTTAATATATATTGACTTTGAGCCTACACACACAAGCACACACTGGCTTAATTGCCAATTAGAAAATACAAACCGCTGCCAAGGCACTGATGTATTGAGGTGTTTTATTACTGGAAATCACAAAAAACTGTACTAAGAGTAATTATTCTTATGTATCTGCAAGACTAAGTGACTTTTATTTTAATCCAAGCCACTCACTTGCCTGAAATGTCCTACAGTGTTATTTGCCTGAACCAAGCAAGTGAACTCCTTACAGGTCCTATTGCCTGCTCTAGCTGAAGTTCTCACCCTTACAGAGTCAGATTTTTTAACAGATCATGGATCTTACACCCATAGTTAATGTATCAGAAACTACAAATCCCACAAAGCAAATCAGTCAGTAAAAGGACAAGATATTCCACATCCTCCTGAACTGAGCGCTATTGTAATCACTGAGTATATGCATATCTTTTTTTTGTCTTTGTTGCAGGATGGGGACCTGGAAGAATTGGCTGAACTACTGTGTGGTATGTGAAAGGCTCAACATTTACCACAGCCATTAGCTATGGATAGGATTAGCACAAGGCTGAATGGCTAAGAATGTCACCAGGCAAGTTCAGGTCAGTTCCTGCAAGCTCCTAGCAATCCAAGATATTTGTGTAGGCAGCCTCTGAGACTCAGGTGGAGATGGGAAGGTACCTTTGGAGAGTAGCAAAAGGTAATGTGACATTGTCCTTTTTTCAAAGGAAACACTGAGCAATGGGATATGTCTCAGCAGAGTTTAAGCTAGTTCTCATTAGTTCAGTGGTTCTGGTTTACTGCTTCTGAGTAATGTGTGGTAAAGACAGTAGAAAGACGAGGAAGTCAGCAGTCAGCCTGAATGAGCTCTTCCTCATCTTGTCAAGGAGGGCATCTGCTCCTCACTGTGAATTTCTACAGTTTGCTTTCTAATCTCTGTAGGCTATCATCATAAAGGAAGGAACTAACTCCAGGCTGTTTGATTTTGCTACTATAACAACCTGCCAGTGTTCATGAAACCAAAGCTTCTAAAATCCCAAACTAAAACCAGGATAACTTCTGTTACAAATGTTCACCCATTTTCTTTTACTTCACCGTAGTCACTGACTACTGAGCTTCTCCCACATCTGCTTTTCAGCTCTTCTGTACCTCTTGGTTATTTCTATCTTAGCTGCAAGACAACACAGTTCCCAAAGGAAAGGAGTAACATCATGGGCAACATTATTGCCATAGAATGGTAATTATTTTTCCTTGTTGCAGTTTTGTAATAATATATTTTTCTTTACTAATTCCTTATTTTCTTTGCCCTTCTTTTTCTATTCTTTGAAATCTTAAGATTTATTTATCCCCTCTGCACATTCCTCTGCCTACAGTTTCCCACCTGCTGTTCCTCCCTCAGAGGAATAACTGGTGCTGTTAATCAGCAGTGATGTGCTTTTCTTACCCCCCTTGTAGTGCTTGGATCCATTGCATGGCGTGCTCCAATGATGTTCCACTCATGCAGGACATGTCTACTGATTGAAGTCTGTTTTATTCACTTCACATCCTACTGCTAGACTGAATCCATCTGGAGGACTTCTTTACCCAGCTGACAGACTTTTGCTAGAAGAGATAGGGTCAGATCTTTGCACCCTTCATGCTGTGAACACCCACTGCCTGGGCCCAGGGAGATATCAATTTCTGGGCACAGAGGCATTTCTCAGCTGGTGCCCAGCAAAATGGGAAGTTCAACAGGCAAGGGGAACCAAACTTGAATAGAAGTTCATAAGTATTTTGAAATAATACTAAATGAGGGGATAAATAGGGGAGGCTTAGCTTTGGTATGCAACAAAGTGGAAGGATGCAGTTCAAAGTGGCTTAATTTATCTTCTGAACTTTCAATCAGAATATTTAATAGCAGGGTGGTATTAAATAAGGGTTGAAATGAAGACTGTAATCTCATGGGTTTAATTACCCATGTTTCATTTCTGCAGGGTGAAGACCAGGCGTAGATGAATTCAGTGGGGGCAATTGCTGCCAATTCCAAGGAGGGTGGGATTCACCAGCTTGGCTTTTCCTCCTACTGACACCTCCCTTCATTATGCAAACAACATTCTGAGGATAAATATAGTGGCATTCTCCACTCCTAGGATTTGCAGCCAGATTTTCATACCCAAGGTACTTCTTTTGGGAATGACACCTACTTATCAACACTCCCTCCCCAGTGAGTTCACTCCTGGTGGCTCCATTGTCAAAACCAGCTTCTTCACAGACACTTTGGTTCTGCTTTCCAAATTTATTTTATCTTCTTAGTTTGAATCAGTGCCTTTTAGTCAGTCAAGGAGCTTAAATCTGATTTTTCCAAACTGTTACTATAGAGCCATCTCTGGGTGGATTTTTAGTAGCACCATAACTTTGTGTCTTAAATGGTAAATTCAGTCCATCTGCACTTAGGTTACTCATTTTGCTCCCTCTTCATAAAATATCACCTTGTGGCCATACTTGGTAGCTGACTCACCTGAGGTAGACAGTGAAAATGCTTGGCTTAATTCTGCTCTTCCTTGGATGTTTGCAAGTTAAGAGCAAGTCTCAACTTAATTTGGCAATGCATATGCATTGGCTTGAGAAAAACCTCTCTAAACCAGAGATATAGTAGTCTTCAGGCTGGAACAATGTCAGTTTTCCTATGAAAAGTTGAGGATCAAGCCCTTATTTGATGAATCAAGGAATACAAACTTATTTCTTCATAGATCCAATCACAGCCTCTCCTGTCTTGCTGCAACGTAACTAAAAGGTGCCTTTTGTGACTGAAAAAAGAGTAAGCTCTCTGCAGTCTAGTGACAGAAACCCAAGAAAAATCAATACCTCGGAAAAAGTAAAAAAGATAAAACAGTAATTTTATACAGCAGGCTTCATAGAATTTAATTTACTGTTGCCTTTGGGAAGGCTGGTCCTTCATCCCTTTTTCAGCAACAAAAAGAAGCTCTAAAAGAAGCAGATGCACAAGATGGCACTGTTTATTTTAATCCCATGTATACAGTCTGTTCTTTCACTCTTTTTTACAAAACAGCTGTTTTTTCATACAAACAATTACACTCCCATATATATATATATTTTTTATACTGGGCAGAATTACATGCTTAATTTGCACTATGTTGACATCTATGACTTCAGTGATGATTGTGTCTGCGTAAGACTGGTGTTTGAAACTGATTGGAATAGTCACAATTTATCTTATATATTAGTTTTCCATTGAACCCCAATGGTAGTGAAAAAAGCAAAGAACTTTGCTCCTGTTTGTTTTGTTACTCCCCCTTGCAGTTCTCCTTGTCTGTTGTCAGCCCAGCTTGGTCAAAGCTCTGCTGCTTCCCTCGCTGTCATTTTGAGAATATTTCCCTTTCCCCTCTTTGAATGTTTCCACATTTAAGAGTTAAATTTCTTGCTGTAATGCTGCTGTACCAGTTTTAGTCTAGTCTGTTTCCTTCTCATTCTTCTTAATTTTCCCTCTCACAGCAGCTTCTCCTTAAATTGTTCAAGTGCCTCCTTAAGACAAATGTGACTGTGGAACTTTCTATAGCTCTGATCCAACAAGGCACTTGACTTCTGTGGGATTGCTGACCTGCTTACAGCAACACAAGCGTTGTGCTTGGAGGTGGCAGCTCTTTGTGCACTGTATTTTCTGTTACTGAACTGTATCTTAGAGCAGACCTGTAGGCACTTCTGAGTGCACTGCATTTTCTTTTCTGTTTCTACAGTATAACAAACATCCTTGCTGCTCAATATACAGCAGACATCAACCTAAGAGTGTCATAATGCAAGCTGTGGCTCCAGAAATTGATGCAATGTCATAAATATTAGACTCAAATGACAGATAAAGAGGAAGAACAGGTTTCTTCTGAAGCAATAAGAACTCAGCCTTTCATGTGTTTTTCTGAACCGTGACAGAAACAGGCATTCAGGAGTGAAAAAAACCAAGGCTGCTATCAAACAGTGCTTTTTACCATCTCCAGGCATCAGAAACTACAAATCCCATAAAGCAACACAGAAGAGAGAGAGCACTTTGTGTCCCTAGTATTTCTTACAGTTATGTGGCTCTTTGAACAAGGTTTCAATACTATACACACATAAAACTCTTCAAAGAAGTATTTTACTTTAACCCACCGTACTAACAGTTGGTCATACAAAAGTACTGTATCTCTGATAGTTTATTTTTCATGGCCAATTTCAGTTTGCAGTTATGGCATTCCCCAGCTGCTTTGAACTAGAGGAAAGAAATAAAAATGAGCAGGAAATAACAGTTTTAAATATCTTAGTCATTCATAATTTTCTCTTCAATTAGAAACAAAATAGAAAAATGTATTACTGCATTTGTTTTCAGCTACTTCCCTTAAAAAGGAAGCAACATGAACGCTGCTATTCCAGCCATATAAATTACAAGTTCTCTCTCTCTCTCAATCATTCACTAGATGCAGTAAAAAGACCAGTTAGCCAGGATCTTGCCCTCCACTGAATATAACTCCTAAGAACCATACAGGAAGAAAGATGATGGAAATGGATAGATTCAGACTTAGGGCTAACTGGTTGCAAGAGCTTCCTGTTTTCTGAGACAGGCATATAGGCACCACTCCCAAACTATCTGCATTCTTAGGACACTAAAAACCCCTAAAAACCTGCCCATAGGAATATGACTTCACTGCTGAACTACACTGCTAGATACAGATACATGAGCTATAAACAAACTAGCTTTGGGGCCAGCTGCAGCCCAGCAGTGTTGTGCTCAGTCCCAGATGATTCATCTTGCTGCTCAGTAAAAAGCAGAGCAGCTACTCGTGTGGAAATCCAGACAAGGCACACCAATACATCTGAACAGCCTTTAATGGGGAAAACACTAGACTTGAAGAAGACACTTCAGCAAGAGATCTGGGGAGATTTCTAAATCTTTGCCTTCATCACTGCCAAAGAAAAATCTCAGCTTGCTGGGGCCAGCATCAGAGACTAGATTGGAAAAAAAAAAAAAAAAAAAAAAAAAAAAAGCCTATTTTGCTCTGTGCCTGCATCTTCTTCCCCAGGTTTCCCCAGTGCTCTCTGTACACATCTGGAGCCAGACAAAGCATTGTTTAAGGTGTAATTAATATCACTTTGTTCAACCTTCCTTAAATCATGCCAGACAGATAACACCGCAGACTCTCAGAGATAACTGAGCAACAACAACATAATTGCCAGTACAGATACCAGCAAAGCCAGGCAAGGATCCAGCCTCTGAACCAGATGATGCTCTGTCAGGAAAAAAAACCTTAGGAAACAGCAGAGTTCAGATGGCTCCAGCTGCTTAGGAACCTACTCCTATGGAGCTGGATGAGAGGCCAACTGGGAAGTTAGGTAGGAGCAAACAAACTAATGAGAAGTTGGCTTGCTTATGAGAAATAGGCAGCAAGAGACTGAGGATTTTAATATTCAGTAACAGGTAAACATGATTGCTGGGAAAGTAAGATTTATGGACTAGATAGATCTATTGATGGTTTCCTTTCTATTCCATAAATACCAGCAAACACATCTCACCCACTATTCCTGCTATCAAGTGCAAACACTAAGTTAATAAACAGCATACAAAATACATTTCCAGGTAGCTTCTGATGAATACAAATACATCGCGTTGCCTCTATGATGTTTAATAAGCACTTACCGCTGCCTGGTTCTTTCACTTGTCTAAGATGGATTAGTTGAGTTTTCTTCTAAAATGCTGAAGCTGTTTGAGTAGATTCTGTGGATAATACACAATGCACAACACATATACTCTTAATTTCTATTAATTTCCTTTACACAACAGAAAGCAATAAAATAAGATATAAAGAACCAGAAAGGGGCAACCCATCTTGTATGTCATCCAGCAGAGGCAGCAAACTCTCTCAAAAGATAAACAAAGTGTCATTGCAGTCACAAGTGTGTAGGAATTTACCTAGTCCTTTTGTCCTCTCCTCACAGGCACTGCTTGGCTCTGAAATGCACAATAATATTAATGTTAAAAAGTACATATATATTCTGTGTATTGGCACAATGCTTAGTTTAAACCATATAGGACTGCAGAATTGTAGACCATATCCTCATTCTTTCCTATCTTCATGCATCTACATCCACAAACCACATAACACTTCCAGTCTTCTAAGAAAAAAAACTTTTCATTCAGAAGTCTCAGAGCTTCAAAATCCACAATTTGCTCTGCATGTCTCTGGGTAGAGACCTAATTTGATTGGAATGAATGCTAAAATATATGCCAAAGTGTATTTTTTTGTCCCCATTTTCATAGAACGGCTAGGTTTGGAAGGGACCTTAAAGATTATTTAGTTCCACCCCCCTAGATGGGCAAGGACACCTCCCACAAGCCCAGGTCACTCAAAGGCCCATCTGACCTGGCACTGAACACTTCCAGGGACGGGGCATCCACAGCTTCCCTGGGAAACCTGTGCCAGTGTCTCAACGCCCTCATAATGAAGAATGTCTTCATCACCTCTAACATAAATCTACCCTCTTCCAGTTCAAAGCTACTAAGCTACTACCCCTGGTCCTGTCACTACATGCCCTTGTAAAAAGTCTCTGATGTTTTCTTGACTACTATCACCTCTTAATTGATGATATTATAAAAGCATATTCATTAGAGCTGGTCTCTGGCTATGCAACAGATAACAACAGTATCTATCCTCTTGAGAGGTTTAACACAGCAGAAACTGAAAAGATTTATGTGGACAAGCTTGACAAAAATGCTGTTTTCTACCTGAATTACCTGCCTCTCAGTGAGTATCCATTGTGTCCTGTCAGTGTGCTACTGTTATGCCATGCAGATGAATGCTCTGAACAAAGGTGATTGTGCTGGGACCTTAGAACAAAGCTGGAAAGTGGGGTACAGTAGACATTTCTCTCACATTTCACTGCCACCCATAAAGGAAGAGGACATTGAGGCCCAATGGAAGAGTAGTACACTTGTAGCAAAGGGGTCTTAAAGTAAGGTTTGGTGACTACAAAACTACAGCCTTTTGCCTTAGGAAATAGTCAGCTGCATGAGCATCTCAACAAAAAACTAAGCTGGAAGATCTTTGGTATGTTTAAGGTACATGAAACACTGCAGGTGGAAAAAAACATGAAACTGTGTTTACACTGAAAAGTAAGAATAATCTTTACAATAGAACTCTAAATTACCTTAATTGTGTAACATCTCAGTGGAAAACTTAATCAAGAGACAAAGAAAAATTTTCCAGCCATTTACAAAGTATAATTATGATCAACTCTTTAGTTAACAAAGTCTGTATCAAGACACTGAATACCACATGAAGACCATGCAGAATTTCATCTACATCAAATCCCACCACAAATATATGAACTTGGCAACCACTGATAGAATGAATGGGAGGGAAACTTAACATCAGTAGTGGCAGACATGGTTTGATGAAACAGTAGACTCAGTATCAGTGCACTCACAAGACAAAGTCTTCTCTAGAACTAGCCAAAGGCTTCAAACAACCCTTCTAGCTCTACTTCACTTAATTTAACAAGAATTGCTTAGCATTTGTTAGTGTTGACCTTGAGAACTTTTAGCTTCTTTGAGCTGCTCCTGGTAGCAGTTTAAATCTCATTTGCTGTCCAACCTCTCTGGCCTGGAGTCAATTTGTGTCAAAATGCTAATAAACATATTTAATCTAAATTTGTGTCTGACATGAAAAAAAGGTACATTGTTATAGGCACTACACTACTGATGTCTTATGGAACTCTATATTTTTTTGTAATTATCTTAGATGATCATGTCTGGAAGATGAGTTAGGTTTATATTTTTGAAATTCTCACAGTGTCAGTATTAAAAACTGTCATGCTCAATGCTCCCTGTGGAGACACAGTCTCCAGGGACCAAAGGTTATACTTCCATACAGATCTTAATGTTTGACTACCAGCCCGGTTGATTGTACGAAGAACAACCAAAGGCATTGTTCAAAATTTTTAATCTTTAACAAGAGATGACCAAATTCCCTAGTTCAAACACTTCATATTCTTAGATCTGTTAGAAATTTGAGCCTTCTGTGCACAAGCAATGTACAGAAGAATGCTGAACACAAACAAAAACCTTGAACCTCCCCTGACTCCTGGGATGTGATTTGCTCTTGCCATTAATATCTTGTCACTATCATTAATTCTACACACTTCTGATGTCTGTATAAACAAGATTTTAGCCTGAGTAATAGGAGAATTAAAACACATTACTGCTATTAAAAACTGCAATATTACTTCAGAAGCTTGGAAAAAAAAAGCCTTCTCAAAATGTACATTTGAAATAACCAGAAAAACGCCCTTTCTTCATAGATTCTTTTTTTTGTTGTTTAAATCATAGGTTTTAACAGCAACTCACAAAAGAAAGTAGATGTTGAAATGTCATTTTGATATGTCGTGTCAGAAAATTTGGAAAACTCATATTATACCTTCACGTTTTCTTTATAAGTTTATTTAACAGGGTTTTAATTTTAAAAACTGCTAAATTTGAAATTGCTACATGTCATATCAATAGCATACACAGAATTGTGAAGTGTAGTGCCAAGTTAGGTATTTACACACATATATATTTCTATCACCACATAGGATATGATAGCTAACAAAATATTCATAGTCACATATGGAGAGAGACAATGTCTGTTTTCTCAAGATTCAGAAGTGAATTTTTTCTCTTTGGAATACGAAGAAAAATTATTTACTCTGACTTCAGTTATGACCATTGAAAGACAAGAAAAAAAAAAAAGGGGGGGGGGAAATATATACTTATTGCCACTTATTTCTATTATCCTATGACTAAAGACAACCTACGTTTGCAGCAGCACTGTGAACTTTCACCTTTCAACATGGTCGTGGCTGGAAAAAAGGAGCTGGAAAACAGTTTAAGAGCAGCCTCCTATTTTGTTGTAATAACCGATGTCTTCTTAGCAGAATGGTTAGGTTAAAAATAAGTATTTTGACTTACCTAGAAAGCTGTCCTCAAGGCCATATGTGAAAAAGATGCACACTTGAATTATTCTCTCTCACAGAAAAGGACTTTTCCAGTTCTAAAACTATTGACAAAATATTCTGTTTGGTCATTTAGATGAAATACGACATTCATAACTGTGTAGCATAATCAGATGTCTCAAGCAGTCTGTGGTCCCCCTCACCAAAAAAACTAGCTAATGTGTAAACCCAGGACAGTTCTACATAGCTTTTAGGTGTGAACTATGAGGAGTCTGTAGTGGGTGGCATTATGTACACGATATCTCTGTGATATGTTGTATGTTCCCTCTGTTTCATCATATAGCATCCTCCTTCCCTCCCTCCTGCAGTGCAAATTAGGTGTTGGATGTTTAATTAACACTATAAATTTTTCTGACACTTTCAAGGTTAATTTTTTGAAAGTTTTTCTTCAGCTGTGCAGGGTGGTTTTATAAAGCTATAGGGGAAGAAGTAAAATTAATAAATGATAAAATTTTCTGCCTTTTGACACTTCTAAGTACTCATTTTTTTCAATTTAAGGTAGCTGAAGGTAGAAACAATATATGAGTAAATGCTTATCCTCTTCGAAGGAGTCATCATCATTGCCTTCAGCAGCAGACACCTCTACAACTATTCCATCTTAAAAGGATGGATCAAAGGTTTTGTCAGTAAGTGAAGTAGGCTTTTATTGCAGTTGATGAAAATGTAAATGAATTATTTTGCAAATTTCTAATTACCAGAATAATTTTGCATTGATCTATGCACTTGGGTTGCAAAAACTGCATCTGCCTTTAAATACAGATGTGACAAATGTATACACTGGCATGGAGGACAAAAGAAAATCAGACAGATAATGTGTTTTTCCTGTACCTGTGAAAATTATTTTAGATGTTTGCGGTACAAGATGGTAAGACTTACAATATCTACACCAGGGAAAAAAAGGGCATTTCAAGTTTGCTCTGCCCCAGACTGCTACAGGAGAGAACCTTGCCATTGCAGCTTGAGCCACAAAATACTTGGCCCCTAAATGCCTTCCTGAGGTACAAGTTTTGTGTTCAGGGACACTGAAATAAGACTCCAGAAATTAAACTGGTTGTGCATCATTTGATTTCTCAGCACTACATGCTGCTTTTATTTTTTAGTGCAAAGAACTACAGTCAGATAGATAGGGCATCCTGGAGACCCCTGAAGTGCAGTGATTTATTCTCTTCCCCTCCTTTTCCTGCATTCAAAAGCATGTTTCCAGAACAGATGTGATGTCATCGTGTTTGCTACTGCAGACATGTTCTGATGTAGGTATCACCATGAGATGATATTATGTAAAATAGCCAGAGATGTACCTAAGCCCTTGAGAGATGATGCCATGAATCAATCTGTCCCTTGCAGTGTCCCATGTTTCAGGCAACTCAAAGGTGATTTAAAGCCATGTCTGTTTGCATTTGATCCCAGTGCAAAGTAAAGCACTGATCTACACTGACAATCCCAAACTCACTGGAGGAGGTAGATGTATGGCAGAAGAGGAAGATCATTTCCGAGACATGTAGCTCCCTGACATTTTGAACCCATTTCCTTCTTCCTTTGCTATCAGCTTTGTCACAGCCATAAGAATTTAATTTCAGAGGAGGCAGCCAACATCTAAAAGTGGGTAGCAAAACTGGCATGTAAATGTTCAGGGCAGAATTTACTTATCTCAAAAAAGGCAAGTATGCCATTGCTATATCTTCCAAATATCACCTATATTTATATTCTTGTAATATGCAAAGGAAGACATAATTGGTTATTGGGTATGAAAACAAGCATTTCAAGCTGCAACCTCAAGTCAGACTAAGGAAGCACAATTTCTTTTCTGTTCATCACTGGCTTTGGTTTGGGAAGTGGGTCTTACGCTCTCTAATAAGTTTTCAGGAAAGCAAAACCAGCTGCTGTTCGACAACCATTGCTTCCAGGAGGTAAATGTGGTGCCACTGTATCCCTAACAGAAAGCTCTCACTGAAATTAGTGAGAACTTGCTATGAACAGCACTAGCTAACAAGAAACACAAAAAATCTAAAATATAACATTTTAAAGGTCAGCAAAAATCTCCATGACTCACAGATCTCCATGGGAGGCTGGGTGTACATGATCTGCAGTTGTCCAAAAGATTGAGATCTAAAGCAAAGAAAGGATGAAAAACTGAAGGGTGAAAACCTAAAAAATACAGAAAGAAATAATGAGCTAGATGGGCTGTTGTGGGCAGTCACCAGTTTGCCCAAATCTAGCTACCTTTCAGCCTCTTACCCACAACATGAGGTTTAGAAGCAGCTGGGTGTCTTTTTAGAAAAAAAACCCCAAAACACAGATTTTAAACCGGGACAGGGAAAGGCAGCACCAGAAAAACCTTTTCCTATTAGCCCTGTGGGAAAGGGATCCTACAGCTGACCTACATTTGCTCAGAAATCACTGCGAGGAAAAGCTTTTAAAAATGCAAATATTTTTTCTGCTTCTTTCTCTTCCACCTGCCCCCTCCCTGCTCCTAAAGCTGACTGTGTGGTATCTTAATAAAGAAAATCCTGCAACAGCCATCTCAGCCTGCCCTAACAGACTGTGAAAGATTTAGTCCAAACTTCTGTTCTGATCATGTCACGTCAGTTCTCTCCTGGCACAAGGGGGCACAGACCAAGGAAGACAGATGCTTCAATCTTCCTAATAGTTGTCACTTCCCATGACTGTCACTTCACAGAATTGTGACTTTCTAATACAGCAAACCCTGTAGGGAGGGGAAAAAATAACTCACTCATCTCATTCCTGACCAGTTTATGGGTTTTTTACTCTCTCCCCTTGAATAAGCCTATCAAGGAAATGATAACAGAATGAGGGGTATTTACTGTGCTCCACAGGACTGTGAGCACAATAAATTTAAAGTTCCTGCTCAGCTGATCTGTGATCTAGATGCTGTCCCATTTCTGCCAACAAGGTGCTCAGTCAATCACAAGCACCTGCAGGAGGAGGGGGTAAATCTGGAGGGGCAGGCGTGGGTCACAGAGATGCTATAAGCACAGTCCTTCTCTTTGTGTGTGTCTACATACCTGGAAGGACATTTCTTTGTTGTGCCTTTGCCTTGCTTAGCAAGACCCAGATTCCTACATCTGCAAGCAGAGATGGAGGATGTGCGGGCGTCACCTCACAGGTGGCATCCAAAATGCCATAAAAGCTATCTGAAGAATTCCTTAGGGCTGTGCAACAAATAGAAACATTAACATGCTGAGACCTAAATATAGCTGTGCTTTTGTACTGTTCATCCGAGTCTTTACTTAGCTTCAGCTTGTATCTGAAACAAATGCAGTCAACAAGACATACAAGGATGTTTTCAATATTTTACAGTGTTTTGCTTTTAAAAAGTGCAAGAACAGAAATGGGAATAAGGGTGGGGGGTTATAGATGGTGCCAGCCTGCACTTTATTGCAGAATTACAGCCTTGTCTGACTTAGCTTTGAAGGTGCCCTTGGTCACCCACTGGAGGTTCCTCACTTCTGTGAGGAGCACAGGTTGAGCTGATGCAGGGAGTGGATGAATTTTGGCATTGGTCTCCAGAGCAGTGAGAAACCAGCTCTGGCAATGCTCTGGCTGAGGTCTGCAAAGAATGTACACAAAGTGTTTGCAAAAAGGCTTTGGCTGAGAGTAGTTCATGATTTTTCACTTCTGGGGTGTAGGATTAGAGCTGAGAATTCTTTCATTTAGCTTTGGAATCCAAGTACTTATTTAGCCATTTTTGTCTGGGAATGCTGCAAATATGTCATCTGGACTACAAAATAAATAAGCAAAAAAACCCCAAAACCCCTCCTACAAAACAGAAAGGCAGACAAGCAACATTCAATGACTCAAAAAATGGCCAAAAGATGAATATAGGTTCCCTGGAAATGAGCCATTTGGATAATTAAATTTGATCCAGCCTCACTCAAAAGTTTCTTGAACTAAAGCAAAAAAAGGGAACAGAGACTGGTTCAGACTTCTGATAAATCAAAATATTATTGCTAACCCCCATAAGCTTTTCAGGGTCTGTTTCATATGCTCTTTGTGGCAGGTAGGATACACCACTTTGATAGCAGATTGTCCTTTCCAGGCTGAGACACAGGCTGGAAAATCAAAGGCTGGATCTGTGTCTGGGGCTGCTCCCTGGCTCATCTGTGACTCTTCCCTCCACAAGTTAGCCTTCCATCCCATGAAACTGTAGCAGTGAAACATATCTCGGGGATGTACACAAAGTGTTGCAGATCAGAAATATTTTATGTGAGCAAAATGTTATTTAAAAATGCTGAATCAGATGCTGGATGACCAGAGTGCAGTTCTTCATGCAAGCTCTGTCACATATTCATTGATTTCACTGTGTGATTCAAGTGGGGGAGGATAAGGGTAGATTTATTTAGTAAAATATTCCCATGACTATCCTGTGTAACAACTTGTGCATTATATTCAGCAGGGAGGTGAAGAAGAAAGTGATCTGATGGCAAATTTATAATGAAAAGTTTTGATGGATAAATGTCTCATAACAGAGGTGCAGTGTCTGGACACGGTAATTTTATAGAACACTCAGAGAAAATGAAAGAGACTTTGCACCTTTATCATAACAAAAATATGACAGTTTTTCTCCACAGCAAAACCATTCCACATTTCTTACAGGGAAGCTGATAAATTTTACAGGTGGTATAAAACTCAGAGAACCCAGAGCTAATGGCACTCCTGAAAGCAGCTCTCCAGACAGACACAGCAGAAGTAGCTTTCACTGAAAACAAATGTACACAGAATTTTGGAGTCATGGAAAGGCTAGGCTGGAAAAGATCATCTAACTTTGGTGGTCTTCAGCCACCTTGAAGTCTTAAAATTCAGACACTTTGCCATGGAGACCTGGTCCTCTCTAGCAAGGTCTCTGTTCTAGTGTGCTATATAGAATCCCTGTGTGTTCTTCCTGACCATCTTTTGTGAAACCTTTGAGAACAGCCAAAACCTTCCCAAATCTCCAGAACAGAGCATGAGATCCACAAAGCAGCTTGAAACCCTCTCTCTCTGAAGCAAGATCTCAAACATATTTTCTCCATCTCCAACAGAAGTTTGTCTCACCTATTCTTAAAAGGAGACAGGGATTAATGTTCCTCCAGTGATTTATGTTAAAAAATGTTGAAAATAGCAGATAGCTAAACTGTCTCAAAATTTCAGTAGGAACTTGAACCTTTTATAATATAATTCCTTTAATTATGTTTGCCTGAAGCTTTACATGTGTTAGAAGTCCAGTGAGAATCACTGAGTAACAAAAGAATTTCACAGAGTGCAATGAAAAAGGTCTATTATCAACCAGCTCTGTTTTATCTGCTTACCCCTTTGCTACCCTTAATATTAAAGACCAAAGATTCCTAAAGGACCGTCCTAAAGAAAACCTCCTTATCTAGAAAACACTTAGGCAACTGCTCAACTGCCGTGACTGAAAATGGGGTAAGCACACATAAAGGTTATCCTGAACTGATGCCATGAGTTGACCACCAGCCTGCTCTCAGCACACACATTTGGGTGATGTGGAAACCAGGACTCAAAGCCTAAGCAAAGATCAAAACTTGAGAAAGAAAGAATACAGTACAGACAGAAAAAGCAGTAAAAATATAAGAAATAATAAAAGCAAAGAGCTCACTCATGAGGTAAACGAAGTCTCATTCTGGAACTCTGTGCTGATGTGTCTCCATTACAGCTACACACAGGCTGCACCAAGACTCCCAAAATCTAGAGGTATGGAGAATGCTACCTTAGCTTTAGCTCTGATTTGCTTAGGCCTGGAGGTACCTTGACTGTAATTGTTACTATGTGAGCAAGCAAATATTAAGTGAAGCAGTCTACAATGATTTCGCTTAATTACTCATAAAGAAGTTTAGCATGAAGATAAATAGCTTTAAAATTGCTAAATAATGACTCCTCATATAATTGCTTGGGTAATTTGTGTTAATTGCATGTCATGTAGAGGTTTTCAAATATTAATCAATGCTTATTTATGTTATTAATTAACACTATTACATGACACTTAAATAATTTTGGAATGGCAGTTACCAAAGGGTGATCTTCTGTTCCAGGATTTTTCTCTCTTTTGCAAAACCTCTTTCAACTCCACTAGTGAGCCAGATGCCCCTAATACAATCTAGGTGATTTCACTTAATACTCTCACTAAGAATTGCCACTGTGACTTCTCTCTTAGATATGAACTTCTGGGTTAAAAAAGCTTGGCAAGACACCATGGGAAACTGCTTTGTGTTATAAGGGAGGGAGCACGGGTGGATGATGAAAAGCTTTCTCATCTTTTCCCACTGTGCCTTCCTGTTTGGGTGGGGAAGTACAAATCAGAAACAAGTAACAGTCAGACCTCTATCTGTTGATGGAAAACAGAACATTACTGAAGATGTTTCAAATAAAAAGTATGAAAAACTGCTTAGGAGCTTCTTTATAAATAAGGTTACACACTAGTAGCTTGTGCATGGATGGAAGTTGGAGCTGCTTATGATATTGAAAAACACTGGAAGAAAAATCTCCTCTATTTGTATTTTAAATACATTCCCCCAAGTTTTTTTACATTATATTGCTTGAATTCCTCTCAAAGCTTTGTGGCTTACCTCAGAAGCTAAGAAAAATCAGACTAAAGGGCAAAATCTATATCTATGAGGAGAACCTACAGCTCTCTAGAGATCTCATTTCTCTGAAAATCAGGGGTGTATGAGCTACATATATTTTGTTATTTATGGGTATAAAAGGGGGTCCCTCTCTGGCTACATGACTCTAACATCTTTCAACCTGTTGCAAAATTAAGAAATTCTGTTTGCTATATTAGTCAAGGCTCTGGTGGTCTCAGCAGCTGGAGAGTTTGTCTTTTCTTTTTTCTTTGTTATTCCAGAGCAGCAATTTTCTGTGTAAGTCACCTGAACTTTTTGCACCAGATTTAGTATTTAGAAATAAGAAAGGAGTCTTAATTAGAGGAAGGAAATGGACTAATGGATTAAATTCTGAACATAATTGGCACATCAGTGTTACTTTCTCAAAAAAGTTGGGTTATTTTATAACAAATATAATACTTTAACTTCCAAGGCTGAAATTTGTAGAAAGCCATAAAAAATGGAAGTAATCTTTTTCTTTCAAACATGAGTATAGCCCTCATTAGTATAAAATAACCATGCAAAATATTATTTTTTTTTTAATCATAATTAGTTACACCCAACAGTTTGTGGCTTTCTTCTTGCAGAAAATTACAAGCTTTATTTTTCCGTGGACATTATGGTTTGAAATATTCTGGCATTCCTGATATCCTGAATTCTCATTTATTACAGAAATTAATTGTTCTTATTAAGTTATGGTAACTTTATGCCACATTATGTGGATAAGAAGATACAGATATCTTTCTGCTAAAATTGTAGACTAGGTCAGCTTGCCCAGATTTTAATCCAGTAAAGATCATGATGCAATTTCTTCAAATGCTATTGAGATAAATTTTTGTTGGCAATCACAGCCTGCTGCCAAAAACTCTAGTGAGATTACATTGATTTCCCTGTAGTTAGCACTGTTCTTCCCGGGCATCAGATCAGACTCAATCTACTTTACACAATCCTGCCCTCAGAACCATGATCACATCAATAGTTTGGAAGCTTCTCAATATAGTCATCTTAGATGAGGTGTCAATATGCTGTGAAGGACTGATGTAAAGAATGTTAAACATGTAATTCCTGTCTGAGGAAAAAAAACCCCACATTGAATTTGTGCCATTTTTACTGACATCGGCACTTTAAATAGTCTCTTATCTATCTCATAGGTCAATGAGTAAATGCACTGGGATATGCCACTTCCTTTTGTCTAATTGCATACATTAAATATTCATTAAATATGCCTCTTCTTATTTGTAACAACCCATTTCAAATCAAGCATTTTAAATACAGCTAAAACCTGCTAAATATCTTACGGTGTGGTGGGAGAGGAGAGAGGGGAAGCCATTCTCTGGTTGCACGTTGAAAATTCTGTCCTCCAAAAACTCCCCCAAATCAACAAATAAATGAGCAAGTTGCACATCAGAAAAAAACACCCAAACAAGTGTGGTGTGTGTGTGGATTAAACATTCTGACAATCATAATCTAAATTACTCAGTTTTGCTTGAAGATCTAAAAATCAGTTGTACATATGAAATACTGTTAAAATAACTTCTTTTGTAGTTTATATGTTGCAGTTGTGAAAGACCTGATGTGTCATCATCTAATGCCATTAAGTAGTTTGGTCAGTGACAGGAAAAGGCTCTGAAAGCATGATGGATTATAAATTTTTCCTACATGACCTTCTAGCAATGTGTTTCCTACCACGGCAGTGGCAGAAATCAAAGACTGCAAATCAGTGCTGGGTGAAAGACAATGCTCATAGGTTCTCTCTCTTCAGAAACAGGAAGTTTGGTCCAAAGCTTGCTGAAATCTTTCAGAATCACAGCTAAAACATTTATGGTTAAGGCTCTAAACAAGATCAAAGTCCAAAATGAAGTTCTTAAAAGAGGTTTAAGCACTTGGAAGAATAAGGGTACTGGCTAATGTACAATGTCTTCAAACTAGAGGTCACTCCTGTGGTATCTACAGTGCAGATATAAAAGCCATTTTAAAAGAATCAAATGGAAATGAACCCTATAGCCAGAATATGGAATTACTTCCTGAAAAAAAGTAATTTTGCTAAAGTACAAGCCTGCACCAGAGATTTCTGATAATATTTTTTCCCAAATTACAGTCAAGTGTAATGACCAATGAATATAGAAATGTATTTTAAAGATCCAAAAGCTTCAGCAGAATTGAAACGCCTGTGTATATGTCAAATGTTCTTTCTACCTAATTTACAGCTCGATGTTAAATGCACAAAAGGCAGTGTGTAATTCCATTATAAAAAGGAATGAAACCAATACTTTTTCGGACATTAATATTGTTTAGGAAGAAATCTCACATGGCTAGATGAAGAACAGAGGTTAAACTTGAAAAATAGCTAAGAAATGGTAAGTATGACTTTCCTAAACTAGGTTTATATAGGAGTGTCAGACAAAAAAGATTGCCTTCCTTTCAAAGAGCAAAATGCAAATAATATTCCCAGAGACACACAAAATATGAGTTCTCTTACCTAAGCTTTACCAACACTAACATTTCTCCAATTATTTGCATTTCTCTAGTCTCTCCTGTATATTTTCAAGATTCAAAGACTGGAAATAAAATATGCCAGGAGAGATGAGAAAAGGAGAGAAATTAAAAAAAAAATCTCATGATAAGTAATTTTTAAAGACATCAAAGCAAACCTGGAAAACCCAGAAGCTTCATATGATTCATATACTGCACAAATGAAGTATATTTATCGCCAATCTGTTTGCAGACAAGCCTGTGCAAATACAAAAATCAATGTTTGGGGTTTGGTTTTTTTTTAATTGATTGAATCCATGTTTCCATTGTTGGAACTGAAATTCAATTATAACTGCTATTTTGCAGATAGGAACATTTGAAATCAACTCCTGTAATTTACAGGCCAGACCTATTTCTTTGTACCACCAGTGTAACTCGCGAAGGCTACTGGAGATAATTTTTATTCAGCCCGCACCATAAACCTCCAGAAAAATATGAAGAGCAAAAGATATTGAAATTATCAGGCTACTGCCTGATACTTCTACTTCTACTTCTACCTCCAGAAAAATATGAAGAGCAAAAGATATTGAAATTATCAGGCTACTGCCTGATACTTCTACTTCTACTTCTACTTCTACTTCTACTTCTACTTCTACTTCTACTTCTACTTCTACTTCTACTTCTACTTCTACTTCTACTTCTACTACTTCTACTACTTCTACTTCTACTACTACTTCTACTTCTACTACTTCTACTACTTCTACTTCTACTACTTCTGCCTGTGAAAACCTCTCTGAAGGGTGTACAATGTTGCTGAGTGCATGGATAATTTAGAGGTTTGAGATTCCAAGTTCCCTCCCATTCTCCTGCAAAAGGCAGGTCAGGTAGGAGCTTGTAAGCACTTTGAAACTTCCTCAAGTCACCAGCTGAGCCACTCCTTGCTAAACACACATCTGTGTTAATAATGTATGCCCATGCACACCAAAAAGGCACTTATGTACCAGGATGCCAATTTAGCAATTTAGGATTGCTACAGACCTGGTGTAACTCTATGACACAAATAGAAAGGGTCTGGAATGGGAAGAAAAGCTCCTAGATTTTTATATAAATACCCACAGGAACTGCAGTAACAGGCTGTGCCTCTAATTCACCAAAGCTCTTCAAGCAACTGCATGGTGAGGCTGAGCAGCACTAGGTGGTTGCCTTACTTTGTGTTTAAATGGGGCTGAATCCTTGGCATGCAACCTGCTTGTTAATACCAGCTACTGCGTAAACATTTCAAACTGTCTTCACTCATTGCAGAATGAATCCAACTTTGCTGAGCAGCAAAGATCAGAACACATAAAGAACCAGTCACAGAAAACACAAATGCCAGGGAACAAAAATAGCTCCCAAATGACTCATCACAAACAAAAAGTGATGCTGAGATATCAGAGGATATCCAGGAAAGTCATCAAGGTGAGAGTTTTTCACAGCTAAACACAGGTCCCTGAATCATAAAGGTCCAAATGAAGTTTGTTTTGCTGATGGGACCCTTTCTGGTACCACAACTCAGTTGTGCAAAGGGACATGAGTAGGAAGTGCTGTAGATGGCTGTGACACATGAGGATTTCTATCCTTCTGGAACCTACCAAGAACAGGGGATATTTACTGGTACTGGGAATTTTATAACAGTTCAAAAGAGACAGTGTTCCTCTTACTACCAAATTTTCAACACATTTTTGGCAAGTCTATGTCTTAAATTCTGTTGAAAACCCAAATGGCCAGCAAGTGCCTGAAATAATAAGTATGGCCTTGTCCCCTCTAAGTCCAAACCTGCACCACAAACTAGAACACTCCTGTTAAAGCAAAGTCTGAGTCAGATTGCCACTAATGATAAACAAAATTATTGTAACTTCAATTTAAAGCCTAACAGCATCATAGAAGCTCTCACTTTTAGACATTGGCTCCATTCAAAAGGAATATGTTACAAAAATCTATAATAATCTTTTTGATATCTTACCAATGCTGGATCATTTCCTGAAGCACATCCTCAGGGGCACTAGTTCAGGAGACTTAAGTTTCTGCTTTTAAGCCAGTCCTACTGCTTCTCACACTAATTTATTTCACAGTCTAATAAAACTCAATATTAGCTTGTTGTCCTGAGGGATGACAAGCTGAATTATTTTTCAGCCTGCCAAAATGACATCTGTGGTACAAAAATGCCAGTCTGGATACTCAGCTGTGCTACCACCAAGAGGTACATGAACCTGCTACACTCAGGACATAAAATCACTTAAAACCATGATTTGTCCTAATTGAGCTTCTCCAGAAATAGTGGTAATGTGTTTAGGATTGGATGGCAGTTTTGTGCATTGTTCCTGAGTCCCGTGGAGATATTACGGATCCTTCAAATACTATTACAAACCACATATTGTTTTTCTCTTTTTCTGGTTACAAAATCAGATTACACTCTATTTTCCTCCAAAAGAGTTTGAAGAACCTGCCTATACCCCTCTAAGACTCAAAGTTCATGAGCTCCAGACTCTGTTCTTCTTGTCTGCAAGTTACGCACAAGCACATTACATTGCAATGGCAAAATAAAGTAGGTTCTTTAAATAAGATGGGAATATAACAACATTATTAGGTTGGCACATTATAGCCAAAAAGTTCAGGCACTGAAAGCCAACAGTCAGTTATTCCTTGATGCCATGTTGTGTGGTTTGTGGTTCCCTTTCCTTTCTCTCTCTCTTTCTTTCACTCTTTTTTTTTTTTTTTTTTTTTTTTTTTTTTTTTTTTCTGTCGAAAAGGAGCTGTAGAATCAGCAGTATCCTTTCAGCAGCCCTCAGCACTAGTGGCAACCCCAGCAAAGCCATGCCTCAGGTTGTCCCCTCCTCACTTTGACCTGTCCTGCTACACTGGGCACCTGAAGAGGGGACAGAGAGGTCCCTCAGCCACCAAAATGATACATAACTTGCTTTCCCTCTGTTTTTCTCAAGACCCACCTCACATTTACATTTTTTAGAAGAGATTTTCCCAGGCAGATATATTCCCTTAGTGGAAAGCAGCTCTTCACCATTAAATCTAGAAAAATGATGGTGAACTCTGCTGTAAGCTTATTTTGGACTCTGCATTTGAGATTGAGAACAAGATCAGTACCTGAAAGAGCAGAGAGAGCAAAGACCCTTTCCTCAGTTCTTAATTTGTTCCAGGTTAGCATTTGCCTCCTGTTTTACTGTGCTTGGAAGGCTGCAGAGCCCTGCTGCTCCTTTCAGCTTGCACTCCCCAGAGCCATCCAGTTTTCTTCAAAAAACATCTGCCATTCAATTTCAAGAAATTTCCTTTTGCCCACAGGCTCTACCCTGGAGGTCTCCAGGCCTTTGCTTATTTCTCATAATTAACAGCACTGAGCCACAACATGAACAAGTTAGGGCTTACTAATTGGCTGCTTTACCCGAGGACAAGAAGGCTGTAAAGAGAGGGGGTTTTAATGTTTTCTTAAAGCCAGAAAAGCTGGAAACAGCCTGCAAGTAAGGTATGCATGTCAGCTTCATACATTATCTAATTGCTTGTTACAATGCAGATGCAGTACAAGTGTGCAAGAAAGGGTTAAAACACAGAAAAACAGGCTTATATTTGCTAGGTATCCAGTCTTAAGTATCTGCTACTTTCAAAAGCTATATCCAGCTCCCTCCAAGATGTGGGTACTGAGGGAGAGGAGACCTTTTCCCAGGCTGGAAAAGACGATGCAGTCTGCTCAGATACAAGCCCAACAAATTGCACTTGACATTCATGAGGCAACTGTTGGTATCAGCCCCCTCTTTTTAAAACAGCCAGAGGCTTTGCCATGAGGACAGACTCAAGCAAATGGTGTTCTAGGCTCAAATGTTGCATTTTTCTTGTACTTGCTGCCCTGGGCTTATCTCCTTGGAGGGAATAGGAGGAAAGTTTGAAGAAGAAAAAGAACAACAAAAAAGTTCTTGGTTGCATCACATGAAGAGAAATACTTTCCTGTCTTCTTTGCTCTCATTACTTCAGAATACTTTCACTAGTGTCAAACAAACCAAAACTACTGCTGTTGCATGAGAGAAATATTTGTATCTTTAGTTAAAAAAAAAAAAGAAAAAAAAGAAAAAAAATTAAAATCAAAGCTGGTGCAGACTGCTGGAAATCAACAAGACTTTTAGCCATGTGCTTATAGGGACTGAAGTCCAGCGGCAGCTCCAGCCTTGTTTAAAAAAGATCTAATGCAAAATTTGTTAAACAAGCAGAAATGTGCATTGGTGCCAGGTAGCAATGAAGGGCTCACTTTTGTCCTTTTCACCTTTCCAGTCCACATCAGTGGCTGCACATCTGCAGAATATATTTTGAGGTTCCCACTAGCTCTGAAAATGGCATTCTTAATAATCCACTGATTTTTACTGCTTAGATATTCTGCTTTATAGAACCAGGTCCTACTGCCTGTGTATGTGTTCTTCACTCATCAGTTGATACTTTTCAGGTTTTTTTTTCTGTTTGTTTGTTTGTTTTTAATATAAAAGTAATTTTATCTTACTGAAATAAAAATCAGTGTTTGGTTTTCCTGAGTACCTGCATTCGCAAACTTCTGAACACAATTTTTTTTTCCAGCAACAATGTTGCAACAGCAATCTAGTGGGTGGTCATGGACTGAAAATTCGTACAAGGCAGATTGAAACTTTCCGTTACAAAATAACAGTTTAATAATAACTTCCCTGGGAAAATAAAGCAAAACTCTAGATTTACTTGTTTGAGGGTAGAATAGGAGAGATCTGCTGGGACTGAGAAAGGGCACCTGTCACACTTTTTTTTTTTTAAAGACAGCTGATACCCTAGAGAAAACTTTGAAAACCAAACACATTTGGAAAAGCTTCTGATTCTCTCCAACCTCTTTTGGACTTTATGTTCCAGGAAAAAAAAAAAAAAAAAGCAAGAAAATAGGACATAAAAATACACAGAGTTAATACAGCATGTATCATGAAAAGATGTTTGACATCACGAATGAAACCAGAGTGGAGTCCTCTCTGACACATTCATCAACATGTCTGCTGATGGGGAAAAAAGTCCTAGTAGACTATTCAATATTATTGATATATTCATAAGTGAAAAAAATCAGGTAGGAGTGTTACCTGGTCAAAATGAACACATTTTGAAAAATCCCCCTGCTACTTAGAAAACTGTTACTTATACAGCTAATGCTTGCACGTCATTACTAACAGCTACTCAAGAGAAGCAGAGTGACATTACAATAAAAATGCTGATTTCCCATAGCAAGATTCTTTTAAGTATGGACTTTCACACAAGCTGTGCCTGTTTAGTTGTTCTGCAACCATGGTATCTGCTGGCAGCAGCCATGCATTTGGGGACTGGAGGCAAAGGGACCAGGCGGAGCTGGAGCCTTCTTCCATAATGTTGGTGGGTGGCAACCTGGAGTACACCCACATTCATTCACAACTCACCAAAAAGCAGAACTGCTGTGGATGGTTACCCCAATTATAGATCAGAGCTAAGATTCTGGGCATGGATTTGGAATGTTTCCCCAAATACAGATGGAGCTTTTTTGTAAGTGCTTAGACCTCAAAGTTAACGCCAGCAGCACTTGCAGGAATGTGATTTTTCTCAATTCCAGGTTCTGACATAGGTCTCAATCAGTTTAAAAGCATCATGGGCTGGCTTGAACATGTCTTGAAAAAGCTGCAGCTGAAGAGCTGTGTTTCTGAGGTTAGATGCAGACTGAGTTTGCAGCTGCAGAAGTGATTGGGCCCAGCAGAGCCTGGCATCTATGGAGCATCTGTGCACTAATACCCAAAACTCCTCATGCACATCCATGTACAAAGAATCACTAAAACTTGTCTGTTTCAAGACCTCAAATGTAACAGAAATAAATCTAAATGTATGGAAATAAAACTCCAAATGTTTACAATTCAGTTCTAGTTTCCCTCAAACGGGCACAGAAGCTGTTGAAAAATCAAACACTGGAAGAAAGGAGTTTAAGCACCCTCTAAACAGCAAAAATAATAGTTGATAATTATTACTGTGTTAAACAACACCCCCCCTGCCCCCCAGAAACAACAAAACTACTTCTGCACTTGTTCTTCCCTTTTGGTTTAGTGGGCTCATTCTCTCATTCTGTCTCACATTTATAAATAATGTACTTGGATTAAGGAATTCACCAGAAAAATCTTTTTAAATCCACAGGGTCCCTTTTTGAATTTAAAGCAGCAATTGTGGACAGGGAAATATTTCAGACATTTTATTAGAGTAAAGCTGGAAAAATTCTGCAGCTTTAGTTAACATTTTTGCAGTAAACAACGACCCAGCTTCATTGTAGACTGCATATAGCTAACTCCTTTAATTCTTATTTGTTTTCTATAACCACCTTCTTTGTTCATGTATGTCAAGAAGATAAACAGAAGTGAGCTTTAAAACCATAAGCAGCCTGCCACATCTTTTAGAGAAATGGAAAATGCTACTTACACAAACAATGCCTACTAGCAATGCAACTCACACTTGCAAACTGAAGCCTCAAACCATCAATAAAGACAACTTTACCATTAGCAAGTCATAAAAGCAAATTGCTGAAAGCAGGCTCTAAAAGGATGAATTCAGATATATTTTGGCTGGGTTATATATAGCAGACTGCTTTCCAGAGCATTATAATCTGATGCTGGATCAAGCACGTGCTTTTGAATCGCAGATCACACGTGCACTACACAGCTGCATTTTACACATTTGAATTACAGACTGAGCTTTCCACTGGGCTTACATGGGTATCAGTTTGCTATTGATATAAAAATAGCCCAAACCCAGTCACTTTGAAACAACTCTGAAATACCTAATCCACATTCTGAGGGGTGATAAGTATTTTCAATGTTCTTAGATGCTTTTCACATCGAGACACTTGTGTTTACCACCAGGAAGTAAGTTTTAAATAAATATGCTTTCCTTTGGAGAAAGCACTCTATCACTGGCTCTGAATCTACTAACTCCAAAAATGCAGCCCCATGTTACACATCCCATTTACCTTTTTGTTGTTGGTTTGTTTTTTTTTTTTTTTCTGAAAGTTTCTGCCTGCAGACAACAGTGTTAATTTCCAGTGCAAAGCCCCATTCAGAGGGGCTGCAGGGTCACTGTGCCAGCAGACGCATCAGCACTTAAGTCAGAATTTCTAGGAGGCAGGAGAATAAGGAGTGTGGCTGACACTGCTGCCTTTTAAAGCCCATTAGTAACGTTGGCCCTGCCTGCAGCTGAACCACCTCCCCAGCACCTCATTGGCTGAATAAGCAAACTTATTACATCATTTCTAGCACCAAACAGTTGAGATAAGGTTTTGATATTAATTGTCAACAATAACTGCTGTACCTGCCAGAGTTTGGGCTACATTAACCCACAGCTGTGTGCCATAACACCGAGCCAAAACCATATTCCTTAGGGTGGAGGGTATGGCCATGGTTTGTTCTCCTTGTTTTGAAAACAGAATAGGGGCATAGAAAATGAAGTAAAATGATGGGTTGGGGTTTGCCAGTGAAGGTTTAATTGGACTTCATTTTGCTAGGCTCAGCCTCAAGATCCTTGGTGAGCTGCATGCATTGTATGCTGCAGAAACAACAAACTTTTCTGAAAGGTCATGAGAGCACTGCAATTCATATTACAAAACCTCTTTTTTATTTGCTTGTGTCATTTATTTTTTGCTGAATACAATGAGAAAGTTTCTTTTAATTAAGATGATGGTTGTCCTGCTGTGATTAATTAGGTGATCATAAACCTTAATAGTCTGCTCTCAAACTTGAGTTATAATCTACATGATTTACTTTAATTTCTCTAGCTGTCATCAGAAAATGGATTTGATGATGAGTCAGGCTCTGGTCAGGCCACCCAGGGACATCATTAATAAGCTAATACATGGAGTGATGTATACACCACCTTGTGCTGCAAGACTTCTGGACATGCCAATTAGAAAAGTAGCATCAGTTACGTGCATCTGGAGCTTATTCCTTATCTACCTACTTTGGGAATACAGCTGTTCATTAAAATAATGAACGCTTTGTTACTTCTGCCATGGGGAAATAATGTCTGAGCTTCAGATCTAGCACTCCCTTTCCTCCCTTTTCATGCCAGCTGCTATTATGATCTTGACCCATTTCTAATTCGATTCAGGGCATTAGTGATGCCCTGAGTCTACTAACTCAGGTAATCATCATTTGTGCAGGACACTCGTCATAACAACCTTTAGATATGCACAATTTGGACTTTCCTACCTGAATTACTGAGCTGAAGCTTTCTATACAGCTACAGTGAGGAGAAGATACACAATTTCAGATTATATCTCAGCTGTTTGTTTCCTTCCCTACCTTAAAACAGGTTAAATTGCAGTCCAAACTGCACTGACTCTGCTGCCCAAGAGGAGACCTGCAGGTGACCCAGGCAAAGTTGTTTGCATTTTGGATGCTGTCCTTAGAAAAGACACACCAGAGATACCCAACCAGCATTACACAGGGAGGCTAAGGTGGTGTGAAGCTTTGTAAAAAGTAAACTGAACTAGTCTTTCTTCTTCCTAAAACTGCAGTAGGCAAAGCCCTCTAGGAGAACACTGAGAGGTTGGCTCTATCCCATCACCCCACCAGAGAGTTCTACAATGCTGTGTAAGTAAAGCAGTGACCAGAGCACACTTTACAAATTTTGAAACTGACAGATTTTAGCCCCAGTTAATTGTATGATCTTACCGTGGGAAGTCATAATAACACTAATTATAATCCTAGAGAAAAATTAAAACCAGATAAAAGAAGCAACATTTTCCAGTCAAAAAGCAGGATTTGCTGTAAAGCAAATGCAGACTATAAAGATGCTGAAAAAGAACATTTATTGGTATTTTACCACCATTTGATAGCAGAATTAACAAGTGACTAAAGTTCACCTAAAATAGTGAGTTTTAAATATACTTACAAGGTATGACTTCATTTTACTTTGAGGTACTTACAGAAACAATCCCCCACAAAACCAGCAGTTATTTCTGAAGACTTCAGCATGCACTCTGCAAACAAAAAATAATTACAGCTGAGCATTGTAAGAGCTGTGGGTTTTAGTCACCTATTTTTCACATCACAGCTGGTACTTGTTCCACCCTGTGCTGACATGTAACACTGACATACTCTTGCAGTGAGCTTCCCCCAAAGGCATAAAACTTACAACATTTGCATAAAGAATCTTTTTCCTTTGAACAATGCTAACTGTAGCTGCATAATACCCTTAGCTACACAAGTTACATTGTACAATCTTATTCTGTGGTTAACATTCGTTGCCTTTGTGCCTCTGTTGCACTGTTACAAATCTGCCAGCTAAACTCTATACAACTCCAAAACGTATTGTCTGGAATGAAACAACCAATTATTTCTTCAGGTTTTGTGGCATAATATCCTAGGAAACCAGCAATTACAGAATAGAAGTGGCATCAAATGGTGTAGAAAGGAGTTAGCATGTATTATTCTTTAAATAGCAGTTACATGAACTCATAATGAATGGGTATTAAGTGTTAAATGTATGATAAGTAATTCTTGACAATGCAATTATCCAAACAATACAGGAAAAAGCTGCAAGATGGCATTGTCAAATTCACTTGTGCAAATGCTTCTGCGTGAAATAACAATACTGAAGACTGGGTTCTGTTCATCAGCACCCTGGAAATAAAATAGTGCCAGGACATGTGCATATACCAGCTAGCACATTGTTTTGGGATCCCACCAGCTCTTGGCTGGTAAATGTCACCCACTGGTGTGATCTTTCCTGAAGTTAAGACTTTAATTTGCCCAAAATAATTGGAAGTGAGCAGGGTACTCTTTTACCTTCTAAACACGTTATACATGCCATCTTTGAAAGGAAGCACAAAAATAAGATGGAGGAATTATGTGAACTGGGATGGACTTTAAAAATCCTTACTACAAGTTTTCAATTTCACTGGCAAGGTTACATAGTTGTTATAACAACAGGCTTAAAAATTGAGGAATTTCCAGAGGAGACACGTCCAAAAATAATGAAAAAATGGGGTTTAGTTCCTTTACACTCCACTTTTTGTTTCAAGAAGAGCTTAGCAACAGATACAGTTAACACCACCAAAACAAACGTTGTGATAACAAGAATCTTAACCTTCAGCTGATCTCAATCTCCCACTGAAACAGAGGAATTTTCTTTGGACCAGAAAGAATTCCCCTTAAACAAAAAGACCCCTGAAGGTGACATAGCTTCATTAGTTGGATGAATTACCATAGGATGGTATTGTTCCTATGCTGTCTTCTAAAAAACTCTCTAGAAACAGCCTTAATGTTGCTGCTGGCCTTAGTTCCCCAACCTGGCTTCAACTTTCATCTACATCTTTTCTCCCTCTTTCCACGCTGCCTTTTTTTATGTTGAGCTGCTCAGGGCAACTGGACCAAATATAAACCTGCAGTACCTGTCAATGGCCAGAACAACATGTAGACAGGGAATCCTGAGCAGCACAACCAGTTAAAACCTAGCATCCCCTTCAACTCACTAGAGGCATAGAAAAGCAGCTGGAACAACTGTTTTTCTAAGTAGGAAAAGAAAACCCTGTTTCCAAGGGAGGCTAACTAGGTCATGAGCCATATGCTCTGCAAGTGCCTTCTACTGAGGCACAGAATTACATTTACATCTGTAATCCAGCAAGCCCCTCATGCTGTGAGCAGTGGTCTGAATTTTTCTCCATTCTAGTTTAAATGTATCCTGCTCAGTAGAGGGAAGAAGTGATGGTATCTGTAAGTTTGTTAAGGATCTCTGTAAAATCAAATGTTACTTAGAAAGGACAAAGATAGTCAGAGGGGATGCTATAAAAAATTTAGATAACCAGAAGAAAACTCATTGCAGAATGAAGTCTGGACCTTTAACATACACACTGCTTATTATTCATTAAGAGATGTAATAAAACCCTATCTTTTGGGAAAATTTTCTTGTTTTACACTTGTACAAATCAAGAACTGCTTTTGCCAAATTCGTTTGAAAAACTGAATCAAAAAGGAGTTTTTACTTTAAGCAAAGATCTCTTTTGGACTAATTCCAAGAAACTAAGTGATACAAAGTAATTTTCATTCCACGTTTCGTAATTTCCATCTGAGACACCTTACTGTTCATAAATCCACATCAGAACACTTTCATCCTCCAGAAGAGACTGACATCTTTATCTTGGGCAGAGAATATCTTCAAAGGATAATTTATTAAAAGCAAGCAAACAAAAACAAGATTGTCTACATCAAATGTTCAGAAGACAAGAATAACATATTTTAAGAAATAGCAGAAAGCTTCAACTAGTTTCTATTTTTCTGTTTTTCTGTAATAACATCTGGCATCATATGTTAAAACATTCACTCTTTCTTGTTAGTCAAGAATTACATTTCTTAATTAACTTTCAGATTCACAAAACTGGAAGATCTGAATCATGAGTTTCCCACAAATTCTCTCTATCTCCAGATCTTCATGTCCTGGTCATAAGTACTGTCAGTCCTGACTTGCTCACCTGGATCTCCTGCCTATTTGTACACCTGTAAGTGCTGTCCCTGCACTAATGAGAAAAACTAAACCAAGAGATGCAATTTTAGTAATTAATAAGGTGTTATTAATCTGATTTTCTGCCCTGAAATTTAGGCATGTGTTATGTGCTTAATTTTGAGCATTTGTCCATGTTTGCAGTGGAAGTTGCTCATTGTCAGAGAGATGAGCAAGCACTCCAAAAAAGACTGCAAGAAGTCTGCAAGGAATAAACCCTCTGAGAAAAGATGCTCATTGGTTGTGTACTTTGGGATGAAGTTTGCAAAGTGTTGTCACTGCCAAGAATATTAATGATGTGCTCAGAAGGCCAGAGTTACATCCACACACTCAATGATGTGTGTGTACACATTCTGAGATTTATGCAATTAAAAAAACCAACCAACCAACCAACCAAAAACTGAAGGATTTTGCTCTGCAAAAGGCCAATGGTAACATAATACAGTCAGGATGCAGAGCATCTCTCAGTGTTCTGATACTCTAACTGGCTGCGTTGGGAGGACAACTGTCCTAAGTGCTTCTCTTTGGAGAGCTTTTTCATGAAATGCCAGCAGAAGGGTAGCATTAACTGCCAGTAAAAGAGAAAAGAACCAACTGAAATGCAGTGAACAGCTGAGCCACGCCATTGCCTGAGGTTGACTGAGGCAGGACTTGGCATTATCCAGGGCTTCATCCAGGCTTGGTCCCAGCCATCCTTCATATCATTGACAATTTTTCATTTTTTGCTCTTAATAGCTAGGTTTTGTTGTTTTACACAGTAAGATGTGTGCTTCCATCTGGCCAATGCACACTGTACTAACACAAGGATGCTGCGCATTGTGGATGGAGAATTGTTTGCTGCACCAGGAGATGCATGTGGGAGGTTTGTGCTGTACTTAGGTCAGCTCAGAACAGCTGTCTCCTCTCTTTCACATCATTTTAAAACATGCATATATTTTAAGCTTGCCTTGGATAATCTCTTTGGATACTCTGTCACCTACAGAGGCACAGTAAGCACAGGAAAAAAAGTCAGGTATTAGTCATCTGTTTGAGAATCACAGGAGATGGATGTACCAAGTGGCAGACAATGAGTTTATGACCAAGTCCCGCTGTGTATAAAGTCACATGAGCCCTCGAGAAGGAAAAGGAGATGTCCTTCCCCCCAAACACTGGATTTTTCTGGAGGAACTTCTGCAGATTCTGTATTTCAAATGGCTAAATGACCTCATTTCTGTTGGATAGCACAGGTTCATAGGAAGCCTTTAGGTGACGATACCTATCCATGCATCTACCGTGGGCTGAAGCAACAGAGCAACAAGAGGTCAGGTCTTGCATAATATCAGTCCATTCTCATCCTCCCTAACACAACTGGCACTTCAGCAGCACAGCCCTTGGACTAAACAGATTGTGAGATGGATTTCTCAGTGGAAATTCTCAGAGCTGTCAGTGTACGTGCTCATTGCAGACATCAAGAGCAACAAATATATCAGAGTGATTGTAGGTAACTAATGTAATTAATTATCCACATGGCAGGCAATTTCCATGACAAATTCTATTACTCTGTCTTTTGGAAGTAACACAGATGAGTATTCTTTGTCTACATTTCTTGCTGTTGTAAAAAAGAGAAAAGAGATGTTCACAGCAGATGCCCTGAATTAAAAAAGGTAGAAAAAAGGAGACATCTGGGCACTGAGGAAGGCTTAAAACATTACATAAGTGTGGATATTCATATCCAGAACATATTAACATCTAATTGATCCAAGAAAAATCCATTCTCTGTGTTGGTATAATGGGATTTTATAAACTTACTTTTTTGGACATTTCTAGATAATACATAAATATGCCACCCTGCCTCAGACATTATTTAGCTTTCAATGACTTCAGCATGAACCTTACAAGCTGAAAATGTGACAAAGAACAGATTTCACTGCACATCAGATCTGAATCTTAATCAGGGAGCCCTTCTCCCAGACTGGCTTTAACACGAGAGCAGCTTTCCCACATTGTCTGTCAAGTATTTAAGGTTTTGAAGACATTTCCTGCTCCCCAGGGAAGGAAGATATTTTCCACAAAGGACTACACCAAAACAACGAATGAAAAAACGTGGCTTTACAACTGCTAGTGTTTTTTTTAGCAGGTTTAGAGAGCGCATTCACTCTCATGATATAGGATAAATATGCAGCTAGGAGGGAGAGATTTCTAACCCCTAAAAGCTGGTCCTGTCCGACCATTGCATCAATATTGAGTCACTCTTTCAACTTAAAAATATAAGGGATTCCCAATACATATTTGGCAAAGTTATTGTTCATAATTTATAAGTCCATTAAAAATGAAAATGTTCATTTTTCTATATAATAAAAAATTGTTGACAACCGTCTACAATTTTTAAAGATATGGAACTTTAGGCTTGGTGATTACATTGTTGTAAATGGCAAAATATGTATAAAAGCTTGAATTACACTTAGAGAATCCTTATGTTTTATATATTTCCACATAAACATTCAAACACACAGTTGTTTATGTTTAGCTACCTCAATAAAACAAGCTACTTGTAAAATTACAGCAGACTTTTTTGTTGTGCTACATCTGTGTTATTAAGTGGAGAAAAAGGAGATATGTACTGAACTAGTGAACTCTGTGGATTAGAGTTGCTCTTTAATTGCAGCTCAAATGCTTTATAAATACTCTCTACAAAACAAACATTATTTCCATTCATCTAGGACAGAAGGGTGATAGATTATGGAAAAAATAAACTCCAGTTATATTGCTAAGTATTTGAGAATAAGTTTTTATTGGTGTTCTCAAAACTGTACCTGTGGAATTGCTTGTGGAATGGAGTTCTCTGGTACCCAGCTTCTTGGTTCTTTGATAGTTCCAAAGTTTTCAAGGATTTAATTAGAATTTTCTCTACAGCTTCTATCAAAGATTGCTCTTTGGAAAGAGCAAAGGTGATCTGAGGAAAGGTGATTTGTTTCTCTTAAACCAACCCTTTGCAAAGAAAAGACTTAAACTGCTTCTCCTTACACTCTAGGAGGAAGGCTTTCCTTACATGTGGTATAAGATTAATAAAAGCTGCATTCAAAAACCATTACAGCTACTGGGGAGGCTTCCCTCCCACTGACAGGGTTTCAATCAAGACTGTGCTTATGTTACACAGTTGAGGGTGCTCCTCTGTATCTGTGACCTTGTTAATAAATTCTCCCTCAAGCTGTGTTTTGGAATACAATGCAGGCACAGAATGTGCTTAATAATTTTTACCATTAAGTTACTCAGTTGCATCTCATGGAGCTAATAACGTTAGCAACATTTCTCTCAAGTCATTACACTGAGTCTAAATATTCTGTAATCTGTGGGCTGAGCAGTGGTTAAGTGCAAAATGGATAATTTATTTTGCTACTTACAAAGTATTTCCTTCTTTTAAGAGTCAAACCAGAACACTGCATAGACAAGCATGCTACAGTATTGATACAGAAACTAAAGTATCCCTTATAAATTTATATATACAAAAATATATATTACCTGGAAAGCACAGTTTTCTGTTCCTTTTGCCATATTTTATAGTTTTAAATTTGATATTTAATTCCTTATTATTGCATCCTTTATCTGAATAGCTAATAATTATTCCTACCACTTATTTTAGTGCTGTGCTGGAGTATTTTCATGAAGCTTCACATTCATCATGAAGTTTAAATTTCAGTCATTTCCTTATCTGGAACACATCATCTAAGTAACACCATCTATATTTGTATCATACTCATCTTTTTTTTATTTTTTAATTTTTTTGCTCCGTTATTTAGTTACCAGTGAGGTTCAGAGAGACAGCAGCACAGCAGAATGCTGTCACAGTCATGTAAGCCAAGTACAGTTTTGAGCCCATTTCTAGTACTATTTCATACTACTTCTGTATGTATGGCTTCTTTACATCCAGAGAAAAGCAATATTTTAGGCAAGTAATGATTTTCCAAGAATCTTTTCTGTTATGGGTATTTTCTTTTGTCATAACTTTGTTTAGCAGTAGAAGTCATTATTTAATTTTGAAGCAGCATATGTTTGAGTACACAGTGTTTTCATAACTTCTTGGACTAGTGTTGATTGAGCTTGTATCCATCATATTAGCTTGAGTCCTAGTGGATAATCTGATTTGGATATGACAGCAATCTGTCGTGCAGAATCATATCTCCATCACAATCTCCATAACATAAATCTCAGATTCCTATTATAGCTTTCAAATTTTTGCTGCTTTACCATGGCATGAACATTATCTGAATTTTCCTGTGTTCTCCTGCTAGCTATTCACCAAACTACTCTAAAATCATAAACCTACTTGTAATAGCACTACACATAGCCCTTTTGTGGTAGAGCTTGATCTGTGTGAGATATTTGGCTTCATTATTCCTTCACTGGACAGTCAAAGTAATTTCACCTCATAATTGACACAAAGTGAAATGCATCAACATGTAGTTTTCAGCGGACTTCCTGAGCTGTTTATTAAAATGAAATATAAAGGGTCAGATGCTGATTTTATTCTTGCTGGGACTTATCACCCTGTAAATTAAATCAGTCTGGCTCAAAAGATAGCAATACTTCTAAGAGGGTATAGCACCACAGGCTGCCAGACAAGGCTGACATTCAATTATTACTGAACCAGCTTTATGTAAATAGTAAAGTTATGTCTACTAAATAACTTATCCTCAAGCAAAATTTGAAGTGAACTCTCTAGCTGCAAGATACTGCTCAAATCCCAGCAGACAGTACTTTCTATTCATGGGCAGAAACTTTAGCTGTTATAGCTTAGAAATTAATCCTTTATGATGATTCTATGGACTATGTGTTGCCTGAAAAGTTAGACAGCTGAGAAATCTCTAATAAAGAAACAAAGGTTAATAAGTGCCAGTCACATCTCTACTAGTGATCTTCATTTAATCTTTTTTGTGTCAGAAGAAATAGGTAAAGGAGGACATAATCTAGAACTTTTTAAAGAACTGTCTTGAGACATCCTTTTCCCATCTCACCTTCTTCTGTTTGCAGTTGTATTCTTTTTAATTAAAAGAAATTTAATCACAGATCAAGCTGTCACAGAATCACAGAATGTTAGAGGTTTAAAGGGACCTCTGAAGACCATCAAATCCAACCCTCCTTCCAGGATAGGACCAAAACTAGGGAAGGTGACTCAGAAATTAATCCAGACAGATCTTGAAAGTCTCCAGAGAAGGAGACTCCACAAACTTTCCTGGGAGCCTGTACCAGGGCTCTGTAAACTTTACAGTATTATTCAATACCAAAATTGCACCAGGAAAGAATTATCACTTGAATGAGTTGTACTTTTTTATGATGTGATTGTTTTTAGAGCAAAATTCCTGATCCTACATTCTGTGTCTGATAATAACTGTATTTTCTCTTTAAAAGTTATTTCTCTAGAGTCCCTTATAGCCCCTTTTTCCTGAAAACCCAAATCCTGAGGTAGCCTATGAAAAACCAGATGCAACCAAGTTTCTGACAGAGGGAACTGGAAAAGAAAGAACTTCTGTGGTTATTAAAAAAACCCCAACCAACAAACTTATTAACTCCAGATGTGTTTATCTCACAGTTTTGTTTTTAAACAGGCAGACATGGTTTATATTTGAAAATATAAAACTGCTCCTGTTTTGAATCTGCAGGGCCTTTGGCATTTCATTCTCTTTCTGTGACACACTATGCTAAAGGTCTTAGGTTTATTTAAAGAGGGTTAGAGGTAAATTTGGACCCTGATATGTACTGAGGATACGGTGCAAATGCTCTGGGGACTCATTTGGAGTCATTACCTGGCTGGCTTGAAACCACCAAGTCCCACAGCCCAAGAGGTCCCTTCCAGGGACAGCATGTGAAAAAACACTGCCTGACTGAATCTGTGTCAGTTGTCCTATCAACACCTCTTGGTTTCAGGGAAATTTTCAGGAGACATCACCAAATGACATCAAACTGGTCCTGGAGCAGATACAGAACTGGCTGAACAACAGAAATATGATGTGAGTATTCATGTGGAAGATTGCTGGATCAAAGTGAAAATTGTTGCATTTGTTCTTCCAAAGCATCAAATCTCTCCCTTTTTGCATATGAGTTACATTTATATGGTATGACACAGCTTCATGCAGGATTCCTGAGAACACAGTGCCCAGTAGAGCAAAGCTGATATACTGGATCTGTTTTCCCTACCACGGGCATGGTCTGGATGCTGAACAGGTCTGGTGAGTGAAAGGTGGCTTTCTGCTGTTTCTTCAGCATACCTGCCCTGGGGAATAACAATTTCTCTTGCTGTCTTGGACTCACTCTTCTTCACATCCCAAAATATGTAAATAGAGGTGGGAGCAGGTAGGAGCACAGAAAGAGCTAAATTCTGGTTTGTTGGGTTTTTTGTGTCCACTGAAGGACTTGTACAGTCTTCTTGTGAAGAAATCCTTTTTTGAAGACCCAGCTTTGCAGCACATAATGCTCAGCACATGATTTGTTACACACTGAAGCGATTTTAGATATGAATTCAATAAAATTATGCATTCATAATTATAAACACATTGATTACCATGCCCAAGATAAACAGCAGAGAGTGGGAAGGAGGGCTTTATCTCAATCTGATGTTGTATGTAGGCTTTCCCATGACAGGCTCTTGCTGATTATTTTACAGAAGCCATCAGTGGGCATACTTGGAGGTGAATATTCCATGTAGGCTTCTTTATAGCATTTGATTCAGTGGTAATTTTTCCTCCAAAGTTAAGAGTACAATTGCACTAATGCAGTCTGTGTTTTGCTGTTTTCAAAAACTACACCTGAGCCACACAATGCCAAAAAGGGAGGAAGGAAGCACTGGAATAAGAGCAACCAACACTTTGTAGGCAGTTAAAACTTATTTGTAGTCTGGTATTCCTGAAACAGGCTCATTTCTTTTACACTCAGTGGATGCACTTCTACAAATATTTATCCCTCACTTGACCTTCATACTTATGAATTGTGGTATATCTTGTGTCTGGAAATCAGCCTTTGAACGTACTGGAGTTTATAGACCTCAACTCCACAAACATATTTGTCATCTCCATTGTTTTGCTGAACGTAAGAACATGGATAACTGCATATTCTCCCTGGAAACATGATAATTCTATTGAGCCAGATGCTTTCATATTTCTGGCTGAAATATTTCCCCACAGAATACCACACCAAAAGAGCTACTAAATTTGTAACAGAACCTTTCTGCTTAAGTACATTGATATAAAAGTAATGGGTGTGAAAACTTGTTGGAAGATTCATAGAAAGAAAAGAAAATGAGATGCTCGATCTAGAAAAGATGTAAATGGAGGAAAATGTGCTACCTCTGAAATAATTTTTGACTGCTGAGAGGATGGGCAGGTTAGCTGGATGTTCTACTTTGTTTTGAATTAGTTCCTCTGCTTAAGGTTCTTTTGTGCACAGTGAACAGGTTGCATTTCTCAAAAGAGCAAAGTTGGAAATTGTCTTGGAATTTTGGAGGTTGCCATGGTTTCAATATTTTTATCTTCTCTGCAAGTCATTAAGATTGCATTTCTGTCTTCAGAGAAATCACACCTGAAAACAGGATGTTCTTGCTTCTAGAAATCAGTGGTCTAACACACACTTGTGAAAACAAGGCAACTCCTGCAAATATTGCATTCCAGGAAAAAACTGGTTGTCAAATGGGCAAATAGTGACAATATGAGCCAAAGATACATATTTCTTAAAGGGTCCATGACTCAATATGCAAATCATTGCAGATTTAGAATGTAGGAAAAACGTGGACTATTCAGTGAACTTTTCAAAGCAAGATCTTCAGTAGGGAAAAACACTGAAAAAATTATTCCAATTAGCAAAATCATTTGCTAAGAACAGAAAATGACTCAGAGAAAATGTCAGTGGGTTCAGTAGTGAGCTGGCCTCTCCCTTTGGAGAAATACAACTCAAGCTTCTGCAGCTTTATCTGGCTCATCCAGAGTATCTTTGCTGCAACATATCTCTGAGGTCCAACTGTTCAAAGAACAACCAGGTTTTACTCTGGCAGGATTAAATTCAAGATATATGGTGAAGCACACACTGTTCTCTCCAGTCAGAGCCAGCTCTGGTCATCTCCTTTAAAAAATCTGCATAGGCTCTCCAGACACAAGTCATGATTTATCAGCTTGGGTGATGTTCTGTTTATGCCATAAGTTAAAATCTTATTATTATTGAAAAATCCAAGCTGCTTCTTGGCTTGCAGAGAAGAGAAGGGAAGAAAGCTGAGATTGTGTGGAGAACACTACAGAACACCAAGCAGGCAGGCAAGAGTGGTGACTGCTTTAAGCAAGATGTTCCTCTTCTGAAAGACTGCACTATCCTGCCTGCAGTAACACAGGCTGTGCCTTGAGAGGGCAAAATCCTTCCTGAGAAAATTTTGCTTTCAGGACTGTCTCGTGTAGGCAACCCATTCCTATTTGTGCAGAATCCTCAATTGTTTTCTGAGTCTTGTGCTACAGAAATGTTTTCACATAGTCAGGGAGGAGTACTCATGTTGAGAGTTTCTTGCCAAAAGGTGTTGGGAAAGCTGTGATGAAGACAGAGTAAGTAGAAAAACATGGAAAATTGGAAGAGAACACACCAGTCCTTCAAGCATAGCAGCAGAAAACCAACCTGGTTTTGCAGCAGCGCTAAACACCAATAAGTCCTCCCTTCATGGAGTGGAAGAAAAAAAAAAAAAAAAGATGTTTTCTGTAGCAGAGGAATCACAAGCACACATGTGCTTTTACACTTGGATGTATGTTCACTTTGAATCCAGATTTCTGCTGATATAGGATAATTTAAGTATCTTTAAATACAGTATTTGATCAGCTCTCCATTCAAGCAAGCCCTGTAACTGAGGCTGAGATGCAAGACCTTTATGTCTGAGATGTTTGCATGTAGCTTTTTAACTACTGTTACCTTTTTGATGTTCTTCTCTCTCTTTTTTCCCCTTTTTTTTCCAGAAGTTGTTATTCACTATTTAAAGTAAACCCATTTGTTTAGCCATTAAACATATCTGAACTAACATATCCTTCTCACTTACTGCAGTTATAAAATTCTAGTTTACACCCACAACGCAACAAACAGAAAAATGCCAGCCTTGCAAATCACAGCTCTGTACACTTCAAACCTTACTGTTGAACTCTTTCCAAAAAGACTATGTAGAGCTAAAGTGTCTCTCCTTTTGAATATCCACGAGAATACAGGTGTCTTTTCATGAATTGTTCAATCATAAGAAAACTATGATGCAAAATTTCTATTTAAGCCCCTCTTGGGGAAAAAAAGTAAAGGTCAGTCATTAGCACTAGGAGCCCTCATGAGCATGAGCTCTGCAGGCAGCTGCCTGGTGCCAGAGAGGCCAAGATCACAGCTTCTGCTGGCTCGTGTGCTTTGCTGACTGATCCCTTGTTCCTGTGGAGTGCACTTATCATGTTGAATCAACATCTCAGAGAGAAAGAAGGTTTTGGAGGTAAATAAGATCCTAATAAGCTGAACACCTTAAAAATGCAAGATGTGGAGTTTCAGTCTCTACCGATGTTTCAAAAGGGAAGCAAATGTCACAACTCTGAATTTAGGATGAAGCCAGTGGAAATTTTTTTGCCAAGCAGTCTAAAAAGCTTTATCCTTTCTCGGGAACTCAGTTCATCCTCAGTCTACAGTGCTTTGCAGCAAGTAAATTAAATGGCTACAAACATGTGAACTACTGTGGCAAGGTCTGCAGGTCACAGAGTCAAAGCCTCTTTTTCAGGGAGAGAGGAAAGAAGAGTTTCTAAGAGCTGTTTTAATGGAGGGTCCTCAGAATATCACTACAGTACAACTCAGAAAAATAGAGACAGATTCCTTCAATCATGGTGGGTAGGAAGCCAATAATTTCCTATGTCTTCCACTGATGTAACCTACACTTAACTTCAGGGAGTATTCTTCCTTCAGCCACCGATCTCTCTGATGTTACAGATTATCAGGTGAAACAATATTTATCACGTCTGTGAAAGATATTTGCTGCTAGGTACTATCCATCTACATATATAGTGACATATAACTCCATGCTGTGCTACCAGTTTCTCTGCTGGCTTTAAATGCTTAGTCAGGCAGAGGGTACCAAAATGTGCAAATAGCAGCACTCTGGAGTCATGTACCTTATATCTATCAGCAGACAGATCAGAAGTTGTTTAATGTGCCTGTTATTTAATCTTATCATTATAATTTCCTCCAAATTTGAGTCACACCCAAAAAAACCCAAACCACCAGCAACAACAAAACCTCACCACCAACAACAAAAAGTGGAAGACTTGGTCACAGTGTCGTTCTTGTTCTTTGCACAAAAATGGGACAATCATCAAGCACTGATGAAAAAAAGCACTGCCTGACTCACATCACATGTGCCCATACTCTCCACTGCCTTTATTCTAGCAGAAAGAAAGTAAACAGAATTACAATTTGTGGCATGATATATTTTAGTCTGAACAGGATAAGTACACCCTTTTCTGAATCATCCAGTAGTGTCCACCCTCCAAACAGGGAGCTGACAAAATGGATGAAGACTATTTATTGATGTAGCATTTCTCCTGTCCATTTTACTAAACAGCATGATTGTCACTGCTAATAACATTCACACATCTTTATCTCAGAGAGACAAGCATTTGTAGGCTGCTGAAGGTGTCATTTCACAAAGGATTTGGTAAGAGGTAAAAGGTTGATTCCTGTCTTTAAACATCCTGAGCAAACCTCTGACTGCACTTGCTCAGCTGGATCACCAGATTCCCTGCCAACTTCTCACTATGGTGTAATGGGATGTTATAAATTTAGAGGAAGTAAAGGCACCCAAGGACTTCAAATATTAATCAAGAAGCCTGATGCACACAATTGCAGAACAGTTGCTACTCTTCATAACATTGACATGAGGTTTATGATGGACACTGGACAGAGCTGAGGCTCAACACCAGGATCCTGGGCAGCAGAGTCTCCCCATGGGAAAATACACCAGCCTGGCCGTGAAGATAACAAGTGACTTTGTTAGGCAGCTGAGCAAATTCAGCTCTGCTCTGTAACACTGCCAGCTAAAGTATAGCTAAAATAACACAATGCATCTTCATAACACCTTAAACTGATTTGGCTGGAGCCTCCAGCACACGGTGACACCTGGGGGGCAGCTGAGGTTATTTGTATCCTCACTGGTCACTCCCCACCTTAAAATATTTCAACTTAAATGTTGCTTTGTTTCTGACTTTTCTAGGTGTCTGGTGTTTGGTTTGGTGTTTTAATTTAAATACACTGTCATAAATGCTGTCGTGATACTTGACCTTAGTCTTGTCTCACACTAATGTAGCCAAACCCCAACAATGTTTTTCAGGCTTACAGCCAGTCAGATAAGTGTGATATAAACATGCTGAAGCCAACTTTAACTGGCTCTCCTGGGAACTAGTAGTAAAATTCCTCAATACAGGGCTTAACGAAGGCTAATAATTTGCAACCGTAATTCTGCACAGAAGTCCAAGACACAAAATTCATGTAACAATGGAGAAAAAAAGTAGCATAAAATATGTCAGACCAAAGGACAAAACCCACAGCTTTATACCTCTCCTATTTACAGTTAAACATTTAAGTTCTTGAAAGCATCATCTAACAAAGCAATCAGGAGGAAGAAATTAGAAGATGAGGGATGAGTTAGAGGAGGAGCAAATGTGAAAGACTGCAGGATCTGAAGTTCACAAATGAATGCGGATACCATTCAGATCAGTAGGTATATCTCAGTGATTTTTTATAAAATATTCCATCCAAAAAGACCGTAATTAAAAAACCAAAACATCTAGGAATCACGTACATTCGCTTATAATCTCAGGTAAGCAGTAGGTGAACTTTTAACAGTTCTAAAGGGGTTAGGGAGATAGACAAGGTTTATATGTTGCAACCTCTGTGATAAATAGACCTCTCAAACTTAACAGGAGTATTACAACATCCAATTGCTGGCACCTCTCAAATCAAAAGCAGCCCAGGGCCAAATAAATGATAGCAATGACTTAGCCGTGACATTTTTCATTTCATTTTACAATAATGACACTTAAGAATGTTTTCACTGCAACATTTATGTCAAGTGAAAAGTACACTTTAAATGTCTGCTATCACTTTTTAAAGGAAAATATGATTATTAATTTTTTTAAAGAGCAACTTTTCCTCAGCAAACACTTTCTGTCATGAAGCAGAAATCAGAGAGAATGGCAGCAGTTCAGATTTACAATGTGGGATCTCAGCTTCCCTTGTCACCTGCCCATCTGCAATTCCAGCAGAGTCCTTGTTACGAGGATGACATAAGCCTTATTCTTCTTTCCTCTCTTCCAGTGTTGCACTATTTTTGCTCCACCAATACCACTTTTGATCTATGCTCTTGTAAACAGATCACATCTACCATAGCATTAACAATAAATACATCTGTGGTCATGCGGGACACCCTTCTCTGAAAAGAACCCATATGATAGGAAAGAGCATAGAATCATCACATTACACCGAAGTGTAAGAAGAGAGTATACGGCCAACAAACCTTAATTTGCAGAATCTAGCATGTACTTTATTCTATTCACTTTCAACAGCACTTGAGTCTGAAAGTATTCATGAAAGACACTACATAACACACTGCCTGGGGGTTAAGAGGGGTTCTACAGGCAGAAAACCAGCACATTCATGTGCTTCCATGAATCTCAACCCACCTGTACAAAGCCTTCCATCTTCTTTTTCCAATTCTGTAGATGCGGTCTTAGCTGCCAAGGCCTTAGGAAAGGTCAGAACAGCCTTGGGAATGATCAACATGAGTTTGATTTTATCACCATTAATTGGTTTTGCTGGTGTGGGTTATCCCCACCTGGCACCCAGTGCCCTCGAAGATCCTTGTATGGCTCCTCTGGTTTCTGTTGTCTGGAACATGCTGGCCTGGAGGAATCCCACTTGCACCCAGAGTTCAGTTTCTAGCCCCATTTTTACTTCAGAGCAGTCCAAAGAAGATTTAATAGTGCTGCTGTGCTCTCTTCGGAGTTTACTGTTGAAATTTCTATTGCCAATATTTGAATCCAAGCTTCTGTCTAATGTGAGGATTTAACCTAATGGTCCCAGAGATAAGTTATGCTCTCAAGGGGAGATGGGCTTCCAGGGAAGCCATCTCTACACTGGGGCTCTTTGTGCTTCTGGAAGTGAGTCAGTAGATAGAGACCACAAAATGACAGGTAAGAACTGAGGATAAAGATATGTAATAAGGTGTAATTGCCCTAAATCACTTGCCTGGAGTCACTGCAAAGCAGGAAAGAGCAAACAGCAGTAAAACCCGTGATTTAAGTCCACAGTTTGCCACCTGAGGGGAAAAAATATCTAGAACAGGCAAGACTATTAAAGTAGCTATGTGTTAACCCTGGCTCAGTTTTTATAGAAGCAGAACTCACTGACAGTTCTGCCAGACTCACTGCTTATCCAGAGAAGGTGTTGTGGGGAAATGAGGATGATAAATAGATGGAAACAGCTGAAGACAGTTTTCACCTTTCAGGCCTTTATTTTATTCATTTAGGTACTGGGTGGAGAGATAGGCTCTGCCTGCTTCCAGTCTCTCCTCTATCCATGGACTTGGGTGCTTTCATGACTCAGGCTTTTGGTTTGAGAAGCACTCTCCAGAAGACCCTCAGTTAATTTTTTTCAGAGAGAAACAAGTTCAGCTAATCTGGGAGATGGCATTTGTTCTTAGAAAGCAATTTGTCTTTCTACATTTTTCAAGTAAATAATTATGCACACATTTATTATTATAATTTGTGGGGTTGCTGACAACCAATTCCCTAGGTGTCAAATTCTCAGCCCTGTGCTAAAGAAGTGTGCAAGCATGAGCATTTTAAGTAGTTGCAACATGAGCTTTAAATAAAGGATAAGACCTGTATTGGCCTTTTTCATAGAGGTAAAATTTCTACAGAAGACTCCTGCACTGAATTCATTAGCTGTTGTCTAGGATCTGTCATTCCTTATCAGTCACATGGGCTTTCTGCTTCATTTAGACTCATAAACCTTTCAAGATGGTTGTACAAAAACCACCTTCACTTTGACAAAAAAACAAAAAAAACCCTAAGAAAATAATTTTGTATTTATGAAACATTTCTGCAAACAAGACCTAACTTCTCTCAATACTTTTTCTCTACAAGCAGGTTTTATTAAACAAAGCCTGAGAGTTTTTGCTTTGAAGAAAAAAAGAGATTCTCTACATTCCAGTGGTGCCTTAGAACAGTAATCATGCACAATAACCTCTTTATCCTGTACACTCCTCACTTTTTTTAAAAAAAATCTGTCAATACATTGGTGATGATGGGACTAAATAAAATACTTCTTTTTCAGTTTCTGTGGGCCAAGAGTTTGGTGTGATGTTAACATCTGGACCCATCTAAAAACTAGTGGCCACCAAAAGAGTCTGTCCTGTGTCCACAGTGCTCCCTGCCCTGGGCTCTGTGGTCCTAGTCCCCCTGGCACACATGCTGAGGCTCAGCTGGCATCTTGGTGAGCTACTCACAGGGTTAAAGCAGCAGAAAATTATCCTTTTTCTCAAAGAAAACAATCATTGTTCTTCCAACTTATGTCCTTAAATAATGTCCTAAATTTATGTTTCTTTACCAATGCAATAGAAAGAGTGGAAGTGTGCATACAGGATGGAATGTGTAAGAGGAGAAGATCTCTTTCAAGAGCATCTGGAAATTATATAGGCTTAGCTGTAATTTTAAATTGTCTTTAATATTAAATATTAATAATAGTATTAAATATTAAAATATTTTAACTTACTGGTTCATCCAGGAGATCTTGTCACATAGCTAAATTCCTAGATGTTTTCTTTTTCAAATATTTGGCCATGTCCAAGTCTTCTGGGTATCAGGCAAAAAAAAATCTCAAGTTAATTAATTTCCCTATCCTTATTAATCATCTTACCTAATACTGTCCTCTCAGCTTACACAAACATAGATGAAACAGAAAAATAAGGGCTGCCCACCTGCAAAGAATATAATAAACAGAACCACCATGTCATATCAGTTGCAGATTATAAATACAGAAGAAAGAAATGAAACATAGAGGGAGCAACATGTAAGGCAGAGAAATTAATTATGAGGCTAGCATCTGATGGGAGAGCTTCCTAGAAAAAAAAAGGCCAAAAAAAGAGAGGTATTATAAGTTTTCATTGCCATTTTCACAGTCAGGTTTTTTTTTGTTTTGTTTTTTTGTGTGTTTTTTTGTTTTTGTTTTATTTTGGGGTTTTTTTGTATACTCAATGAGTATACACGTATATACTGGCATAGATTGTGGAGTATTTCAACAAACTCACTTTTTGCTGCAAATACCAATTAACTGAAATTTTTAAGCTGTGTTTAAATGTGAAAAGGTGGCACATCACACGCTGCTTCCCACTGCCTGCAGGCACTGCTGCAGCCACGGTGCGTGTCAGCCAGAGGAAAACCTGTGCTGTGAAGTGAGCAGCATGCAGGTCTGCAAAGGGAAAATCAGATTCTGCACCACACTCAGCGCATGGATCACCATCTGCAGAGATCTGTGTGAGCAGTTTTTACATGCAATAAAAAGAAAAATAGGTGATGGAATGAGATCCAGCCTGTATTTTTCAACTATTTTTTCTGGACAGTAGAGATTGTCAGAGAGGACTTCAGTTTTGTTTGAAGGTCGCTTCCAAGAGGCTATAAGTGACCAGCAGCAGACCATGGGATATGCTATTTAGTGCTTATATACCATAGCCTTTAGGGTGACCATTTGCTACAAATAATTTTCTTTTTATGTCATTTAAACTGTAACTAGAATAATAGATACAAGACACAGTGGAGTTGCAGAAATGCACAATGCAGTGCTCTTTCAGTGGCAGAAAATCGAGTGGAAAAAGGGTTTGTGCTGTTACGTCATGCGTGGAAGAACAAACTATATTTTAACAAAATGAAGAACTTAGGCAAAATGATAGTGTTTTGTGTTTTCATCCTAAATGTAAAACAAGGTGTGAGACCTTCATTAAACTTTCATCAAGTTCCTTTTTTCAGGACTTGTGTTCACAAGCTCAAATAACAATTCAAGCTTAAACTTTCTAGATCCTGCCTTCATTTGTATGAGTCAAAAAATCTAATTGAAAACCTAATTTCATGCAAATTTCTTTTAATGACCCTCATAAAAGGGGGGCACTCTTTTTGTGTGTCTGTATCACTGTACAATTTATTCTCATCAAAGAACCCTCCAAAATCCTCAAATCAAAGCAAATGGTAAAACTGTCTGAAAAACCAATTATTTGCAAGATCAGGACAACGGCTGACAAATCCTGGTGGGATAATTTACTGTTTCCCTAAGAAAGTAAGTCTTTAAGGAAATAATACACAGAATTTATTTTCCCATTCAAACACTGATTCACTTGGTTTCTCACTCTGAAGAAAAATCTGCATTTCAGTGGTGCCCGTGAATCCACCCCCACCGAGGGGATAGGTCGTGGGGGGGATGAAATACCTGAGAACTCACAAAGCATCAACAGCACCCCAAGCCCCTACTTCCCAGGGCCTGGGGTCTCACCCTGCTCTGGGTTCTCTCTCTCGCCTTTTAAGCTTTACAATTTCACCACCTAGTGGAAGCTCAGCTACTTCCCACAAACACATCTTTGCTCTAGAGGAATTTTATACTCATGGCAATTGGTTGGTGAGTCCAGTTTTATGGTGAAGAATAAAATGCCTTAATTTTCTTACTTTGTTTTGCCAGACTATGGTGGTTTGAGATATGCAGTAAGATTGTGCTGAGAAATTGAAGAGAAAATACAGGAAAAATAAGGTGTTAGGGGGGTGCTGCAAAAAGATAGCATGAATAGAAATGGGGAGCGTGATGGCATTCCTTGCTAAGGCCAAATGCCAACTTTCAGATGGAATTCCTAAATGTGAATCCCTAAATGCAGGGCTGAGGCTCTGCAGAAGCCCTTGAAACCCATGGTGCTCTCAGAATCAGGACAAGCCCTCCTTTCCTCTGCTCTTCATTGTCAGGGTCCAGCATCAGCCAGAAAACAGAAGAAAATCTCATGCCCCTCTGGGCTCTGCTCAGCCATGGCTGTACCAAGAGCTACTGAGCAACCTCGTGGGGTCCAAAACTGGGACTCATTGCAAACCCCACATCTCTGAACTTCTAGGAAGGGGGAAGACTATAAAAGAAGAGTTCCTTGAGGATTAGGTGCTTAATTTAATCTTAGGTGTTCTGCATATATTTCTACCACTAAAAGATAGTATTTTTCTACATAGAACATCTTCAACATATTTTCCCTGTGGCTGCTTTGGTAGAGAAGTAAAATGGTAAATGAACAGAATGAAACAAAAGAAACATGGTAAATGAACAAATGGAAACAAGTTCCCGAAGAACTGAGAATACAGTTTAAAAAAACTTCCAAAATTAATACTGTATTTTAAAATCATACATTGATGTATGATTACTTTCTACTACATCTATTCTCAGTTGCTAGAAAGCTTGGTTTTATTGAGTGTGTTTTTCTGGTGGAACAGTTTTGGAACTGTTGCTTTAACATCTGTTCTGTGAGAAGGGAGCAGCAGCCATATAAAAGAGCTTTTCACCTGCACTCTCCTCAAAAAATGTTTGTCTTTTTTTTGGCTGTTATTTGGAGCTTGTGTGTAATTTAAAATTGCTTGTAGCACTTTTTGAAAGTCTTCTTAACTAGCAGGTTGAATGAGTCTGCTTTAAGTGCTGGTAAACTATCTAGATGAAAAGAACCAAAATTGCTAGACCAAAAGTTCAGCAATCCAAAGGTATCAGAGTTTAAAAGACACATTTCCTTAAGCAGAAATAGAACAATTGCTAAGTACAGCGCACTTTATTCCTCCTTAAGAGCTGAATCCTGCACAGCTGGATAACCATCACCGTCCCTCCTTTGGGGCAGAGGACCATTCCTCTTTTCTCACACTCCCAGGTGGTACCTCGGCCCCCAGGAAAATGGAGCAGTTCCCGGAGGAGGGAGGAGGATGCTCTGGGAGGTGTGATGGAAGCTGGCTAGATGGCAGCAGAGCCCCAGCCAGGAGCAGCGGCCCCTGCGTGGCAAACATCGTCCTGGGGAAAGGATTCCCTTGGGACACGCCACTCAGATGCTGGAAAGAGAAACGACAGGAAAGCCGAACTGTCTGAAAATGTATACTTTCGGGAATGCTAAATACAGGAACAAAGAATTTGGGGTTTTTTTCAGTTCAAGATAAATTCCCAGCTCTCACCGAGTTATTGCTGACAGCGGAGCTGCAGGAGTTGCAACGTAGCAAAGGAAGAAAAACAAATGGAAAGTCTATTTGTATTGGAAATTATGTTTTATTTGTACTACTACATGAACCCATTTAAATTTTTCATGGCCCTTTACACAAAATTGGATTAATGGATGATTTCCTTGGTCTGAGATTAATAGATAGGCAAAGCAAAATGTAGTGATATAAGCCAAGACAGCAACTAAACACCAGACAGCCACTCCCTCACCTCCATCCAGGTGGGATGGGCAAGAGAGTTGGAAGGGTAAAACTGAGAAAACTCATGGGTTGAGATAAAGACTGTTGTCAGGCAGGTATTCATCCATCCCCAAGAAAATAGGGCTCCATCACATATAACAGTTAATTAGGAAGACAAACATTACTATGAATGCCCCCTCTCCCCCCACACCCCCCTTCCTTCGTCTTCCTCCAGCATTTTATTGCTGAGCATGATATCATACAGTATGAAATATCCCTTGGGGTCAATTGTCCCAGCTCTGTCCCCTCTTAACTTCTCATGCACCCCGAGAATCTTCACAGCTAGGATGGGGTGAGAAACAGAAAAGGCCTTGACTCTGTGAGCACTGCCCAGCAATAATGAAAACAACTCTCTATTATCAACACTTCTCAGTGCAGATCTTAAACACAGCACCTTAAAAGTTACAATGAAGAAAATGAACTCCATCCCAAAGCCAGCACACAAACCCAGCTGTCAGTCTCCCTGTGACTGCCACAGAGGCACTATGGGAACATGAGAAAATCCTGGATCTTCCATGACTTTCCCAGCTCTTACCTGCAGTTCCCAGCTCTGTCAAGCACTTTGATGTGCCAAGTTACTGGCATTACACAAGTGACAATATATAACTGCAGTAGATTTGATGATCTTTAATGAGGTATAATCTGTTCAGCACTGAAACTGAATCAACTGAAATTTCAACTTTAATCCTCTGTAGAACCAGGTTAGCCCTGCAAATCCATTCTGGTCCACTCTTGTTTATTTATATGGAGAATAAATCACTTGGTAGAAGTCTGTACAAATTAAAAAATAAAAGAGGGTTTTTCACATAGTTGTAAATGAAAGACTTGAGTTAACATTGTAATGCAGCAGTATCTGAGATCAAACGAAGGTTCTGCTTGGACATGGCCATAAAATCCCAAATAATACTTTAGGAAAATTTTTACCTGAAGTCTCCCAAATCCCAAAAGTATTGTATAAGTATCTGGTAAACAAAGACAGGATGATATCCTGAATGTGAAACTAAGCTTTCTGTTGACTACTGCGTACAGATCACATAGGTCCCAACAGGTCATTAAAACTTACAGTGGTGGCTTAGATTTAATAAAGGGCTGAGGAACGCTGCTTAAGAACAGATTTTTAAGATGTGGATTAAGCTCAGATATTTTTATGATTCCATTGAGATGTTAGTTATGTTTCTGTTGATGAAGACATGAAAACGCAAGGATAAAAGACAGGTATGATTTGCAGAAAGAAACATATTTTATTAGCTCAAACAGATAAGTTTTCAAGCACAAGAACTCTCTTTAAATATGCAGTTTTTCTTGTTTTTTCTTAAGTACTGCAAAGTGGTTTGTTAGCATTGCCAGCCATTTCTCTGTGTAAAACCTCAAATCAACTGGTTGCATCTCTCCATCTCACTGTGACAGCCATGCCTGTGATACACAAATGCAATGGTACATGGAAGTGGAGAAAGTCTATCTGTCCCACTGCCTTTAAAGGAGACATCTTTTTAAAACCACCTTCATTCTTCTGCAGACACTGTGCATGCTGAGATGCATTTTCTGATGCAGGTGCCAAAGCATTTAAATAAAAAATGAAAAGACATATTGACAGATCTTTGGTCAATAAATAGAGAAAAGCAAGAGTTTTGGTCAAGTAAACCAGGAAAGCCATGCATAATATGTCTCTAAGATCTCAGGTTCGTTCAGGGTTATGCAGCATTTCTGACAAGTGAAACCTGGAGTATCTATGTGGCTGGGTATTCTTGCAGCCACATATAAGGGAACTAGTACTTTCTTCTCAGAAGAAAGTTGAAAATTTAGACCAGGATAAAGCCAATTGTAAAACCCAAGTCAACATCCGAAATGTCAAGAAGAAATAGTTCTTGTGTTAAGTAATGTGAAATTATTGAGGAATTTTATGGCCATTGGAGTCCTGCAGAGAAAATTTAACAACATATTTCTCTGGTATGTTCACCTTTCAGAACAGTTGATTATCTCTACCTAAGAAGATATAATACCACTTTGCAACATCACGTAAATATTTACTTAGTTCTCAGAATCAGCCCTTAATTAGCATGCATTAGTCCCTTAATATAAGCTGTAAATTTAACTCTCTGTGTAGTTCTCTGGCAAGAAAAGCTCTTTCTGAAATAGTCTCAGATGCAGAAAAATACATTTAAATGCAACTACAAAATTCTGTAATGAGCAGCAGGACTGGAAATAAGACTTAAAAATTATACTGCTCAACCTCATTTCCTTTTACAGCACACACAGAGAATTTGTAATTCACACAGTAACCATAAGAGAAACACATTTAATTTTAAAAGCTGTTTTATGTTACTATCATTTTCATGTAGGAAGTAACTGATATCAAGCAGGAAAACTGTGCTTGTGAAGGTTAGATTCTGCTATCAAAAGCCTGCAAGGTTTAAGAGGACTCCCATGAGAAAAAAATCTGTAGAGGTCCCATCTTTGGTGGTGATTTCATTTGAAATTTTTCATAAATATCGTTCTATCACACAGTTCTAGGCTCCTCTTCTCCATGCTTGATTTAAAGAAAATTTCTGAAAACCTGACTTCTCTGAGCACATAAATTTCCACTCTCTCTAGTCAATTAAAATCAACTGTAACCTCTCTTTTAATCAATAGGCAAAAAGAAGTATCAAAATTTTCTTGGATGCCACTGAACCATAAAGTTTGTTTTCCAAGCAAGCATTTTGAGGCAAGTGAAATACATGTGTCAGAGGTCAGCTTCTTTAAAAACAATTTACCTATTTCCTTCTCTCTGTCTGTAAGTGGAATAGTATTTATTCCATTAGTAAGGGCAATCTCCAAATGTAACAGGAGGAATTACTGCACTGATTGCAAGTCACATGAATGTCAATGCTGTTCATCTGTCTGAGCTTAGTCCTGCAATTAAACTTACTAATACACTAAGGATCTCATTGGCTTAGGGTCATATTCAGCACCTGCTTCTCTTCCACCATGCAAGATTGGGTACAAATTTCTACCTGGAAAAGGAATAGTCACCTCTGTGTGAAGAAGACTCAACCTGAAGAAGTTTGGTGTACTCCCTTCAGTATGAAGGTGAGAAAATGGCTAAATAAAAGTAAGGTGGGTTCTCAGGTGCATCCCTGATTTAGTCTAACTGCATTGACCTCAATAGACACGTACATGTTTACACCATCTGAGGCTCTAGCTTGTGATCTATAAGCAGAAAAAAAATTTTTCCCAACAGCCTCTTATTCAAAATTGGAGATTGCACAACTCAGTTCTGCAAACAGGCTGATGAGCTACACAATCCTTGAAGGATAAATTTACAAATTCACTGCCTTTGCTAAAAGGTGATTAATTTTTCATCCACTGTAAACTGACCAGATGTTTTGGTCCAGCTGCACAACCCCTCAATTTGGGAAGAGTTTGCCATCAGCCTTTTGATCATTTCCCTTAGAAAAGCATCTGCTCCCTGTTTTCCCCATCTTCTGCTCTTTGTCTCCACAGGCTCCCCTGAAGGCTTCCCTCAGCATGGTATTATTTTGAGCCTTGAGTCTGAGAAGGATATATGGTAATTTCATCTACTCTCAAAAACTGGTCAGGCAGGATCTGTATTCCCTGATGTAACTTCATAAAAGCCACTGGGATGTCTTCCCAAAGAGCCAGGCAGACATCTGAGTTTTCTATCCTGCTTTTCCTAATTCCATGCCTCAGATTTGTGCACACATCTATACCTATGGGACCCAGAGATATAAAATAAGAACCACCCCTTTATAGTGTCCACTGAACTCATTCCCACCAGACGAGACACCTCAACCTTGCCCATTACTTAACAAAGTGAGAGTCAGGTAAGATGCTGGAGCTGAAGTCACCCTGGTTTTGGTTCTCCAGAGGCTGAGGGCTGTGGAAACACATTCTTGTAGAGGTCCCACCTTTGGTAGCGGTTTCATTTGAAATTTTTCATAAACATTATTCTGATTATATTACGGTTATTACATCATCCTCTGAAAATGTCTCAATTAGTTCACAAACCAAATTTCAGTGCATAAATGGCAAAGTCCACTCAGGTCCCAAAGGGTAACTGAGAATTGAGAAATCCTTTAGCAGGGGAGGTTTGAGCAATACCTGAAATATAGTTGTTTGTGTTACACTGCAGCTTCTGTATTTCAGTAAGTAACCTGCATGCCTCAAAGGGGTTCAGGGGATATGTATGTATGCATTTGTGTACATATATCAGGAAGTAGCATTCTGAAGAAAATTCACTAAAAGAGGCCCAAAGTGTTCAGACAAAGCCTTTCCCTGGTAATTGTTAAGACCTTTATTGTGTCCACCATTTTTACTGTAATCGGTGGAGATGAAGATAAACTGACAATTTGTATTTTACCAGAAAGCAGAAGGAAAGTGAGGTGATTGCTTAAATTCCTGAGCAGGCTTCTGGGATAATGATATCATTGTTAGTCAGGGTACTCTGAACTCTGCAAAGACCCCTGTACAAGTTTACAGTGGGAATTCTGCAGCAAGATCCTGATCCCACCGGCAGCAATGGGAATGTTGCCACTAACTTCAAAGGAAGGAACTATGACATGAAGGCTTGTGCAAATTCAGGAAAGCTCCATACACGCCATTATAAAGTCTTGGTGCCTTAATTTAACAAATCTCTTTTTAAATCAGAGGCAAATTATAATCACTATGTACAGAGACAAATTTTATCACAGGGATGATTGAAACAAAATATGAAAGGCAAAGAAGAAAAGCCATGAAGTCCAAAAGTCTTACTAGCAAAAATTCCAGGTTCTACTTTCTGCATCATTCTTGGTTTCTTTTCAATCTCCCGCCCATCTGCTTTATCCTTGAAAAGTGTCATCAGCCTTTTGGCCACAGCTCAGTCTTTTAATGCCATTGCTGACAATGCTACACCCATATTGATGGCTGCTTTTAATTAGAATGGAGCACATGGTGAGGAATGAAATTAAGTTGTTTGGTTTCATTATGCTCACAGCATTGTGTGATCCAAGTGTCAATAAATTATCACTGCTTTTATTAAACAACAACAACTCTGTATTATCTAAATTACAAAAGGCTGCATCACATGGTTGCAAAAGAGAAATTGCATGTTAATAAGGGATGTAACAGCAATCTCTCAGGCAAGGTTGAATAGGAAAATGTTAATCATCGCATAAAGAATTACTCGTGGCATATTTTATTTCGGTCTTAGAATGAGCTATTTGCATTTGACCCCCTCAATAACATAAGTTTAAAGAACAGATAATGCCATGTGACAGAGCAATCCATTTGTAAATAGTTTATTAAAAACACATAAGTATATACTAATTAAAAGGTGCATGGATTCAGTGTCTATGACTGCCTTGGACAGATTAGTTTAAAACAAAATCATTCATCAAGCCACTGTTTTATGAATATTTTTCCATGAAGTAGTGCTGAGATGCAATTTCTGGTAAACAGAGTGATCCCATCATTAACTCTGCCATTCCAGTATGAACTGAAAGACAGCTAAAAAATACCAGCCAGTAACTCTTTTTTCCACCTTGCTCCCACTAAAATGCCATGTGGGTCCTCAGGGAGCTAGACTGTCTTGAAAGAGTGGGATTCATACAAGTGAGATGGAGTTGATCCGTGCCTTGGGACAGGACACAGGCTTTGTGCTTGCAGAGGAAAGGGCTTTGAACCAAAGAGGCAGAAGAGAAAGAGGGATACTGTCAAAAAATGCAAAAAGACAACTGGTGGCAATCTCAAAGACAAACCCTGTAAGAGCTGAGTCTATCTGAAAGTGAGAGTCTCTTTACACGTCACTATTTTCTTAAACCACTGAGATGTTTTTCTTTCTGATATCACAGTAATGGATGTTTTTTAGACTGTCTGATGAAGAGCCAGTTATGTTTAAACCAGAACACACCTATTGAAAGTTACCCATGAAACAATCCTGCATGAAACAACACTTCTGGATTTTGTACCAGGAAGCATAACCTCTTTGCCCCCAACAATCTGTAACTAAAGCAATGCAATCACTGTCTGCTGGGAGCGGATGTACATGACTTCCCTATTTTCCGAGATTAATAGATGAACAAACCTCTTTATTTACTAGCTAAATAAATAGTTTCCACAGCATTCCTTTCATGATTAGATTTTTTTTACTTAGAAGATGGTTCAAAGATCAATATACTTTAAAAAATTATTTGCATATACTACTTGATGCAATGCAAAAAATCAAAGGTCAGCTAAAATTTATATCCATATATTACTTTGGAAGAAATCTCTTTTCCAGTATCAGTTTTGAAACAATGTACTTCTCAATGAATTTACCTATTTCTTTGCTTTAAGGAACAGTGTTAACTTAATTGTTTTTCATGTAAACAACTTAAAAAAATTAGTTACAAATAAGGTGGAAGAGCACTAGAGTTAACTAGCTCACTGGGAGAGGAACTGTCCCTGGAATAAGGCTTTAAGAAATAAAAAAATGACACAATAGATTAATAAGATGTGCAATAAATGAGTTCCCATTTTCTCAGTAACATATGATTAATCAACGTAATTGCAAGCCCCACTGTGAGTAATGTAGGAGTTTAATTTGTATAAGCTTGGTGATGAAGTAAGTCGAATGAGTCTTTCACCTGTGTTCAAAGCCTTTTTTCAGACACAGGGTTAAGTATGATTGTTTCACCCTTTTCTCTCTTGGGGCACATCAAAAAAACTACCAACCAATCTGGAAAAGGTACCAGTACCTACTCAGGAGAAGGCCTCAGTGACAGATATGTCAGGGTGAGACTAAAATACTAGTTAGGACTCCTACTGACAGCCATTTGTTGGTCTAAAGTGTACAAGCCAAAAATAAAAACTGTTTCAGAGTAAATCAGTAATCAGAAAATTAATATCAAAAGATATAATAAATAAAAACCAAAGTGTGGGTTTTTTTAAACCTATCATTGAATAGACTTATCCAGAAATCAATCTGTCTGTGAGAGTATTACCCTGAAGAGGGGCAGAATTGCACATCCTAAAGACAACCATCACCAGCTAGAAACAGAATTATGCAAAACCCACACCTAGAGTATCATACATGTTATAGCCATTCAGGAGTCATAGGTCATTTCCTATAGTTTCACCAAAACTTTAAATCCATGTGGAATACAGGACTACACCCCTAGCTCTGCTTGGAAAGCTCTTCAGAAAGACACCCTAGGAAGAGACCATTCTGTTTCAGATATTGCAGAAATCGTGGTTTTGTCCAAAAAAGCAGCATAAAAATGTTATAAACAGTGTAAATATTTTTATTCTATAAGTATACATCACCAAACATCAGTGTAGAGCCTCATCCCTCATCTTCAAAAGCTGCCCCATAAGACTGGATGAACCATCCTTTCCATCTTGCATTGATATATTTTTCAATATGGTTAATTTTCTTTAGGAAAAAAAGCTACCTTGTCAGGAGCAGGGACTCAGGTCCCTCAGTGCTTTGCTTTTTCAGTGGCTGCTGTGCAAGTCCTTTGGTGGCATTAGCACTGAAGGCAGTAAACACGTGTATGTACATACACACACAAACAACTGTGGACTTGAAGTGAGTAGGAAAAAAATAAAGAAACTTGCATGGAAAATTATTAGGAGGAAAAAACTTCAAAGTCAATGTTTTCTGCCAAAGTTCAGAAAGTGCCCCAGTTCTAGCCAGCTGCTGGGCTGCTGGTTCTAAACTCCAGCACTGGGGTTGCAGCAAGCAGCCCATGATGCTCCTTCCATGGAGCAAAAAAGTGTGGACATTAATCAGAGGAATGACAGCTCTTGGCAGGTAGTGCAGCAGCACTTCCAAATGGCAATACTGACTGGAGGTTCATTACCATTTTCTTGTTCTGAGGAAAATCTCTTTAGTGGGAACACTGAAGGGAAGACAGCAGAAACAAACCCCCAAACAGAAATATTTCAGGGAAAAGTAATTGGATGAACAGTAGCTTCTGACATAAAAGCTGATATTTTTCTGCCGCTCCAGCTATATCTGGTGGTGACTGAGTTTGTGATGTTTACCCAGCTAGGCAGCAATAAGTTAGGAGCTACATTATCAGAAATGCAGGCACTACTGGCTCATACCTCAGCATGGACAGGTAATATAATTCAGAAACTCTGACAACTCAAATAATCAAAACAAGTTCTAGAGTTATCCTTGGAAAACAAGAGATCTCTCTCATCTTGAAACTTTATTAAATTTAGTAAACAGCAACATGCATCTCATGCAGATTTATAAAAAGACAACAAGCTCCCTGAGGATTAAGATAAATTCAACTAAGGGAAGAAATAATGTTATTTCATGTTCAGGCATAAAATCTGATAAAAGTTCAGGCTTCACAGATTTGTAATTGGTTGAGAAAACACCTGTAGAGAAGCCATGCTATTCATATCCAAAAGAAGAAAGTTAACTACTGAAATACACTCAGCAACTTGACTACATTAAAGCACTACCAGATCTGTTGTAATTATTTTTTCTTGTCATTTAATAAGGAAAACAAAGCTATATTAAAATAAGTTTAATCAAAGTTCGTGAATTAAAATGCTGTGCATTCTAAGCAGTCTGTGGTTTGAGATCTTTCTTTAATAAATAACAAGGAATGTGCTTGCACTTACTGTGTTTGGGCCAGCATAATTGCTATGAGGATAATTACCAGTAATTTTCCTCTTGCATTAGATCACCTGATGAAGAGGAATAACAAAAACCTTTTCTTCTCTTTGTACTTCAACACAGCAAAACAATAGCATTGAAATTCAAATCAAATGGGCAGATACAACCTCTGTGGGAGAATCAACTGATAATACATGATATTTTTAAAATAGCTCTCATAAGTGCTTATGGTAGGTTGAAGTCCAGCAAGACTGGAAAGGTACATATATGTTTATTTCTTACTTCTGTCTGAATTTAGATTTTAGAGGGCTTTCAGATGAGATTGAGCAGAGAAAAACGTTTGCCCTAGTAAGCTCCTTCTTCAGACAGGTTGAGTACATGTTTACACTGCTGCTGTTTGACACCTAACTATTCTTAAGAGGGAAAAAATCTTTGTGTCTAACTCCAGAGTGACTGCCTGGTATGTTCTTGTGCCAACTGCAGTGAAACTCAGCAAGGAAGAAAGTTAAACCGGTAGTCCAAATACTACTACTTGACAGGAAAGAGGATGGATGTAAGGGGAAAGGGTATTCTGGTAGTGAGAATTACCTGGACTCCAAACATGAGAAGCTTTCCAAGCTGGGATATTATGAGAAGCCAAATAACCTTTTGGAAAGTGCCTTCAGTGGGCCCCTTACACTTATTGCTCCTGCTCTGAATCAGTGGTGCTTAGTGCTCAGAGTATCCAGCGTCCTTCAGAGCTGCTTGGCAGAGGCAATACCTGTTTAGAGGTAGTACTACAAAAATCTGTGATGTCTTGAAAGGAAAACACTTCTTCAGAAAGCATTTTTACATACAGAGGCTTCAAACTGGCAACTCAGGAACACATGCTTGTCTTTATAGAGCCCAGAGCACCAGTGGGGGGTCAATAAAGCTCCCTTAATGAGGAATGGGTCCTGAACTGAAGCCAGCCTGGACAGATGAAAAATTTTGCAGTGATTCCAGCAAATACCAAATCAGACTTCTAGGGTTCAGGTACAGATTCCTCATGGCTGGAAAGAAGCAAGGTGAATACATCTGCAAGCAATTGTCCAACAACAACCTGGAAGCTAAGAAAGGAACTATTTTTCTACATTTCAGCTACATGGGAACAGACCCCAGAGAAAACACAAAGAACATCTCTCCTGGAAGTTATGCCAGTGTGATGTATAGAACCTCACCTGACCTGCTATTAGATGTGCTATTTCAAAGACGACTGGGTTGCTGCGGATTCTCCAGGTTCTCCCCACCGTGGCATACCCAGTTTCACCCTTAGCACCAGCTGACATGTTTAAGCACCAAGGGCAGACAATAAGAGAGGTGACAGTTGTTGGTATTTTCAGTGTACTTTACAAGGCTGAGGGTCGTGGCCCATATTTGAGCAGTAAATCAGTGATCACTTTAGTTGTCTCTTCCCAGCTCATGTGCAACGTTTAGAAATGTTGTCATTCCTGGGAATAAGCTGTAGCTCTGACTGAGCACCTGATTCCTTGTGTAAAGAATTTCCCTGCTGTGGAGGAGAAAATCGGCTTTATAAAAGTTGCTGATAGTTCAAAACCTCTCCTTGTCAGATCTGCAGCCAGGAGTGTTTCCAAGCCATTTTGCTCCAGGGAAAGAACAGATTTTTATAGAAATGCTTTTCCTCATCCAAAGTACTGAGAGGGAAAAAAAACCAAAAAACAAAAAAACAACCAAAACCAAAACAGATGGAAAAATGCAAGTAACTGATAATTAGGAGTCACAGGGCAAGAGAAAGCCAAAGCAATTTCTCCCACATCTATCAAGTGGATAAAATCCACATGTAACAAAGGAAGTAAATTAAAAGAAAAAAAAAAAGTAATTTCAAGCAATAAGGGGAAATAATGTATATATTATATCACATGACTCATAGAAGCCACGATGATATACATGGTAAGTGTATGAAATCCTGACTCTCATATTAAATATACCTCCTATATGCATGTACAAAGTTTTCAGAAATGTAACCTACATTTATTTAGTTGGCATCCAACCTGAAATTGTGTTTGACAAGTACATGAATCATGCTTGTTTAGAAACATGGCATTTGAAAGACAAGAGTAGATATTTTGCCATATTTTTTCTATCCAGCTATTGAGAATACCTAGTGAGGACCCAAATTTCAAAAAAGTGAGTATCCAGGTTAACTTCAGATTTCACTTTTATGCTTGGGGCTTAAGACTCGTGATTATCTTTTTTTTGTTTTAGAAGGTGAAAATGATCCAAGGACTAGATTTGAAAACTCTGCCTGTTCTTTTCAGTTCTACAGTTATTTGCAGATGTAGACTAGGTTACTTGGACCTAAACTACAGGTGCAATTATGGCACATAATAAGCTGGATTGGGTTCTTAAAAATGCTGCCAGCACAGAAAAGCAAGCCCATTTAAGACCAGACTCCAAATCTGACCCTTCTCCTTAGATTCTTGTGCTGGTTTTATACATAATTTCAAATGCATTTTTCATTAGCTGTTTAGCCCATAAAGGATTTGAGGTAGGAAAGGCTGGATTAGTCTGCATCAGAGTCTGATTCCAGAGTCACAGCTGGCGAAATTATGCCTGCAGACACCTTAAGATTAACAATAAACTAAATCTCCCTCAAATTCCTTTAGCCTTTGAGGAGTGGCAGGTCAAAATCTTTGCTCAGCAGCTATATCTTTCATTACTATAAACCACAGGCTATCCTAACTAATCCCCCAGAATTTGGGAATTATTCAGACTGTTACCCTTTTCAAACTGTTTTTATTTGGAAGTGAAGCTAATGCAGTCACACTAGGCATATAGGAACTTCCACATGCATGCATATCTATCTGCCTTCTAGAAATCTTTGAAGCCTTTGGCTAATATTAAAGCAATTCTGACAAGAATTTGGAAAGTAACAAGTTATTTCCTTTTTTTGATAGTTTTGTTTTGTTTGCCTGATTTTCTGCAAACAGGCTACTCAGTAGAGGGGATTCTTCAGCATTATAATCTGGGTCAAAACTTTTCGTAAGTGACAACCAACATCACTCCAGAGCTCCAGTGGGAATACCAGAGCTGGAGACCATGTCTATAGTCACAAATCAAACATTACCTCTGTTCATTTTGCAGGTGGGCTCCAGTTAACCTGAAACTTATTAATGAATGATCAAATGATTTTAAATCATGCTTATATTTCTCAGTATAAGGAAAAGAACATTTGTAATGCATTCAAAGAGCCTAAAAATAACCACTGCTTCTAAAGTGATTCTGATACTACCCAACCAGAATTGCTGTAAACAGCAGAGTAAAGAGACATTAATAAAAATTATTGCTCAATTAGCTGCTGTCAAATCTGGTTGCCAGGATGTTTGTTGCTGGAGACCAATAAATACATGTCTTATTTTCTACTGTGTATTGGACCTATTAAATTGACATTTACATTCATTTGTACCTTTATTTATAAATGTACCTTCTGTTATTGGTGGGATGGACAGGCAGGCATGTGGGAAGTACTTTTATTCGATGTCAAATTTTGCCTGCTTTCTGAAGAGCCAGAAGGCTCACAGATTGTGGATAATTCAGCAAGATGCTCCAAAGAAACCCTTTGTCATTAAAGGTTTAGCTGCAGAAGGGTGTTTTCAAAGAAGCCTATTTGTTAATATCTTCCCTTTTGTGTGAGTAACACTGAAAAGCCTTTAATGTTTAATGTCTTTGCATCTAAGGACTATTAGTCATGGTGACAAAAGCTTCATTTTCACTAAGGCCTGAGACTAGATGTGGTCAGACTTAAGTAGAGAAAACCACTACCTTCCAACAGAAGGTACCTTCCAACAACACAGAACTGTGATAGGAAATGGGGAGAAAATAAGAGGTAGACTTTTAAAAATGAATGTGTGTAGATTTAATGCTGTGATGGTCACTGTTGTACCTGGGCTTGTGTTCCTCTATAGACTACTGGGACAACTGCACATAATTTATGTGCCTCTTTCCTCCCTAGAGAGAGAGAGCTGCGATCTGAGGGCTATTGGGGTTTGACTTTTTAAAATATACTCATTTTCTATGACTTAGTATTTGAGAAAAAGTCAGAGCAGTCTCTAGCTCTTGGAGCAAAAAAATCAGTAATGATTCTTGAGGGCTCAACTCTTTATGGCTTATGAAAACTGCTCTCCATCACAAAGAGTGATGGAGATCACACAAAGATTTCTTGTGTGAAAGAAGTGGTTTTCCCAGTCTTGGATGTTTTTGAGCAAAGCAATACTTTGAAGATAGATATTTTATAGCAGTGAATGCAGATGTTCTCCATGCTCATGGATGCCTCTTTCAGGTTTAGTGTCAGGTGGACTCTTCTGAAAACTTCCTCCTGAAAAGTTGTCACACTGCCCTGCCCACAAGAAACACCACCAAAGTCATAAGCTGAGCAGATGACAGTGTCCCAGGCAGCAGAGGAACCAAAAGAAGTGGATGGTAGTGATGAATATGGCTAATACTATCCCTGCAACATTACAGAGAGAATCAAAAGGAAATCACCATTGTGTTTGGAAGTTGGATGTATACTGGTGTTTCAAGATGGTTAAACATGAGACATAGTCATGAAAGTCTGTTTCCAGCATTCATGCTTCCCACTGTAAGTGCACCCTGTTGCAACACAACACTTCAATTACCTCTCAGTTTGGGCCCAAGGGTGGATTCACAAGTAGTGAAATAAAGTAGTACTTCCATACTAAAATAAACAAAAGCAAGGACAAGGGGACAGAGGAATGAGATCTCAATTATCTGCTACTCCTAAATGCTTCCTGCTAGAACAATTTGTAAGTTGACAAACTTAATTAGCTTCTTTACCGATATTTTCCAGATGTTCAAAGTTTTGGTGGACTACTTTAAACAGATGTTTTCTATATTTAATCATATGATTGTGGCAAATTTTGAGAGTAATGAAAAGATCAATAGGCTATGAAAACTAAGCTCATCTAAGTAGCTAGTGCACAGACCAGTGCAATATGTCAATGAGCTAATCTCCAGAAAATGTAATTGTGAACTGTGATGAAGTCAAAAACGTGACAAATAACTTAGAAGCTGAAGTAAAAGAAGTAAAGGCTTGAAAGTTCAGACTTGTGCAAATGGTGTCAGTGGCAACAGACTTTATGGCTGTCAGCTTAATAAAAAATCATAGGCTTTACAATGGATCTTTGGAGAGCAATAAATTTCTCCTTTTGAGACACTGAACACTTGAGGTAGTAAATGAATAAATTAAATAAATAAAAATCTTTCCCCTGAGATGTTTGACAGTGGAAGAGACACTTGAAACCTATGTTGGAGAGAGAGGAGAGGGGGTGTGTGTGGGGTGCGTGCAGGTGACATCATCTTCTTCTGATAGGCATAATATATCCAAAAGGGCAGTATCTCACATTATTTTTTATCTTTAAGACAATGGAAGTAGAAAGAGGTGTCAGACAAGACACAACCATTTCTAAGTAAAAGCAAAAAGCTACAAGCAGTTCTGAAAAAATTTCTGGCATGAATTCCCACTTCTATTTAATGTGTCACTAATTACCATTATAATACATGTCAGTTAAAGATTAATCTACCATTATTTGCATTACTGACAAACACCAGAATGTAAAAAAACAACAATTAAGGTTCTTCTGTCTCTATTTTGAAGTCACACACACTTTAGGTCACATTGCATGGGCAGAATTCCCAAACTAAAAGGATCAGGAATGTAGATTCGAAGCCTCTACACATCAACAGGAATTTCATGTTTTCTTTCTCACCCATTATTAGCCTCTCTGAATCCTCTGTCTATCTTTCCCAGCTCACTCTTTCCAGCTTAGACTCATACCTCAAGCTGATCAAGATACATGGCATACTGAAACACATGAAGCACATTTAGACCACACAGAGAAACCTGAACTGGCTACACAGAAATTAGCCCCTGAACCAGAATTTGTAAAGGCACTGGAAAAGGTTCTTTGGAACTGCCTCAGATCCAGTGGAGCCAGAGCCATGTGAACAGAAGTGATAAAGTAGGGCAGACTACAACAGCTTGGGTCACCTCCATCATAGATCCCTCTTACTCTCCATCTTTTACAGCAATGCAAAAACAAAGTTCTGTTGTGTTCCCTCAAACTTACACAATGGAAGACAAAAATGCAGACAGTATATTGGTCTCTCAAGCATGAGCCAAGATTTAAAAAAGCACAACAAAAACCAACCCCCAAACAAACAACAACAAACAAACCTGTGGAATTTTCAGTCTTTCTGAATTCTTGTGAAGTTATAGCCTTACAAAGGTGATTGTGAAAACATTGTTTCAGGGTGTGGTGCTGCATTTCACCCTGGGAATTGGAGGGGAGGTAGGGAGGAGAGAGACACACACAAAAAGTATTTGTTTAATTTGAAAAGCCACATACATGGAAATACAAGGAAATTGAATTTTGAATAAGCTCTTGAAAAGGTCTCAATTTTCTTTTGAAAGGGTATCATAATCTCCATCAAAATTGATAGCAGTTAACAGAAAATGTTAAAAAAATTGTCTCACCTATCACTAATACAACTACTACGTTCTGAAAGCATTGTCATTTTCCAAACAAAGAGTGAACTCTCCCACCTCCTCTAGGTGAAAACAATTAACAAAACCAGAAGGCTAATGAAATGCAAATTGCCTCCATAGAAGAGTGGTTCATTTGCAATTCTTTCTCAAAACACTTCTATTAAAGAGATCTAGAAAACAAGGTCTTCCCCTACTGTACAGTCTTTGGAGAAATGGGGCTTTTTCTTATGCATACTAATATTCCTCCTAGAATCTCTGGAACACATCCACTGCAAAACTGCTTACAAGCTGGGTGATTTTATCATTATTTCAATGCACAATATAGTGTCCAGCTTTGGGAATATATCATTAGAATTTGTCAAGCAACCTTCAGATATGGCAGTCAGACCACTCCACCAAATCAAATTACACTCTTCAGAACCAAAAGTTGTGAAGCATAAGGTTAAAGAGCTGCAAGGAAAATATTATTTCACAACAAGCTACAGCAGCATGTGGGGAGTGGAAGATAGATAGGAGAAAAAATTAAGTAGAAGGTATTTGATGGCATTGCTGCTACAGCAAAAAAAATTATCCCCCTCTGAAATCTGCAGTGTGTTATCCTCTTCAAAGGAAAGCCACTAATAACTCTGAAGAACAAATCATAAATGCATTTTGCTGTGACATTACAATCAGCTAGTGGTCTTTGAAACTTGTACTCATCAACCCTTCCAAAAGGTGCAGCTATGCTGATCCAAAAGTGAAGGCCGATTTTTAAAATTTAGGATCTTCACTCTATGCTTCCTTTTACTGATATTTATGAATGTCCTGACAATCATTTAATCATGAAAGAATGGGAACAAGATCTGGTTGATTTGTCCTCTTATTCACTTCAAATACTACAGGACATGGATCCAAGGGATCACTCTTTTCAGTGTGTGTCAAAAAAAATAAAAAAAAGAAAAATGTACACACACAAAACCAGCATGAACTGTCCTGCAATGGCTTATCTGTATAGTAATTTTTTTCAATATGTTCTAGTAACAAGTCCCTTCTACAGCATAATCTGAAAAAAAAACCCGAAAACAAAAACCAAACAACAAAAATACCCAAACCATAGTTCTGTAGGACATACCTAAGAACTAGGGTCCCACAGGCTTTACCTAGACCAAAAATTGACTGTGACCACAGACAATGGACTATTAATTAGACCACCATTTGGGACAGAAACTTTACTCAGCTTCATTTACTAGAAAAGACAGCAAGAGATATTCACCCCATCCAGCATGGTCTAAGCCTGCAGATGGTGGCTATTGTGGGGAGTCCAGTTTGCAAAGAATTCCCAACACTCAATAACCAACATTCCCTGTTTGTCTTAGGAACTTCTTACTCTATGTGCATATAATACTTGGAAATGTGTGCCTATGCAAACCTACACATGTATCAAGGAACAGACATTCCCTGCCTGTGCTGCAGTTACAAGGTGCCCACTTTTACCTTGCTGCAAAACAACAGAACCATCCACACAAGCACACCCTCGGCAGACTTGGCATAACGTGATGCTCATCCCACCCTCTGCTCTCCTGGGTGCCTTAAAGGAGCTGTGCTTTGCTGAAGAGGACACCCTGTTCCACTCAGCATGATTCACCTCTACAAGTAACTGATGCTAGTCTTTTATTTTATTCTTGTGCCTACGTGTCTTGTGAAACATTTGGAGAATTTTGAGGCACTATGGAAGTGTTTAGAGCCCATTTTACCATCCTGCTGGTGCCATCTACTGCTGAATTTTAGGTCTAACAGACCTTTCAACAGAGGAGCTGGGGGTCCTACCTGCTCCTGAGAACAGTTACTGCACACACCCCTACCCCCATATAATTTTTAACACTCAAAGAGAACTGCATCACAAATTGCACTTAGTCACCTTGCTACCCAGCAGAAAAAAGCACTAAGTAAATGCCTCTAAGTCACTTAAGCGGGTAAAAGTCTTCCAGATGTGAAAACTGATTCACAAAACCAGAACTGATGGAAGATTTGCCAATAAAGCAGACCCGTAAGACCCTTTCTTCTTTTTCTAGGATGTCAGTACGCTCGACACACTTTTTTTTTTTTGTATTCCTAATGTGTTATAAATCTCAGTTGTGAGAAATCTATTTTTTTCACAGCCAGCCACGGTGACTCAGATCACTGCACTTGAACCACTGCAACACCCACCTGCAAGTGCAAGGGACAGGATGGTTTAAGTCAGCCAGTGTCATGAGGTTCAGCTACTGGGCTCTGAGCCAGGACAGCAAGAGGTCAGTGCTGGGAGCCAGGACAAGAGACAAGCATTTGCAAGCCACCACATTTGAGGATGAAAAAAAAAAAATGCAAAAAACACCCACCATAAACTAAGGCAGTTCCAGAGACAACTCCTCCTGCTCCCTAGCACTTGCAGCATGAGCCAGAGAAGGCTTCTTTACAGCCTTCCTGCCCTTCCCACCTAAAAAACCTGCTCCTCATTTCACAGGGAGGGAAGCTGCCAGAAGATCAGGCAAATTCTGTCCTAGCTGCTTCTAGACTTCTATAACATCTGTAGTTCCTAGAAAAAAACACAATCCTTCATCTTACGGACTGGGAGGGAAAAGAATTGTGTTTACAACATAAATTCTCCCTATTACTCCCCAAGGAGCTGAAGAGTGCCCTTAGAGAATGTGTTTTATGAGCCAGGAACACAGGAAAACCAGTGGGATCAAGCCAAAATTATTTCACCCTTCTGCCTATTAAATTTGCAGTCTGTCTTTGGGTGTTTTGGATGAAGCACAATATAGAGAACCAGAAGGAGCTTTGATTGTTTTAAGAACGGGATTATTTAACATGTCTGCTTAAAATAGCAGGAACTTGATTAGGCCTATAGGGCTGGAAGACCTCACATCTCATATACGACTAGAAATGCCTTCATAAAGACTTCTTCCTTAATGTAAACATTCCTGTTTGCTTTCAATCCTCTATACTCTAAAAGTCGTTCCTTGTATAAATAGAAACATTCCACCCTCCAAGAAATACAGTTCCTGAGGCCTGAATGTGCACTAAAAAAAGTGATCAAAACCCACTTGCATCAAAAACTCCCCTGTGCAGGGGACTACAGAAATCCAGTCAGCAGCACAGTTGGTCCAGGTCCTACAGTCTGTCCAGAAGCCATATTGCCAAAGATATTTACTGTGAATTTATTTGAAAATGAAACCTTTAATATCTCTCACTGGAGAGACAAAGCATCCCTACATCCTAAGGAGATGAACATTCATATCCTGTTTGCCTGTGCTTAGAGTTACACTTTGCAAGAGAAAGAACCAAATATGAAGAGGAGCTGTCTGGAGGCCAGCTGGCTTGAGAAAGCAGAAAGAAAAGCATACTCTGCTCCAGAACCTTTCTAGTGTAAAACAAGCAGGAGCATAAGCAGTGCCCTAATCCAGCAGAAATTCCCAGGTTGCTTCATTTTGGGTTGTGTTCAGCAGTCTCCACCTCCCATCCACACCCTCAGCTGTTGGCTGTTTCTCCTTATCTGTTCCCACCAGCCAAGGAGCAGAGATAGCTGAAACACCATGGCTCTGATGCCACAAATGTGTACTGCAAATGCTTGTATTTTATACATTTAAATAATCTTGCTTTGCCTGGGGCTCTGCAAACACTGCCTTAGACAATAAGGAAGTGAACATGGAACAGCAGAAATAAATTATATTGTTGACAAAGCCACCCACTATGGGCTGGTTGAGGTGGGCTGAATGATGCTGAAAACTTAATTGTCTATAAAACTAAACATCAGATACTTGAGGCTGCTTAAATTAATTTTAGAGCAACAAAAAAGATCAGCTTCCAAACAATATCCCAGTGTTTCCAACAACAGCTTTACAGCTGATACACCCTCTAGTGGCAACCAGCTTTTTCCTCTTGTAGTATCAAATCAGATGTGAATTTTTCCTTTTTCTTGCAAACACCTCTGTGCCCCGGGGGACCAGGGTTACACTATTGCAGGAGGAACATTCCTAGTGTGCTGTAGTTTACATATTGCTTTTTTTATACTGCTCTAGACTAGTTTTGCTAGAAAATATCAACAAAAAACACAAGCAGGTAACATGGAGCAAAAGGCTCAAACCCCAAAATAAAGGAAAAAGGACTACTTTGCTGCACCACACTGTAGTTATTCCAGTCCAACAGGAAGTAGCCCAGTAGGGGTCTTTTAACTAAGCCGTGCAATGTATTAAACTTTATCTCATTTTTAGATCTGAACTATGGAAGAAATATATTTATTATTCTATAACAGCTTGGTCAAGTGCTGAACCAAATGTAAACATCACAGGCAAACAGAAATGTGTCTGTCCCCTCCAGCTGCCTTTTTAACCCCATCCCTCAGAGAGCCCAGCTGACTCTCCTTCTGACCTCCTGGGCAGCCAAAGAAACTTCAGAGTCCCAGTTTCCTAAAAGGTCTGTTGTGACCCCTTAAAAAGATCTAAGACCCCTGGAAGCTTGATGGTGCAGTTGTTTCTGGGCAGCATCTCCAGAAACATTTATATGATGGAAACTTTATATATCAGAGAGGTAGTTTGTAACCTCAACATTCAACATGACCAGGAGGCACTGTACAGCCAGTCTTAGCATAAAGGTCCCCAGGAAGTAATGACATGTACAGGGATGGATCTGAAATACTACAGGATTTTGAAAAAGAAAAAAAAAACACCAAAAACATCTGTCAGCATTTCTTACATTTCACAGTCATATCCAAGTTTGGTTGCTCTTTCCTAGCCAGATCTTATCTTGCAAACCACACGCTACACTGAAGACAGTAATAAATGACTGGAGATTGAGGCATGCCTTGTATTGAGGCTTGAAATCCAAATCAGGTTATCCAGGCTGCAGTATGATGACAAATTCCAGAGAGGAGAACTGTCCCATACCCATGCTCCCTTATCAGAACACCAGAGCCGTAAACTTCAGCTCTCTATTTGATCTGAGCATCTTGATGTTAATGTACAAGGAGTCAGCTGGTCTCCAAGCAGTATAGAACCAAAACATAATGAGTTCTAAAGCTCAAACCACAAACTCTGAATTATACTCCACCTGCATTTCATAAACAGGATTATGCTGGACGTGCCTATTTTGAAATATGACCACTGCTCATACGGCTGGGCTGTCCCACTTCTGCCTCAGGCCTTGGATGTCTGCCTTCATTGGCTCTTGCTAGCTTGTTCCACCTCATCATCATCTCATGTAAAGCAATTGTCACTGGGGTTTTTCGTGACTTTTCCTTCTGCTGTGCAATGAGTATCACAAAGGTTTCTAACAGAAGTTTTTACCAGTATAAGTTTCTAATCTGGGTTTAAGAAAAAATAATTGAGAGGGCAACCTCCTTCTCTATTAGGGTTGATTTTATTCCAGCCTGTAGGACATCTCTCAATTGAAGAAAACCTTTCCCATCTGGAACGAGGGTATACATTGCAACCCTTCAGAGTGGGGCACCATTTTGCCAAGTTGCATTATTTGACCAAAATTATCCATGAAATTCTTGCTAATTGCTACAAGATTTAAAAAGGAAAATAACAGATCTCTTCAACAGGGTTCCCCTGAAGGGTTTTTGTTCAGTGCACAGTGGTGGAAGAACAATACAAAATATGCCTTGCTCACTGAGCACCAAATTACAGGGATCAATTTCTGACAGCAAAAGAAAGAAAAATATTTAAAGGTAATTATGACATTTTTCATTGTTTTCAATAAATCTAAGCCTCTAATTACCCAAACTATTTATGGGAGGGTTTAGACAAAGTGTATTACCTCTTTTTTTCCTCAGGGCTCAACAGTTGCAGGTCTTGTTTTAGTAATCCCAGATTATTCTCTCATTTTACCTGCCCCCTTGCTCCATTAACCTGTTTGCTTTCAGAGATCTGTTTATAGAAGTTTGCAGCATTTAAAATGGTGTAATGCTATTGATATAGAAATAAATTGAGCCTGTTTCTGTCTGTCATTTTGACAACGGAAGAAAACGTATATTCAGGGGCAACTATTTGTAATGCAGGATTATTCTTAAATTCCTGATTTGTTTATCATCCTTCCTTCAAATCTCCATTAATTTCAAGTGAAAGTCTGATATCCTGTTGGTTTTCTCACCAGACTGTAAGGTCTGACAATTCCATCTAGCTTCATTGCAAGGTGTGATGGGTGGTTGGGAGTGAGGGGTAGTGCTGCTGAGCAGGACCTTTCCAGAGGCACTGGTAGGAGTTACGTGTCTCATCTATTCAGTCCTGTTAGTCAGCTCTTTTCTGCAGGTGTCTTTGGCATACAGGGTCACCTCTGGAATCACACCAAAAGATTAGAGGAACTAGATTTGGCCTAGAAAGTGGGGGGCTCTCTACATTGATGCTCTCCCTGTTTGTCAAGGATTTTTCACCCCCAAGGCATCCACACTGAATGCAAGTTACTTCACATCCAAGAGTCTCTTTAGGGAACAACTGTGGCAAGGAGACAGAGGAACTAAGGGACAGCACACATCCGTATCCAGACCTTGTATGGGCAACAGGCAAATCCACCAACTGGCCTGGATGCCACAGGGTGAAAATATGTAAAATATATACCTTATAAGTAAGGCCAATAAAAGTCTTAGAGTAGCTATTGGGCTGTGCCTTTGGTTAAAATACAAACCCTATGTCACAGATTAGGCTCCAACCAAAATAAACCAGTAATCAGATTTTCAGAGATAGGGATCTGTTTTATATGGTGCTAAGCATTCTGGCCTTGATCAAGCGGATTATTTCTGAACATCTTTAAATCAATTGGAAGAGTTCCTGGATAAACCAAAACCTCATTTGTGTGCATCTGAAGGATTACTCCAATTGCATCAGCTGGTTTAATAAAAAACATTGGTTCTACCTATCAACCCTGGTTTGCTTATGTCCTTAGACCATTATGGCTATATTGCTGCTACCACTGTAACACAGTAGGGCACGTATATCTTCAATCATATGGAGCCAATTAGGTGACTCATTGACCACTGACACCCATCATTTGGATGAATGTACCTGCATAATCCTATGATTTGAACTGTCGAAGGGACAGATCTGAGGGAACAAAGTAAGAAGTTTATTCCCACCAGAAATACCATGGTTGTCTTTCACTGAGAGCCTAGTGGATTCCTAGCCTAGTGTCTACTCCCAGCAAACCTCTAGGAAGCCAAGAAGTGTCTCATACCCTACTTGTCCTGGTCCACTCAGAGGATGCTTAAATCTTACAGCTCTCAGTGCTGATGCTGGCTCAGGATGCAGCAGGTCCCAGTGGATATCCCTCCCACTCAGATAAAGAGAACTCTAGTTTTCACATGTTTTGAGTTTACCTAGGAAACCAGCCAAAACCAACTCCCTGCTCTTCACATTCAAAGGTTATTAAGGCTGCAAAGTCAAACACTCAAAATTAGGAAAAAACAATACTACAGTTTGTAGAAACATTCGGATCTGCTCTCTGTACACATGTACTATATATACAAGATCACAGGACACCTGCCTTATTGGTGCCCAAGATAAAATTGCTCTGGAGTTTCATCAGGGCTGAACATGAAAGCAAGAAAATCTCTGCTTCATTTGCTGCAACTGGGGAAGCTCTTTAGTGAATGAGGCAAAATGTTCAAGAAACGGCAGCTTTTATGAGTCACAGCAGTTGGATATTGTCTCTGCGAATTGATTCTACCCCTGTCACTGCCAATGATTCCCTTTGAGCAAAGCAGTTTATTTAAACCAAACTTTTTATAAAGCAATCATCCATTATGTTGCTCCTTTTCAGGGACACAACACACAGCCTGCGTGCTAATTTGCAGAACTGCCAAGCATTAATACAGATAAAATCAGCAGCAATTGCATCAACAAAATGGTTAGTTGTAGCCCAGAGATAGGGAGGAACTACTAATTTAAACAGATGGATAGTTTTATATGTCCTCAGTGCTCTGGGTAAGAGAAAAGAGAATCACAGGATCATGTCTGACAAGATCAATGTTTCAGAACTTATGTTTTCTTCTGCAATGAAGAAAAATTATGGTATTTACAGTGAATAGAAATCCATGTTACATTGGTCTCCAAAGGAGGCAACAGTGCAAAACTCATTTATGGGGACATAATGCACCAGTTTCTGCTAAGTTGCATGAATACTTCTTTGAAAAAGTACTTTTAAAAGTAAGAAGAAATCATTAAATCAAAGGCATGAAAAAAAGTCAGCAAAAGTAATAGCTGTTGCAAGCTGAAAAGCACTTGGTTTGGTTCACCAAACTATGGATTGTTCCTGGTTGGGCAGATATACCTATCTGTAGAAGGGGTATCCTGCATATCTGAAAACGCTGTACTCAGGGAGTTCCCACTGTCAAGCCCCAAAATGGTTATTGTATTTTTAAGATCTGGAGCAGTCTGGTCTGGTTGAAGAACTGGCAGCAGATTGCACTTGGTAACAGGTCACTAAAGGGCCTTTTCCCTGAACTAAATAATTTATTTTCTGTGGATAATTTATTCTCCTTGTTTTTCTGATCCAGTTAAAGCCACTGCAGCCAAATTAAAAAGGTATAGCTAGCTTATTTGATCTGGCAAGGGTGGTTGTTTATGGTTTTAAAATAACATTTTACTTAGTTTAACTTAAAATAAGTTTGCATTTATCTTTTTTTCATGGTTTCAAGTCCTGGACAATTTTTCAAAGAACGCTTTTAAGTTACCACCATTTCTATTCGTACCAGTATTGATCAGCCTCAGGGGAAATAAGAAGCCATTCTCTTGCATAGAACTGTAAATGCAAAATAGAATTCTGTTGAAATACATAAACCTTTTGTGTCTCACCATGATCTAAGAATTATTAGCAAAGGCGTATCCTTTAATAACTTTGAAAAATGAGCAAACTTACGACAGCTGGAAGAGGTTTTCACATACAGCTGCTACGGGAAATTTGCTGGAATTCATAATTCACATCTGAATTTAGGGACTGAATGAGATTAAACATTTTCTACTGATAGATCTTCATATTGAGAGACTGGATTCTGGCTTTTGCACAGATGTTGGACTGTCATGTATAATCTAAATTATTTTATTGGCAATTGAAAGGAAATTGTGAAGTTGCCTTACATGAGTTTCGTTTTAATTAGGTTTCCACATGCTCATTATAACAATACAGTCTTAAAGACTTTAAAATTCATATTTGTTTCCTTCACCCTCTGAAGCTATGCAATCCCATCACCCGTGTTACTTCAAGTTCATCTGGTAGAAGCAACAGTACAGCTGAACACAGGCTGACAGACTCAGACTGCATTTACAGGTAAATAAATACCTGATAAATTCCCTTTGCACAAATCTGAAAGTGTCTTCCAATTTACAGCCAAATTCTGAACTAACTGTAAAATCCACACCACTGTAAAGCTGTATGGAAGTGGGCTTGATGTGCAACCAAGCCTATAAGTTCAGCAGAGCCATGGATGAGGAGATGGCAGAAGCTGAAAAGGACTTTGGCACAAGGACTGACATGCTGCTCTCAGTTTGTTCACCTTCAGCATTTGCCCTTCCAGATCCTCATCTTTCCTCCCCATTTTCACAGCCCTGGGGCTCAAGAATGATCTGGTGGATCTCCAAAGGCATATTGAAGAGCCATGACAGTGATGGGATGAGAAATGTACAGCAAAGAGAAAAACACTTCAAAATGTCAATGGAAGTGTTGAGCAAATAAAAAAGGATGAAATGGACTGTTTTAGGGACAAACTTGCTGATGTGCTTCAGGTTAGAGAATTCGCTCTGAACTGCTCCGAGAAGCATTTTGCTGACATTAGTTGGTGGTTCTCTTCCTTCCCTCCTTATTTCTACAGGGAGAGTTGGAAATCACTAGAACTTGCACATTTCCACAATTTATGGCCTTAGAAGCAATCAAATCCACAGTGCCTTCTATGTTGGCTCAGAGCGATGATACAGAGCTCCCCATGGCCCAAAGACATACACATGCTCTAACCTTGGCTGAACCCTTCTACCATTAGTCTTGATAATTGATGGAACCCAAGGAGAAATGACTGCAGTTTAATAACATTCGATGGTTTCTGGGTGACTAGTGGTGTGTGACTAAAGCAACATTTAGGTTAGGCATTACCCAATGCTTTTCAGTGGAGGCCACAAGGGTAAAGAAAAGCAGGAAATGTGGAGGAAGAAGGTCTCATAAAAGTGGAAAATAATTTCGCCATACTCCTATTGTGAGTTTCTTTCCGATGAACATGGCATTTTCTGACTTGCTGATGTGGCAGATGACTGGCTTTGAAGAGTGTTCCTCAGGTATGAAATCATTGATTAAACCTTGCATAAATAAGAAAAGCAATTTTACATCTGTTTCCCAGGTCCAGCAGGACTTAAATCTTCTTGTCTCATTTTCTGCTGACATAAGAGCAAAGGTAGATCCAACAATAATTATGGAAAATCTTAAGGAAACTGGTTTATTAAGATCCATTATACTGGTGACCTGTTTGTAATATCTTGCAGGACCGGAGCTCAGTCATGTGAAATACTCACCCACACCCCACAAAACCTCAAGTATATCTAAGCAAAATGGCTGATATTACATTTAACTTTACACTGCCATTATTTGTAGTTCCCATATGGACATAAAAATGCAACATTGTGCATAAGAATACATCATTCAGATCACGCAGAACCGATCAGCTTTTAGTGATCTGAATTATCTTCCTCTTAAACTGTACAATGCCAAGCTAAAAAAACTATATGTGTTTTTTTCTGGAATAACCATATACTAATGGTATAGAACAAAACCCCCACATTTTTGCACTGGCAGATTCCCAAGAGATTCTCCCTATACAGGCAAATTTCCATCCTAACAGAAATGATCTGTTTCCAAAATGGAGTATCAAAGACACAGCAACCTAGGACTTGGTAATATGAAAAAATACAACTAAATATTCTGCACCAAATACATAAAGTCTAACTTTTAGCTTAAGGAAATTGACCAGTGATTGGCAGTTGTTAAGGTCCATTAACACACAGATGATAAGTTCCACTAACCAGATGCATAAGACAGTGATAACCACACATTTGAAGCAATCTACTGCAAAATTTCTGTCATCTTCAGTCTTTTACAGCTATATAACAGATATTAGGTCCTGAAAGTTGGAAGGACAACCCAAATACTATGGGAAGCTATAAAATACAGAGTTCACAACTCCCAGAAAATAGCTACATGCAACCTCAGCTATCAGAGATCAGAACGGCTTTGCTTATGCAAAGCAGAGGAGCAGAGAATACCACCAGACTTCTAATTTCCAGTAGTACTGGAGACTGTTGTTTCCCTTTCAAACTGAGACAAAATATGTCTTCATGGAAAACAAAATACAGGACCATAAGCAATGTCAGGAGATCTCATGATCAATATATTATCGTGATCTATACTGAGGAGAGCAGTGGAGTAAAATGGTACCCATGGCCAAATTTTTTAGAGCTCAGCATACAAAAATACTTAGTTGCCTTAAAAATCAGATTGCTTCTGGAGTCTAGAGGGAAGCTGATTTCTTTTGAAAATCTGTCTGTAATAATACACAAACAAGCTTGTTCTAGTAAAAGAGTCACTGCTGGCTTCATGTTTAATTTATGTGTATTTAATCATCCATGATAATACAGTGAGTCTTGTTGAGTACAAGATGTGAGATCAGGCTGCTGCCCATATGTAGAGAACAAATTCATATTAACCACAGTAACACATGTGCCTAACTTGGCTAAAACTTTTAGCCAAAATCTGGGACTTGCTAACGTATCAATATGGAAGACATATGTTCTTCACAATATAAATTATGATGGTTTTCATCATATTACTTGTGCAGTCCAGTTTATGGAGTAAAGAAGCTTAGCCAGGCTTGTTTGGACAGGTGGAAAAAGCATGAATCATAAGTGAAATTCCAATAGCTCTTGTTTGACAGGCACCTAGTTATTCTGGGCAATAGAGCTAAACTAATAGCCAAGATGAGCAAGCCTTTCCATACTGTGTCCCATCTGGAAACACAGGTGACACAACTTGTCTGTCACAGACTTGCTGTCTTTATTACACCCAATTTTAATCAGAGAAATCACAGCTTCTATAAAATAGCTGTTATAAAAATACTTGTATACACTTCACTAGACAATTATGAGCCTTCCTTACATTATTTCAGTGGTTGTGGTAAGCATTTCTCAGGCAAAGCAATTAATTAAATTAATGGTTTGAAATAAGCAGGTGCTGTGACTTGATGTTTAAAATTCCTTCTTTAAGCTATTTATATGCTGAATATTACAGTGCTGGGACAACAGATTCCCTGGGTACTATCAGGAGTGTATGTACATTTCCAGGAAATTTCTAACACTGTTTCCTTTAACCAACACTGCTTCTCCAACCTGAAGTCCAAAAGACCATTCCTCAGAAACAGCTGTTAATCCTGAAGTACTTAGAGATACCACCTGTGATTCCCATTATCTTAGATGAATAAGACCATATTGTATATGGATAAAACACATTCCATGTCACATTTGTGATTTGAAAAAACAAGCAGGGCAGTGCTTTAATTTGTTATTAACTTGAACAGGAAAATAAAATTAACACTGTGGGTACTTTTGACTCCACTTTGTCAAGAAAGGTAGGAGACAACAGTTTATCCAGCACAACACTATAGATGTTTTGGTCATTATTCAGGGCTTGCAGCAACAAATTTAAAGACCCAGAGGGGCTGTCCAGAACTCCAGTCTATATTCAACAGGAATGTGCCTATAAAAGGTCCTTCTTGTTGAAAGGCACAGCGAGATAAAATGATGACTTTTCAGTATCCTTCACTGTAGCAGCTCAGTGGATGCTTGGGCTGAGTCTGAATGGGAAAGGACACAGTGCTGTATGTGCTCTCTTCAGTGCAGATACCTTGGCAGGAGAGGCTGCAGGCAAACCACAGATCACTCTCCAGCACCAACACAGAGCTGAAAACCAGGCAGCTCAGAACAGAGACCCAGGCCCTTTGGGTGTTGCAAGCTAGATTTAGGTCTGGATGCAATGTGTTTATACTAAGCTGTCATTAATAGGAACTCTTAACCAAGACACTTTCTCTAGCTCAGATAACAGCCTTCCCTGTGCACTATTGAGAACTGCTTAGAGCTGAGCCTATGAACCTACGTGTTGTGGATCCACCACCTCTTACCTTTGCTGCTTGGGGGAGCTCCATGCAGTTCCCAGCTTCCCAGACTCGTGTTCTTCAAAACTGACATTTCTTCTTGTAGAGGCAATCAGGTAACCACAATCAGGTGTCAGCAATTAGAAGGAAGAAGGCAGGAGCTCCTTTTATTGGTCCCCAATTCTGCTCATGCTCAGCTGGGACCAGCCCTAACTGGGCACAGGTGGGCTTAACAGGACCTCCTGCCTTCCTCCTCCTGACTGGCAACACCTGATTGTGTTTACCTGGTTGCCTCTACATCTCCTCACACTACTCAGCGTTTCTTTGTTGGAGATTCAGTTCAGGGTATTAATGAAAATTAATGATATATATGATAATTATATATATATATCATATTATATATATATCATATATGATATATATATGATAATGATAATTCTGGTATAGCAGAGAGGATCAGTCTTACAGCCCTGAAGATACCTGGGTTTGCTTAGGGGTCTAGTCCATCCCCGGCATCATAGTTGAGGTAGGCAACAGCCTGAACACAAGAGGGTTAAAACCAATCTGACAAATGAGGCAAAGCATGGAAAATATGAAGACAGCTATTTGGTAGCACATTTGAACCCTAGCACAGCAATACCATCTGCAATCACTTAGAGGTGCCCCAGTAAGGCACAGCCAGGAATGCCTGGCTAATAAAGTGTCAGCAGCAGGGGGATTACGAGGGAGATTTACAAGAGTGCATGAGTTTAGTTGCTGCTGGAGACATCCGATACACTCTGTGTTTGATTCCAGGCTTTGAGACCACAATGAAATAAGCCTGCGGACTTGTGTCAAAAAGCATTTTAAAGTGAACACTTCTGTCCCACGTACCTGCAGGAGTCCTGACAACACTGCATCTCGGCACCTAGCTTGCCAGGCAAGTCTGAGGCATCTCACATCTCATCTTTTAAACACCAGCAGAGATAGGCAGAGAGACAAACTGCCTGGCTCCTTGGCTCCGAGGATAACAATCGTAAAGGAAGACCCAAGGTTAATGCCCTAATGTGACCATGAAGCTTTCTCTTTTTCTCACTCCCCACTTAAAGCTTGTGTGCAATACAGTATAAACCACCAAGTTTGGGCCAAAACTTGAAAGAGTCCTGGGGAGGTAAGAGCTGAGGATTTTTCTCAGGCCCATTTCTAATTTTTAAATAATAGTCTTAAGTAAACATACGACTGCTATTTGAATATAAATTAGATGAAGCTTGAGTAAACATATGGTAGTGAACACATCAGCCCTGGAAAGCTTGATTAGAGGAAAAAAATGCTGTTTTTCAATCTATCCCTGATGAACTTCCCAGTTATGTTTTCAAATGTGTTTTCTTTTTATGAAGGAGACAATTAGAAAGATCTGGGCAAAAACAAAGAGCAAAATATTTTCCCTTCATTGTCTAAGTCAACATAAATAAGCACTGAGCTTATTACTCACTCCCTTAGTAAATGAAAAGAGAAAACCTTTTTCTGCTTTGTTCCTGCCATACAGATGTAAAATAGGCAATAAGCTCAGCCACAGCTGTGTCACTTGTGACAAAGCTGGCCTATGGCTCCAGTGGAATCACCTATATGATAAAGCTGTGCATGTGCTGAAGTGTTTGCAGGATGAAGCTCCTCACCACCTATATATCAGGCTGCTTCTTGGCAGTTCGTCAGACTGACAGCCCAGCAGTCCAAGTGCCCTATTGAAGATGTGAGGGACTATGAAAGCAGAAAAGGAATGGGAACGAGGAATGCACTTGCCCAACCTAAGAAAGTAATTGGAGATATTGTTCACTCTGGATATTCATCAAGCCTGGAGGCTAAATTCTGGCCCCATGGGAGCTGGTGGCACACCTCCATTGATTTCAGTAAGGTCAGAATTTCACTATTGATTTATGGCATGAACTAACATGACATTTTAACAATCAGTTTTAGTAGTTGGAAGTGTTATTCATTGCAGAGGTAAAGCATTGTTTGATTTTATGTGACAGTATACCTTTAAAAACAGGCAACCTGCAAAGCAACAATAAAAAATACAGCACTTAAATTACATTATGATGAGGAATGACACCAGGGAATGAAACCAAGGAAATGTACTTTTTAATTCCTCTCATACTTTCAAAAGTCAACAATTATGAAGACAGTGTTACTGATAAATTTAAATCACCTTTCCTCAACTTTAAAGCTGTTTGTTTGCATGTTTTCTTATTTCTAGCAAAACACAGGGGCTTGTTTTTCAGTATGGACTGCACATCTTTCTGAGCAAGCATGATGATCCATCAACACACATGAGTTGTTCATGGGGTATTAAGGGACAAAGAAGAAAAAAACAGCTCTCCTATTCAAACACGTGTGGCTGAACATACACATCAATAATAGCTATAATAATATCTTTGTAAACTCTATTGTTAACTCTGTCATTCACAATAATTTCCATTTCCAGCTCCAAGTTAAAACAACATGAAGTGAATTATATAGTAGGACTTCAGAAAACTTCAAAAATTTACAAACAGCAATAAAAAAATCACTTGTTTTCTGCAAAAATTGTCTCTCTGTGGATTGAAATATGCTGCTATCATGAGCAAAAAATGCTCTAAGCAAGGACACAAAAGTATATTTACAAATAAACAATAACTGGTGTTCCTATAATAACATGTTTTGATTTCTGATTTGATTTTCTTTTGCTCTGTTTTGGTTTGAGTGGGAGTTTTTTCAAAGCGTGTATTTGTCATGAAAAATATGACTATAGAAGAAAACTGGAAGAGAGCTCCATTTGACTTCCTGGGCTACAGATCAGGACCAGAAAATATTTATCCCATAACAGTAAATAAACTTCCCCATTTCTCCATGCTCATGGTGGGTGCTGGTTTGGTTTTCAATCTTGTAGCACTTTCTTTCCAAACACTGTGAGCCACACTGAGTTCTGGCTGCTCTGTGCCTCCCAGCTCTCCAGAGCAGTTCCTGTGTGATTACAGCAGCAAGACAGAGTAGCACAGATCCAACCATCTCTCAAACATGCTCTGGCATTAGAGAAGTTCAAAGCCTCTTTTTCCTTGCATGATAAAAATCACCTGATAAAAACTCAGAGTTTCAACTGGAGAACTTGGTCTGAGGTCCACAGAGGATAATGGGGCTGAGGAATCAGACTGCCCACTGGTGTCTGTGGGTTTTGAAGGAACTGCTGGTGCAGTGTGTGATGCTTTCTTAACAAGTTTAGTTTTGAGGATTTTAACTTGCAACTCTGGACTAAGAAAAACCTGTTACAGTAATGGGGGATGATCAGGATTTTTCGTATTTCTTTTCTTAACTGAATGTTTTGATAAATTAACTTCTAAAGAAACTTAATCAGGAAAGCCAGTCCTTCGGCCTTATTTTTCAAAAGAAGTCAGCAGTGTTCACAGTTTTCCTTTTGCATGCCTGTTAGCTTTGTTTTTATAACCCCACTATCATGCTCCTGCATGTTAAGCCATTCCCGATCATCCATGCTGCATTTTGCACCAACACAAGACAAAGGATCCAGTCCTGGCAGAGACTCAGGGCTTCCTCACTCTTAATAATCACTCTCCAGCCCAATTTAGCTGTTAGTTGCCATTAAAAGCAGCCAATGATTCAGAGGCTGAAGCCCTGCAAGCATGTCAATCTTTTAAATTGTTTCTTTCTACCAAAGCAGGAGCAATTCAAAGCAGTCACAGGTATGCCTGGATTCATTAAACAGACCCGTTCTTCCAGTCCTTTAGAATTGTCATTTTGTAATTGTCTAGGAAGATTTATTGTTTCTTTCAAAACAATGAGAAAAATAAAAGCCTCGTTCAAAATCAAAAGACTTTTAATAATCAGCTCCGCAGCAAAACAAACTGTAGCCTGATCGTGCCATCTTCACTCAAGTCCTGAATTGGCATTTTAAAAAAATTTAAAAATCAGCTGCTAGTGGGTGACATCTCCATAGTTTTGATAATTAAAATGGGTTGACATTTTCCACATAAAATGCTTTTATTTCTATTTAAAATGACCCTTTGGAAAACAGCCAAAATATTTTTAGAGAAACTGAGTTTTATTTGTCAAAAATCTAAACTTTGCTATTTTTTTTCTTGCATTACCAATATGAGGAGAGAAAATAATCATATTTATTTACTATTATACTATTTACATGACCACATTCTAACTTTCGGAAATCGGTCAAGTTTGGGACATTCACCAAACATGAAACAGAAAAAGGGAAATTACCTAAACACTATCCATTTTGTGATGTGGAAGAAAAATAAGACATAAGAAGTTGAAGTGGTAAGTCCATGGCATTCTAAATCTCAGAAAACTTTTTGCGAGATTGAAAACATTTTTTCCTGAACTACACAGAATACAAAACTTTCCATAAAATTTCCTATTTGAGAGCATCTGAGATTACAATAATGTAATTTCATGTAATTGGTTATTGGTTCAGAAAGAAAGAGACCTGTGTCTGGATGCATTGTAAGCTGGCAGTTTTCTTCTGCTAAACAGAAAAGGGGAAAATACGTTATCACAGAGGCTGCTTGGTCTGGGATTTGGCACTGTCTTGGGTGCACACATCCTAATACCCATCACTGGAGTTAATGGGGTAACTGGCAGCAGGGAACTAGAAGAGGAGATACTTAGCTGCTGAGTTTTGAACCCACATGCCAAACAGTCAAGAAATGCATCCCATGCTTCCTCTATAATTCTCCAGTGCTTGACCCTCACCCAAAATCTGTTCCCCTGTACCACTTTCTGCCCTTTTCTAGGCTGGCAACCTTCTTCAGCTCTCCCAGATCACTCCACAACTACAGCATCCTCTTTGCTGTACTAGTGGGAAGAAACATGCATCTTATTCATAACTCAGTCCCTTCAGAAGATCTTTCTTCCCTCTTCATTTTTCATATCATCAAGAGCAAAAGCGAATCCTGTAGTGCCTCAGCTATGCACAAAATGAAAATCAGCCAAGCAAGTTATGTCCTACCATGGGCTGGAAAACAACCTTCACTGCCTGCAGTCCCACCCCTAGGGCCAACACCGCTCACGCCAGTCAGTAGCTCAATACTTTCACCTCTGACACCGCTGAGCAGTAGGGAAGCCCCCGCTTCCCGGCCCCTGGAGACTTTCCGACCACCCCAAGGCATTTAGGGAACATCTGTAAACTAATCCAGATTTGTTCATAAATTTTTTTGTTCAGAGTTCCCCTCTGGCCAAGGAAAGACCGAACGCAAACCCAGCTTGATGCCAGAACAAAGCCGTTCGGATGAGCCAGATTCCCAGGGGCGCAAAGCATCGGCAGCAAGCTGCAACTTTCACTATCTGATCAGACAATTTCTTAATCAGCAGAGACAGTGCTCACCGTCAGAAAAATGTCATATGAATCAGCTTTCATCTGCAGGGAACAGGTTCTGCTTTTGCAAAACTAATGGGTGTCCAGTTGTTTTCCATATTCATCGTGCTGTACAGCACTTTCTTGCTGTTCCCAGGCTCTCCCGGCCCTGGTGGCTGCAGAGGCTCAGCACGCAAATGCAATCAAGGTTTCAGCAAGGGAAAATCACAGGTAGCCAGGGCAAAATTACTCCTGTAAGTGGAAGCTGGATATTCAAGCACAGTGGGACGGTCGTGATTATAAACACCTGAACTGGTTTTTTATTTTATATATCAGGAGTAGGTATGAAAATACAACCTCGTATTTAAAAGAAAGGAGTTACTATTACCAAGTAACAGATTAGGTATTATAAGAGTAATAGATGCCAATAATAAACATCATCCATTAGAATTAGGAGTAGAAACTGTCAGTGTGATTAACATAAAATTAAGGCATGATTTCTCAGCTCCTCATGAGCTTTGCGTTTTGCTTAAGTAGTTTATGATCTACGTTTGCCTCTAATACAGTACATGTATTTGCATATCACTACCACAAGAGAGAGCTTCAGTTCTGGATGTCTCTCACAGCCGTGGTGGAGCATTCTGGCAGTTCAGTAGCCCAGTTTTTTTAACTGACACTTTTTAAGGACCATGAGGATACGAAAGCATAACATCTAATAGAGACAGCAAAGCATTCCCCTACTTTCCACAATACAGAAAACTGTCACATGCTCTGAAGCACAGGTGTTTCAGAGGCAAGTTTTCAAAACTGTGTGACATTTACAAACTGCTTCTCTGAAAACTATCCTAAAATTTATAAGCAGCCTCAAAAAGATGAGATTTAATGGGATGCTTCCAAAAGGAAGGTGTGACATCCATTTAGTTCTGTCTTTACAGACTAGGCTGCATGCTATCATTTTATATATATCCTTATATATAAAATTTGTATATAGCCACATGGAAGTATATACAGATGTATGCATACCCACTCTTTTCCCTACACCACCCCTTTCCGCTTAAACAGTTCTGGCCTGCTAAGCAGCTAGTCTCATTCCATTCAAATCCTTACCTAAGATTAATTTCTTTCATGATATCCAAAAGGACTTTAATAATAATTATTATACTGCAGTCCAGCCATCTCAAGCTCCCCACCCATCTCCTCCCTATTGTGTATTACCTTCCACTCATTTTCTCCTAGATAAAACAAACTCTTGAGGGCAGAGACCTGCTGGCTCTTCTAGTTTTCTCCTGGGTGTTGTAGAAGTAATAAGGCAATATCACACATAAAGCACAGTATTCAAATGATACTGAGTCAGATGTAAATGAGGAAAAGCAGGTCATTCAGAGTTACCTCACCGTGAAGTGTCTAGATGCATTGCATTCCTGCAGCTTCCTGGATATGGTATGTAATGAAAATGGTGAATAATCTTGTGTGTGTTATACCTTTCATCCCAAAGTGTATTCAATTACTTTACTAATTGGCTGTGCAAAGTGTCTTACATGAGAAACTCTTTGCTCATCAGCAAAATGTAGCCAGAGTGCCAGCAGGAGGACGGGGCCAGCACAATTCCCAGAAAGTCTTGAGACAAGATTGCAGGCTCTGGGGAAGGCAGAATAGAGGAGGACCATGAGGGATTTGGAGACGACATTTAACTTGATGTTTCTCTGCCCAATTTCAGTGGAACAACCATTTGACTGTGCAAGATGTGCATTTGCACCCAGTCAGCATTAAACTGATTGCATCTGATGGAGCTGATGTGATACTGGGAGTCACTGTTTCCCTTTGCACAGAAATGGGACGCCTGGGCCTGATCCTGCAACATGCTGAGCACTTACAATTTCCTTGGATTCAGCAGGACCAGCCCTAACTGGACCTATTGAAATACCACACTACATCAAGTATTAGCAAAGCTTGCTACTTGCTATAGTTATGTATCAGATTATTCTTAAAATACAGCCCCTGGATGTTTCTGAGTTATTTTTGTTATATCATTAACTTATTTTAACTAACACCTCAGAAAGCTTCCTTAAATCTGCAGTGGCATTTTACATACCTGGAAATATAAAACCAACAAAACTTCGAACTAAAATACCGAAGTACTTCATGATTCAAGTGATTTTACTCTTTGTCTTACAATCAGGGAAACTGAGGCACAGAAAGTTAAATGACCTGTACAAAACCAATCATCCGCTACAAGCACACTGTCCACCCAAGATCAACACCAGCTTTTGAAAGACATGTCTCTTCCAAACATATAGAGTGCCAATGTCTGCTTCAGAAAACATCTCCATCCATTGCTCGAGTCTTAAATACAGCAATGGGATTTTGAATAGTTAAAGGAATCAGTGCTCACAGATCTCATTTTAGCCATGGAGCCGAATATATCCTCTCATTTTATAACATGCATATGCATCTTCTAACAGGCATTGTCTATCTCTTCATCTGTACCATACTCATCAGATTACACTATCTGAAACTTCTTTTTGCCCCAAGAGATTGTAAAAGTTTCAGCATTTACTCAAAATGTTTTGTCGTGTTTTCAATTTGACAGACTCTGCAATGGCTCCAAAGATAACATGGCAGCTGCCAGTGCTTCTCATGTGTTGAGCTGAATTGTAGATACCTGTCTACAATGGCATGTTTCCTCAGTAGTTTTAGATACTCTGAAACAGAATTTTCCAGTCTTCTCAAATATGTGAGATATGGAATGGCCAGCAGCTATTCAGGTTACACAACAATGACATTTTTGAAAGCTGAGAAGAGGCAAAACAGCAGTCCTCACTGTGCACAGCCTCCAGCAGGGACCTCCTCCAAAGAGCATTTGGTTTCTTCACCTCTATATGCTGCTCAAAACCCTGAATTAGCTGTTTGTTGCTCTCACTTGCTGCTTCACCTCTTTTCTAAGCCTATGGTTTGGTTCACTCCTATGGCTCCTGCTGAACTTCCTGAGGCTTCAGCAGGAGTCCTGTGGCCTCAAGCTGAGGCTCACCAGCACAGTGCCTGGGAACAGGGTGATCAGAATATGGGATGTTAAGAGTCAGAACTTCCTGGGACATTTTCTCCTGCTTTCCATCCCAATATAGCTGCCCAGTAATTTCTCCAGCCCCTGGAAGTCCTTCTGCCATCGCTCAGAAAGGGGCTGTTTTCATTTATACATCTCTGGTGCAGGCAGTTCAGCGCAGAGGCAGAGGGCAGGGTGCAACAGTAATTTACACACCATAAACTTTTGTAGGTTTTATTCACCTCATTGGTCTGGTATTAAACAGTATCGCGTGGCAACTGTGTAAACTGGGAGCAATGGTGCTGGCTGTTGACTTGGTGCACACTCAGCCATGCAGGCATTTGCACCTCCCTTCCCCCTCCAGTTCCCATAGGAAAGGTCCCAGTAAACTGTCCTGACTTAACTGATTAGGATTGTCTGTGTGAGTTGCAGATGATCTTTTCAGAATTTGATTTTGGCCAGAAGCACAGATAACGAGTCAATCCATCTGAATAGACTTTTTTTTGCCTGTCGTGCCCTAGCTAGCACCAGGGAGCTCTTTTGTGAACTCTGAAGATATTTTAGTTTAGAAGAAATTGCACCGGATAAATGTATCTTTTTCTTTATTTTAGGCAAAGAAAGGGAAAATGTTCAAGCATTATGAAAAGCTCAGCCTTTTCTGGACCAGAAAACAACTCTAACATAGAACAGCTGCATCTGAAAACAAAGTGTTTTCAATGTTCTTGCATTGCCTCACCTGAATAATAGCATTCAGGGCTTTGTTTCAAGACTTAATTTGTTATAGGAAGTTAAAAAAAGACACACGCAATCAACCCTATGGAAACTTTTGCCTACAATAAGTGTCAAGCAGAAGGAATGTTATTGATTGCAATAGATTTACACCCATAATGAATTTGGCCAGCTGGTCAAAAGTCTAGTGGGTGTGTAAATGGGGAGGTGAAGTGGGGGATGACGTACATAGTGGTTTATCTGGAGAGCGGAGCCGCAAAATGTTGTAGTTACACTTAAGTTTTATTAAAAATGCCATTCTAACGAGCCCTAGTGGCCCCAGCACATGGAAAGTGGCTTGCTGTGTTTTGAATGGCACTGAGTAACACCCCAGGGCCTTAAATCAGTTCAAGATGTGTTGGTGGCGTCTGATGTTAAGCATGGAAGGGAAATTCAAAGCAATATAGATTTAACCTAGGGACCCTTCTTTTGCCTGATGCTTATCAATAACGCAAGCATAAGTAAGAGCCAGGAGAAATTTGGTACTGAGGCAAAGTGTTCTATGAATGTGTGATTTTATTAGTAATATTTTTACTGTGAGGTTTGAATAACCAATCTAAGCAGTAAGACATTGAAAAGTAGCCAACAAAGAGATAAAGTCAGATATTCCATCCTGTGTATTTCTGCGGACACCACTTGGTGTTCTGTGCCCAGGGAAAAATAACTGGAGGAAAAAAGAAGCAGCTGGTTTTATACAAAGCAAATGGAGAAAGAAGCAGCAGCAGCCGTGGAGCAGGCAGAAAAATCCTGCTCCACATCCCAAGCCAGAGAGATGGCTGAGTGACTTGCTGCACTGTCCCAGCTAACTACAGAGGATGATGAAGATAAGGAAAAAAATGAGAAAAATGTGAAAATACTACTAATCTCAACTATAAGGAACTCGCATATTTCTTTGCGTTTAAATGCAATGCCTCGCTAAGAAATTTAAGTGGTGTGTCCATGTCAGGAAGCGTGGATGAGCTCTGTGTGGATCCAGGACTGTGTTTCCAAACCTTGTCATAACTGGCACTTCTACAAGAATGTCTCAGTGCCTCACCTGTTTTGATGGGACAGTGAAAATTATGGTTTCAGAGGTATTACTAATGCCAAGAAGGATTTGCCAGGTATTTGGATTTCACACAAGCTGCACATATTTGCCACGTACCAGAATCAAATCTTTGCGTTGCAGGCTCTGGGATGAAAACCAGAAGACTGAGGTGCACCTCTAGAGCCATATGGATGGCATGATGAGCTTGGATGGTTTAATTTGTCAACGGCCATAATGACAGCAAGAATTTGATATCTACTGAAACCCTGAATGTCTTTTCCTCTCTCTCTATGTGATCTGGAGACAGACAGCCATTGAGTTGTGGATAGCAATCACTAACTTATGAGATGCAATTAGAAGGGAACCCCAAGAGCCACCTGATGAAATGCCAAGGACTTGGCACAAATACCTCTGGTGATACAAAGGAGTCTTAAACTCCTACCTTAAGCATTGCTTGCTTCCTTCCCACACTGACAGCTTTAGCAACAATGTAACTTGGAGTGTCTAATTATAGGATAATTATTGTTGTTGCTTTTGTAAAGGTCAGTCAGTAGAAGCTAGGACCCAAAGGGAATAGAGACAAAGGAAGATGAAGAAGGAAGTGGGACTTTTTGACCAAGTAGAAACAGAGAGGGAGATATGGCCACTCTCTGTGACTAGACCACAATTTGTAGTCATGTAACATTTATTGGTTTGTGCTCACGACTAAAGGACAATGCTCACCTTGTGTAAATGTGATCTAAGATTCAGGCCCTGTCTCCTACCTTTCTCCATACCTACAATGCCAAAGAATGAAGCCAGTGTGGTGATATGGCCAGTTAGTGTTCAGATAAGTGATTGTAACTGAAGCTGTCTGCTCTTCTTTCTTCCTCTCCTACTCTGCTTCTAGGCTGCCTCAATACAAAGGGGTAGATCTTCTGCAGTCCTAAGTAGTAAATAATAAATACGTAAACAAACAAACAAACAAACAAGTATGTAGAAATACTAGTCTACATCCACCTCAGGAGCTTCAGATTTCACCAGGAGGAAACACGAAGCAAAACTGCAATTAGCAAAAAGGAATACTTGAACTCAGGTAATCATCAGGACAGAAGTAAGAGATACTCATTGTTTGAAATCTTCCCTATTGTATGAATAATTTCTTGATCCTGGAATGAAAAATAATTTATTTGATGGCTATAACAAAATCATAAATTGGCAGCAACACTGTTGTCAGGAATTTTTGAACTTGTCCTGTGCAAGTGGGATAGGCACACCTAATTTTTTTTTGTAAGACTTCAAAGAAAATAGGTCAAAATTCCTCACTGCAATTAGTTTAACTTAATATACACATCTTTGATCTGTTAAAATATAATTATACTTTTCTAAATTATACTAATTTCATGAAAACTGGCAAGATATGAAAGTATGGATGGATCTGAACCTAACTGATGTTCTCCAGGGAATTGCCATGTTATAGGCTTGTGAGGTGACAACTGGAATAAGCCCATCACTGATGAGCCAATGCAACTTGTCTTTACTCATACAACATTCTTTTATCATTTCTGTAACTTCCACACCAGGAGGATGAAAAAGCTTAAAAAAAAAAAAGTTGATTTTAGATTTGTCAAAAACAGGTTGAACATTACTTTAGCTTGAATCCATCTGTACTATTTTAGCACCCTGTAGGAACTGTTTCCTAAACACAGAGCAAGTTCAGGTCACGGTCACAGAATACTTGTCTGAGTAGATGATTTCAGAACACTGTGGGAATTAAAATTAAGAAGAATTATCAGATAAATCAGACATAAATCCTATCCCCATTTTTGTCCTGCTCAGGCATTCTAAACTTTATTCCTAATTCCAACTGCATTTCTAAGGACATGCTTAACCTTCAGCATTGGAATATATTGCACCAGTAAAGAGAAAAGTTATCACCATAAAATGAAGAGAAAGAAAAGCTTCCAAGTTAAAATTTTAGGGGATACAATGACTCAAGGGAGGAGGAACAAGAGTTTTGGATAGACTGGTCAAGCCAAGGAGAGAAAGACTTATTTTCAACTCTCATGATTCATGGGAAAAGTACAGGAATGAGACCTAGAACGGAGAAATAAAGTAAATAAGCAAAGTAAGAAGAAGATAAACCATGGGGATTCAAACTCTATGTGAGGTACAAGTGTCCTCATGTTCAAATATAAGAAGTTCTTTAGCAAAAGATGATAAATGTTTGTATTTGGAAAAGGTTTTTACAAATAAAAGATATTTACAGATGTGATCTTATAGACAAAACTGTAGGGGACAGAGATCATAACCTATGTTTGGCATTTCTGAGTCCACTTCACTGTTCTCTTTTGGTATCCCTGTACGTATGTGTTTAAGGAGGGAAAGAGAAAGAGTAAAAGATCCAGGTAAACAAGCACATTGTGCAACACTGCATCTGGAAAACTGTGTCAGCCTTTAACTTGTTTAACTGGCCCTCCTATGGCAGTAACACATCATTACTGCTTTCCGGTGTTTATTAATGTCATTTTTATGGTTTATTTGTAGCAAGGTTCAAATTCCATGCAAATAGATGTTAAAAAAAAATCTTGAATTTCATAGCTTTCATTATTATATATTGAAACAAGTAGATTGTATTGAATATGGTTGGAGCAGAGAAAGAGGCTAATGGAGCAGCATTTGTAAGAGATTTGTGGTCTTACACAGGAATCCCTACCTCACCAAAGTCCCTGAAATCCTGTAGCTTCCAAAATAAACATTCCAGTTAAATATGCCATTTCATACTAAAGACGCTCAGTTCTGCTGCACTCAGGATTTTTCTCTGTGCCAAAATGGTCAACACACTCCAGAAAATTGGAGATTCATTCCCAAGCATGGTCAAATGTCCAGGACTTCTCAGAATTAGTAGTCATCAATCCTTTAATAATAGTATTCAGGGCAAGACTGTCATTCCCAAGCCACTCCTGGCCTGCCAGCACAGACAGACAGCAGCACTCAGTACTGTGATCCTTCTGTTCCCTCCAAGGGAAAGGATGCAGAATCCTCAGGCATCCCAAATGACTAAGCACACACCAAAAAAGGAAAACCAGTTAGTCATGAAACTGAGAGAGCAATCATTTACTGCATAGTAAGAAAACTGATCTTCTACCCTCAAAATTAATATCCAAGCCCTGTGGAGTGCCAATAGGAAGCTCTCAGGCAGGTTTTGTTGTTGTGTTTTTTGTGGCTTTTTGTTTTGTTCATTTTTGTTTTGATTTTTGTTTGGTTTTGTTTGTTTGTTTTTGGTGTTTTTTGGTGGGTTTTTTTTCCCTCTTACAGAGTCAAAATATGAATATGTCAATGTCATCTTCTTCATGGAAATCAGTACAAGAAGTTAACTCCAAGGATGCTCTTTCCTCTACAGGAATACAAAATGAAGAGTTGAAAGAAATTTCTAATTGGTTTAATTTGAAGCAATGTATTCTGTGAGTTCTCAAAAAATCTAGGGGAGGATACTGAGACTTTTTTTTATCCAGATGAATCCAAACATAATTTCAGTTATAAGCTCTGAGTCCTGACCATGGTCTGGCTTCATAAATAAAAACCAAGCCTTAAAGTGGGAAGTGGTTAGGAGAGGATTAAGCAGGTAACACTTGCTACTGGTATGAAGCTTCATCATTGCATCCCTGAGGGACAGTCTTCATGCAAAACTTGTTTCTCTTTTTATTCTTCTCATTGCAGTTAAAGAAGGGGCAATATATTTATAGAGTTTTCTTTACAGGTAGAACAGTCTGTAGCACTGGTTATGGGCATCAAGACTTAATTGAGACAGGAAAGGGGAACCAAATGGGCAAATGGGTAGGACAGCACTAAGACTATAAGCTGACTTCTAGGAAGCCATCTTCTTTCTGTTTTCATAGCTCATCTTATTCAGAAGACTTGGAATTCTACAGGTGTAACTGTGGGATGAAGGATTCCCAGTAGTCTAGAGCACAGTTTGAAAATTCAGCAGAGAAATTTGCCACATCCTAAAAATCTTAGTTAGCTGGGAATTTTGGTTTAGCAATTAGTAATCTATTTTAGAGCTTCTTCTTTTAGAAACTTACTTCACATTTACAAGCTCATTACAATCTCAGGACCTCAATATAGGAAAAGAGCTAATTCTGGGCTAGAACCTAATACTGACAGAGATCTGCCAACATGACTGTAAGAGACATATCTTTAGACTGAAAGCTATCAAGTCTGGAAAGTGAAAGTATTATATTTTGTTAAGACATATTCAATGAAAATAGTCAATTTCCCTTTCTGGGTTACCTGAAATATCTTTGAACCTGCAGATCTTCACATATTGCTTCCCCTCTGTCTCCAGTGCAAGAGGTGCTCCTGCTGGCAGGGAGAAGATGCACTTTGACCTCATGGTAGCTGAATATATGACTTAGGATCAGGTTTCTCCTATTGTTTCTCATTAAGAAATCAAGTTTCTGTGTCTATCAATATTCTCTGTACTTCTTCCCAGTTACCTGCCAGGTCACTCAACAGAATACTTAAGTGTAGCAAGCAAAAAGATATGAATGCAGGCAATGCTGAGGATTTTCACTCACATATGTTTATTCTCACCTGCTCTGTCTGAAGGCTGCCTGATTCCTAAAGCAGAGATTTATAACTACTCACTTGCTCACAGATGAGCACAGGAGGTTCACAGAAGCTGTGTTAAAAGTACTGAGGGAAAGAAGCCAAGCATGCTGTAAGGCACAGTCCTGGCTGTGGAGGCAAGATGACCTACGTATGTATCCTTTTCTTAGGATGAAATAGTGCTAGAATTCCTCCCAGATCATGCTTCATTCCATCAGCAGCCATGCTGACTTCACTGTGACTATTCAGTCTGGTTATTGTCTGGCCCTAATTCCTTTGCTGCTTAATTTAGGGATGGTAAAGAGACTTAGTCAAAATATCTAAAAGCCCTAGACAGTTACTACCAATTGCAACAGAAAAACTTTGCAAAAGTAGACCAATCTGGCCCTGTTAGCCCTTGCCAGCCAATGTTTTGGCTCTGGATATTTTTAAAGTTCTTTTCTTGTCACTCTAAATCAGATGATTCACACTGGTAACATGTTGTATCGCTTATCCTGTAATGCAATCTAATAAAACCCTGCTTAAAACCGTTTTCCTTAAAGAACCAGAAGAATTTGTTCCTTGCAGAATCAAACCTGTGTTCTTAATAAAGGCAGATTGAATAAAACAAGCCCTGTGAAGTAAAGGGACTAATTTAACAGCTAGCTGATGAAAATCTGTGGCTAGCTTCCCCTTCCCCCTCCCTTACCCCTTGCATGAGAACAGATGGTTTAACACAAGTTTTGAATGCAAAGTTAATTAAAAAAAAAACCATTCTTCTTACAAACCTTGGGCTAAGACTTTAAAAGTTCTCTGCTAAATCAGAATACCAATGCTCTTATTTTGAGCTCTGCAACAAGGAAACAGACTCATTAATGTTCTGCAATTATTGAAGTAGAGTGATGGTCATGGATTAGCCCTTGAATCGAGCACGGCAGGCTCCCTTGGCAGCTAGACATCAGAATGGAATTTGAAAACCTCTGATTTGTTCCCTTTTCTCTAGTGCTCTTAATCTGGTGCTGGAAGCAGGTACAGTCACCTTGATGACAATGCCCCCAGGGGGAAGAAAACATTCACAATGCGAGATCATTTCCCATAACAAGAACAACAACAATTTACTACGTGTATGGATTTGATTTTAATGGACTATGAAAAAAAAACCCAACCCAAATTATTTCATCTTGGGTTAGAATGTATCTATTTCTGGGATAGGAGGTAATAGTTAATGACAGGAACCTTGTGTAACAATCAGCACAGGACGTGAGAAAATAAATATTAAATTTGTTCCCAGTATTGCTGCAAGCTCCTGCCCCAAAGAGCTTCCAGTCAAAAAGTCATTTTAAATAACTGGGAGGAGTTTGGGGTAAATGCAAAGTAATTACCTGAATTAGAATAATCTTGGCTTAATGCATTTAATACTTTCACACTTCAAACAGCAGAAGATCTTCAAACAAACAAGTGCACCTGGGAAATACCTCACATTTGCAACCAAAGCATCTCCCAGCCTGGATCCTGGAGAATAAGTCCAGATGACAAGTCACTCCTAAAGACTCAAAAATGTTTACTTCTGTCATTTTCTTTATCCAGCTTTCTACCCAAAAACTGATTCAATCCGAACATCCTTCGTACCAGATCTTAAGAAATGAGAAATTCACATGCCTACAGGGATTCCTTCTGATTATAACAGAAGTTCAAATTTATAATGAATTTTAATAGGATCAGGCAATTCTGATCTTGTAAGGATGCTAATCAAAATAGGATCAAAACTAGTAGTTAGTGAAGTGACTCTTCAGTCCTTGAAGAATAACTTGGAGAGAGATCTAATTAGCTACGGGGAGGCAGAGCCCTTCTGGTTACCTTATCCATTTTTTGTCATATCTTTTACAAGCTCCGATACTCAAAAACTGAAACAGACACTGAACATTTGTTTCACAAATTGCATATATGAAACAGAAAAATTCAGTCATCAATATGTAGGCTACAAATAGAACACATAACTCCAGACCTGGGTTTGTTGTTGTTGAGTTGTGAGGGTTTTTTTAAGTCAGTCTTTGATTTTTGCCCCACTGCTTGATCATGGATTGCAAAACCCCAGGAGCAATTAATTGCAGAGACAAACTCTTACCCTATTACAGTCTAATTCCTTAATAGCATCCTTGAATCAAAGAGATGTCTAATCATTATCACACACACCTGTGATTAATAGCTCCCACAATCAATTACAGATGCAAACATGCAGGAGCAGATTTGGCCCATAATGTGAATGGATTAAAGGTACCATGTATGTGACCAAGTGTTCAGTCTAGTTACCACTAAGTACTGGCATTTTATGAAGCCAAAGTTTTTTATGGTTTATCCTGAACTGAGCAGACTAGTGAACAGCTTTAAAGAGACTACTAAACAGATCTACAGATGATGGCATAAATATTGTCAATAACATTATACCCCTCCAGCTCAGGTGTGGCTGATATTCTATCTGATGTTTTAATTGGCACAAGGACTCATGGTAATCATGGCTTATTGGAACCAGAGGAAGTCTTTTGACTTCCCGTCTATTTTTTTCCATCTTCATTGTTCCTCAAGTGATTTTTCTCCATACAGTAGCAACTGGTAGGGCTTCTGATGGGCTGTGGTGAAGAACAAAATGATTACATAAAAAACCCATTGGGCATATCAACAGTGTAGTAATTAGGACTAAGTTGGTAGCTGGAAAGCAAAATGGGGTAAAGCATTGTAAACATCTTCAACATGAGCAAGGGGTAAGTGGGAGCTGTCTTGTCTTTTCTTTCTCTTTTTTTCTTCCTCACCTGAACTCCTCATTATGTACTTTCCATGTTGTTGAGACTAAAGCTCAGGGACTTCCCACCAAAACCACAAAATTGTCAGCCAGACTCGTCAGATTACAGTGAACCTGTCAACTAACACAGGCTTACCTGAAATTTACAAAAAAACTTAAATTCTAGTTAAGTTTCACATGATTAAATGTGAATCTTAGGCAAAGAAGTTTCTCCCAGCTCCAGCTACTGTGAAATATCCCTTCTCTCCAGCTCCCAGTAAGCCAGAGCATGTGGCAGTAAGGTGCTACTGGGGAATAAGTCTCTGTCTCTTAAGACACAAGTCTCTCAGCCACCTTAATGTCTCAAGATCTGATCTTGCATCATACAGTCATTCTCCTAAACTGCTTCATCAGATATTCAGAACCACAGAGGAACGAAAAGGATTTTCAACATCACTGACAGTGCAGGTTCATATGTGCCTCTCTAATGCTGGGTCTTGCATTGCTAATCCCATTTTATACAGGGCAAATTATTACCACAAATGTTAGCTGTGGGCTCTGCCTCACCTGTACTGGTCTCCACTGTCTCAGGAAGCGTTGTTCTTGTTGGAAACTGTGACAGGCTTAAGTGCAACTCAGCTGTGATGCAGCAAGTTGTCTCCAGCTCCGCACCTCCTTAAATGTTCAAAACACAGGCAGAAAAAGTAAAATGTGTGCAGATACGATGTCTTCACACAGAGAAATGCATTCATTGTAAGAAAGTCATACAGCATTGGTGGCTGTAGAAGTTGTTCTAGTTTGTTCTCCAGGCAGCAGTATTAATGACTGAACAGTATAAATGAAGGGCCCTCTTTTCAGCAAGTTTTCTTTTCACCGATTCATAATTACTAAGGAAATGGTTGAATCAGCTAGAATAAAGTAGCGAGTCATTGTGGACCTTCATCTTTTATTAGATACCTCCTGACAGACCCAATTGGAGCAACAAAACAGAGGTGTTGCACCCTTTCCCCACCAGCGAGGGGTTGTTCAGAGCTTGGGTTCTTGTTTTGGCCTGTGATAGAAGCTACACATAACACAGGGCAGCTGTGAAATATAGACCCCAAGCCAAAGTCTGATTTATGAAAACCTCATTCAGAGCAGTCCGTACGTAATGTTTTGGGCTGGAGCCATCTTTACCCAGAACTGGCACCAAATGCCTCTTAAATGTTCCATAAGAATTTGGTTTCTTTTTTCCCCTTGTTTTGTGTTCCGTTTTTTCTTGCTGACTTTCCATATTTATGCTGTCTCTGCATATCCTCCCTTTAAGAGGAAATGGAAATGCTGAAATATCCTTAAAGAGGCTTTGTTTTGCTTTGATCATTAAGGTATTTCAAGCTCAGACAGTAGAGAAAATACTGAAAACTTCACAAAGCAGCTTATAAGACAAGACAAAACCCCACTTCTTCCTCAAAGGTATCCTTATTATGACTATGGTTTGATTCCTGGCAACATGGAAAATGCAAGGCTACTTAAAAGTTAAATGTTTTAGAAAATACCCAGGTTTAATTGAAGCTCTGAACAAAATACCCAGCATGTGGGTTCAGACACAGAATAAACCCACAATTATCACACTCAAATCAATATTTGTCCCTCCCAGAACGTGGCATCACTCTATGCTTTGGGAACGAGAGACAAAGAGACTAGACTCTCCACAAAACCAAGACTATCTGCTGTTAACATTGTTAGGAGGTGAAAGAAATAGTGAAGAAACTGTGGTTTCAGTGTTTGGGGGGAGAAAATCCTCCCTCACCTCTAATTAGAGTCCACAAACATTTTTCTCTACTTGTGGATTGCCAGTCCTCTGCTGGGCAGTACACAGCACTAATGGACCTCCCATTAAGGGCATTTACACCATGAAATCAGAAGCCAATGGATTGTTATTCACTCATCCTAAAGAGACTGAGTAGTGTGCAGCCTGCTTCCGAAGCAGAGCAGGGTGCCTGGTTCCTCTTGTGGATCCATATTGACCTCTGAAGTACACAATTTCAAGTTTGAATAACTTGAAAATCATTTCCTTTTCCTTGCCATCATATCCCTGGACAGATGATCTCTGAGAATGCTGATGCTTGCTTGATTCTGTGTACAAGAAGGCAAAAGAGGGCATCTCTTTCTCTCTTTCTTGGCATATACAAAGCATTTGGCCAGTTTCCCCCAAAAGCCTGGTTTGGCACCTGAACACCTTTTTCAGAGAAAGATGGGTGAAGTTTCTATGAATCTGAAAATGTGACTGAAAACAAAAATGAGTGCAGAATTGTGCACTTGTCAATTGGCTTTAGTGCTTCTAGAGTGCTGTCTTATATAGGAAAAATAGGAATAAATCCTGGCTTCTGTGTACATATGCATGCAAAGTTAAAGCTCCACGACAATGCACTTTAGTGTTTGGCCTTTCCTTTAATCCTTCCTAGAAAGTCAGTAATTTTGCTACGGCACGTGGAATGTATAATGGTGTCAGTACAGAAGCTTTGTTTCATCTTAAAGAAAGTTCATGTTGTAAACAATGATCAAAAGAAAGCACAAACAAGCAAGAGTAGCTGTGTGGAAAATGCAATGCTCGTTGGTGTGTTCACTGCCCTCAGCCCCCAGTGCTCTCCTGTCATAGGTGGCCTGTAATTTTCAGACACTTTAGGAAATGATGATGAATCATAATGTTTTCTGAATCTCAGAGGGGGGAAAAAACCCCACACCAGAACAGTAGGAGCCTACAGTAGCATTTCCTGGTTAAATATATGTTTGCAGCAAAACATGAAGTGCTGTGTTTAATGAACAGCTGCAATTTACTTATCTTTAAATGGATCACTTGAAATGCATGCTGGAAAGTACCTTTCACCAAACTGCCCATTAGAAGTGAACTACAAAGAAAATGAATTGTATATGGGAAGCATTTCTTATCCCTGTGAGTGCAATACATTGCCTGCAGAGGCTTTTTTTTTCTTTTTTAAGTAGAGTACATATAACAATGCCTTTTAAAATTCTGATAAAATTAACATGTTTTATTTTCTGCTTGCTACAAGAAGGTTGACTAACACTTTATACAATGGTAATATGATGAGTACAGGCACAAACATACAAATTAAATGCTTAAAATAATAGGTGAGATTTCCAGTTAAGTATCTCATCCTACTCCATTCTTTTACTATAAAACAATTAACTCTGCCTTTATGGGACAACTGGAAAAGAGTGTGTTCATTTACACTCAATGCACCAAATGAGTCTTTGATACTTTCAGTGGAACAAACTGGAATATTTAGTGGCTTTCCTTTGCTTTTTGGGAGAAGGAGGGCAGGATCTGGATCATATTTATTAAGGTTTGCTCTTGCTGAACACAGCACAGGCAGTCAGTACTTAGTTAGAAGTGGATTATGACAGTCCATTTTTTATTGGTACTTTGCCATCATGAAATGTTCTAATGTGCCATTTCCCTTTCAGCTCACTATGGTCCTGGCTCTAATGTCACTAATGGTAACAACAGAGGGGGCTGAACTACCTTTGGAGACTGCAGAGGTCATCCCCATAGCTACTGGTAGGGGAGCCCACAGTTCCCACACAGCTGAAAGATGGTTTGATGTAAGGCATGGCTCAAGAGGAGATTTCTGGTGGGAAGTCTGAAACACAGCAAATGCCTGGTGAGGAGGGTCTGAAAAAAAACCCCCACAACAACAAAAAACCCAAAAACCAACAAAAAAAAAAACCCACTGCTTTTTTACCAGACAGCTGAGTTCCCATCTCAGAATGTTCTGCTCACATGCATTTCTCTCGGGGTTCTTTGCACATACAGTAAGTGTTATCAAAGCATTGCTGTCTTGATACCACTAAATGAAACAAAACAGTTTTTTTTTCATGTGCTTTAGGTCTTTAATTTAAGCTATTCATTTCAGGCCTTCTGGCTGCCCCAAGTAGAGGTGTATGCATTTGGCTCCGTAGCCAGTACAAATAAAACAAATAATGAAAAAAAAAATTCTGATTTACTCAATTAAATCTACAAAGCTGTTAGAGCTGCTTACTATTAAAAGATTACATTCAAGCATTAGCCTGGCATTGTCTCTGTGATGGCACCAGAAGCAGACACACACACCAGACAAGAACATTCTTTCCTCCCTGTACATTCTTTTCAAGAAACAACTATTATCCCTGTGACTCATGGACAGTTAAACTGCCATCACCATCTCAAGGAATAAAGCAACAGTATCTGTTGTTGGCCTTGACTGGATCCATTAAGCTCATAGGGATGTGTCCTAATCAGTGATGATGGCCAAGTTGAATTAAGTTCCATTTGACATCCCTTTGGATGCTTCTCCAAACTTTATATGACTTTCTTGGCACGGTAAAGCTAACAAAAACGGTTTTCTTAATGACATTTTTATTATAATTTTAGTTCTGGATGGGGATGGGCATGAGAGTGAGTACAACCTTCCACTGCATGCATTGGCACTCCTGCTTCTAGAAGCTTTAAAAGAAGGTTAAAGGACAACCATGGGAAACTTCGAGAAAAGACAGGAAGGAAAACACGAATTTTGCTTCACATTTTGGCCAAAAGATCATTTGGGGGGCAAAGGGAATAGCTGCCTTATTTTATCTGAACTGACCTCTCATCTGCTACTCGAGCCTCTCTAGTTTTCCTCCTCACTAGGAAACAGCTTGGCTATGGCCACCGCTTGACTGGTAAAGTCAGGGTCAATTTTTTCCATCTGGGCTGCATTAAGTGTATTCCATTTGCTCATCTCCCTTCCCCCAAACCACCCTTGTTCCTCCCTTCTGATGCTGATGTGCTGCCAGGCATGTTCCATTTCACCCGCAGCCAAAAGGCAGCTCCAGTAGGATCTCATTAATTCACACTAATGATGGGGAATTTGGCAAATTAGTGAACTGACTTGATCTTGCCATTATTAATAGCTTTGCCATTGACTTCAGGCAGAACCAGACTGAGTCCCCTGAATCAATAGCTCTCCTCGGACACCAGAAGAGATTATGTTTTATTAAATAGATTGATTTTTGTTTGGATTATTAAAGTGTAGTGTTATGCTGGTGCATTCTACAGGAAAAGCAATGAAGTTTAATTAATGTGATGGCTCACAACAGCTTTTCAGCTATTAAATCTCTATAGAAAGGAAATGAAAGCAAAAAAGATGATGTTTTCTTCCCAGTTAGGAGAATGCAGGAACTTGCACACTGAGAGTCACTGTATATTTGTTTGACCATCAAAAGGTTTAGCCCAGCAAGGATTTAGCTGATGGGATTCTGCCAGAGATTTCTGTGTGACTGGGGTGAATTCCTTATTCTTTTTGTCCTTGAGTTGCCTTCTGGAGAAAGAAGATATTCTTTCCTCTCTACTGTGCTTTCTATGTACTGTCTATGTCACTTGGCTGATGTTATCTTAAAATCTAGACCGAAAGAACTCTGTTTTGGGTATGAGGACGCTCTCCAAGCAATAACAAAGAGAAATGAGTGATCAACTGGTCGTTTTCTGTCATCTTTTCTCATCTGTAATAGGTTATGTCTGAGCTTCCAGTCCAGCCATAAAACAGTCACATCAGCCCGGGGAATGACTGATGTTACTCTGTCAGTGCAAGCTTAGCAACCCCCAGTGACTTTTACACTATCACGATGTCTCAAAGAAGCAAGCTTCAGCTGAAGGTCTGGAGGAGTGAAAATCACTTTTTGGTTCTCAAGGTTGTTATTCTAATTTACAAAGAGCAAAGCAAATAAACATACAGGCCTATTCCCTTAAAAAGCACTAAAGGAGACTAGATTCTCCCTTTGGTGCTTTCCCTCCTAGAGGCAATGCATAACCAACTTTTTTGTCTTCTCAACATTTTAATCTAATAAGCCAGACCATGAACCAGAGCAGCTGTAGCAGACAGCTTACCTACTGCCAACTTTGGGGTGCGGGGCGAGGCAGACAGCTGGAGGCAGTAACGTCTTGAATCACCTCCATCAAGCAGTGCCTGGGTGCTACCAAGGAAGAAATGAGAGTAGGGTGAGACTAACACTGCAGTTGAAATAAATCCTCTTTTTCCACCTCTCTCCAGCAAGACTGCTTATTTTGTGGGCCTGAACTAGTCAGTGGGAGCCGGAATCCACCTTGTTGCTATTCCAGCTGCACAAGATGGGAAAGAAGCTACTGATTCTTCAGACATGTTATTGACAATCAACATCCTCTGAGCTTGGAGGACTTCTTTCTCTGTATTCCTCCTGACTTTTGTTGCTGTTCCTGCAATAAGCAGGGACCTAAGCCTGTCCTCTGAGAGACTGGAAAGGCAATGCTAATTCCTAGCTCCCAGAAGCAAACTACATCCCTTAAAGACAGTGTATTGGGGTTTCTGGGCAGATATTTTTTTCCTCCGTGGCAACATAATCACATGATGCTTCCTAGGAGCTTCTCTTCTTTATGTTCTTGCTGTTCTGGACAGAAAAGTGCTTGCACAGAAACAGCTTTATGGGCAGTTTCTTATCTCCTACAACATACATAATCTTTCAGTTGAAGAGCATACTACATAAACCCCTTACAGTTATCAGACTCTCACAGTTGCCCATTTCCAACCAGGACTGAAGGAACAACTGTCCCTTACTTCACATTATAACCTGCCAACACTGCTTATAATATGTTCAGGATACTTGTTCACATGGCCTCAAAAACAGAAATTAGGTATTGAAAAAACAGATTACTTTGGATATTTAGGGGAATCCTTGTGTTTTAAAATCATTGGTGGTTCCACTTCATGCTGTGTGATTTGATCTTTGGCCTATACTGCTCTTTCTGATATATATGTCCCAGTGAGTCCAGCCCTTGGCTGGCTCCATGTTGCATTTCCATCTCTTCCCATGCATTGCTCTGCATTTGTAATGATTTTAGATTTTTCCAGTCTAGCATAAAACAGACTTTCGTGGCATCCCCTGCTTTCATTTCTTCTCCTTCCCTTGCCTCCTCACCTCAAAGAGCAAAAAGTCTTACAAGAAGGGAAATGGTCAGATCTGTGAGAAAAGAAGGAAATCTGCCAGAAGAGATTAGCTGGACTGTGCATACACAGCTGTGTGCTCTGGAATGAATCCAGTCATATTTGTTTTCCCTTGTTCTATTTTTCCTAAATTTTCCTTTAGTTTATCCCCAGTTTGGCTATGTCTGATGCTAGTGCCAGATTCAATGAGATTCTTCAAACCTCGGTGAGACACTTGCCAGTTTGACTGCCTACCTTAAGCTTCAGAGTCAACAACCCAATGACACAGAGTAAAGTAACTCTCTCCCCAAGGAACTGTAAGGCTTGGCTTTTGTAGGCTCAGAAAATCTTTTGCATGTTGTTCATATTATATTAATTTTGAGGACTGACAGTGCTGTATTTTCAATGACAACAAAAACATTTGTGTGTTTATTTTTGTAAACGACAGCTCATATTCTGAGACAGCCATGTGCTGGCAGCCTGGCTAGTTGAGCTATTCCAAACTGGCCCAGTTTGTCTTGGCATCAGCAAGGAGGAAATGTCTCATTCAGCACTTGGCTTGCCAGGGAAGGTCTCATTGCTTTTGTAGCAGTGCAGAATGACTGGCTGCTACCCTTGCTGCAAAGTTATGAATTGTACTCTTTCTCGACTAGGAAGTCAAGTCTTTACCATGAATGGATCTATTTGACCATCTACAGTACCACACACATTCTTACTGGCACCATCTGCCTAAACCTGGAAGCATGGCAGCACATACCAACTTCAAAAGCAAGCATCCATGTAGCATCCAACTGAATATTAATTGTATCAAACACAAATTAACAGAACTGTGTTTCAGGCTAGACTGAGAGTGTAAGAAACAAAGATGCCTTCTTACAGGCAAAGCTATCAGCTTAAGTTTCATAGTCTAAACAAATCTGTTTGTTCCATGATATTTTACCACTAAGAAAAGAAAAGAAGAAGGAAAAAAAAAAAAAAAAAAAAAAAAGGTCAATAACTTGCTTTGAGAGTCATCCAAGTAGCTGGGAGTAATTTCATTCTTTCTCCTCTCCTTGTTATTTGACAGAATTTTGACTAATCTGTTAAAAATGTAAGGTGGCTTCCCACATGACAACAATGAGGGCAAAGCCCCTGTTGTACAAACTCACAGGCCACTCATCTCCCAACCAAGCCTCAGGCTTCCTCCAAGGCAACCCAGGGAGGTATGTGTTTAGTTTGCTGTCCTGGATGATGCTGTTAACCACAGTATGGCAACTCTCCCAGAAAACTGCCAGTGTCTAGATTGGCCCTTTGATGTTCTGCTGCTCTCACAGTCAAAGGGCAGTTTGGTCCAGAAAGTGGCAAAGAAAGATGAATACAACCAGTAAGTATTTCCTCAAGCAGCAAAACACATGAAATCTACTTCTGGGTAGTTGGGCCTCACAGGTGTCATCTCTAGTAGCCAGGGTAGAAGGTGCTGGGATATTTGTAATGTGTTTGCTCTCATTTAACTTCTCTTGTGTTTCTTAAGAGTTGAGCTCTGGTTACAGCCTTACTGGGGATATAACAGGACCTGTCTTTCTGCTGCCCAGCAGCCAATTTTCATGAATATCTCAGCAACCTGATTATTTCTGAGACCTCTGCCCTCTTGTCAATTTTGATTGGAGTTGGCCTGGGAGTTCAAAAGGCTGTAACAGTTTGATCATACAATCCTGGCTTCCTTAGGAAAGCAATCTAAGGAACAAACAAACAGAAGTCCTTACAGAAATATTCCCTTGACAGCTGAGGGTTTTTTTTTTTTACATCAACACCTTGACTTCTATGAAGATTTTTACCTTCATTTCTCACAAAGATAGTCTTACAGAGCAGCCACCAAATGTGGAATGGAAGTGGTTCTGGAGTGACACCATTACAAGCAGGCTTACATTGGCATTAGACTAGTCTATCCCAGTGGGAGTCATGGGAAATGAACAATGGGACCCGGGTGTCCTGCCAGCATCACCCCCTACACCTACTGCAGAGGATAACCTCTTGCAGAGTAATTAGCAAAACTCAGAGTTGAGCTGTTCAATGTACAGAATGTACAGGAGGAGTTGCCCAAATGGACACTTCCCTCCAACCTGTCCTCCTCGAATCCTGCCCAGAGCTGCTGCATTGAGTGGTGTAGGGGCACCAGCTCCATCCATAGCCTGAGACTAGGGATAAGAAACAACACCTACCCGTGCTGCCAGCTGGTTTCCAACCCGACTCGGTGGGCTTGCTTGCCCGGAGGAGTGCAGGGAGCTCTGAGTCACCGCGGGGCCCCGAGCTAGGCACTGGGAGATGACCTGGACAAAACCCTCTGCAAATCACAAGCTGTGAAACGTCCACCCCGGTGCAGCTTGACTGCAGAGCAGGAGCGCCTCGCTCGGATTCCTCCAGGTTAGCGGCCAGCTTCTCCACCCTCTGCTTTCTCTTTCCTTGTTCTTTCCATGAGCACTGACAGCAGATCTGGTGAAGGGGCAAATTCACAACCGAATCGCAGCAGCCGCCGGTGCGGAAACCCTGGAGAATAGCATGGTCTGAAGCAATATGCTTTGAGATTAATTGTAAACTTTTTTTGCATCTGCCCTTTGCAAAGCAGTTCTTAAAATAATAATAACGGAATGGCAAATATGCCAAAAGCGATTATTTATCCACGTTCAGAGTTATTTGGTCTCGGTCAACTACTGCTGTGCTCCAAACAGGAGGCTGGAAAAGCAAATGCCCGAGTTGGAAGGGAAAACTGACTCCGCGGCCGCAGGGAAGAGCACAGGGAGGGGAGCGGCTGGACCACGGAGCGGGACATGGGGTGGGTGCTGCCCGCGCAGAAGCCCCGGCACGGCACAAAACTCCGGGTTTTACCGGGCTATAAATAAGATAATAAATGATAGGGAACGGCCTCTGGGAGGGCAGCGCCCGCATCTCTCATTTCCCCGGGCACTGGGAACAAGATGCCTCTTTTTAATTTTTTTCCCCCTTCTTTCTTCTGACTTAAAAAACAAAACAAAACATTTTTTTTTCTTTTGTAAGAGGTGTACGTTTAATTATAAAAGGGCCTTTTTCGGTTGTAATCTCTTTCCAGTTCAATTCCTTTGCTGGATAAATCCCTTAAACGTGTTGTCATTCCTTATTTATTGATTGCAGGTATTTGGGGTTTAATTGAGCAAGTCGGTCGTGGCCCAGGGCAGGAGTGGCGCTACATGAGCAATTAAATCTGATTAGCCCGAGCCCTTTAAGCCCCAGCTGGGTGATTGATAACCGAGACCAACATTCTTCAATTGACTCGCTACATCAAAAAGGAGAAAGGCTTAAAGGAGAAACGCATGGGTCCAACATGAAAAATAGCAAAGGAGCCGAGCAGATTAGATTTGCAAAGGAGCTGAGCTAACGGCGAAGGGAGCAGGGAGAACAGCCCTGGTCAGACCGTAAAATAAATCCTTAAGTGTCTTCTCCTTTAAAACTCAGCCAAAACTGCCAAAAGGACCCTAGCTGGAGCGAGAATGGGCAAAGATGTCGGAGTTTGCATTTTAACACCCCTCAGCCCTGGGAGCTGAGGTCCATCCATAAAGCTGTCGTCTGTTTGTTAGTGTGTTTGTCTGCTCCGTCATTACACTTTTTACCGGTAGTTTAAGAAAATAAACTAGCAGGGAGAACAGGAGTAAGTAACCCCCATTTATCAAGCTGATGGATGTCCCATGTCTTCCTCCGGGGGGAGGGAAGTACCTGCCCGCAGCATCCTCCTGCTCGAGGGCAGTGGTACCCGGCGGGCACTCCAAAGATTTGGGGGATAGGAACGCTCCGAGGTTCAAGCCACCGCCTTAGGAGCGGTCTCAGAGCTGCTCTTCTCGGCTTCTGAGCTGGCTGATGCTCCAAGAGGATCTAAAGAATTAACCTTAATTTCTCGGAAGCAGCTACCGAGAAGCACCCTCCGAAGGCATACACTCACACTCCGAATCAGCCTTGTTTTCTGCTTGACATAAGAAAAGAGGGCGTGAGATGGGGTGCAAGCAGCTCCCGGATCTGCCGAGCCCCCGCGGTGCCAGCCCTCCGGGATCCCGCCTTACGCGGAGTCACCGCGCCGGCACCGCCCGTCTCATCCTAAATTACAGCCACGACGACTTGACGGGAGAAATCAAAGCGAAGGGAAAGGGGGGGG
>JAAWXA010000026.1:4412119-4428152 GCA_038090715.1 Florisuga fusca | reverse complement strand
CGGCGGGGCACGGCGGGGCCGGGGAGGATCCCAGGGTGCTCCCCTCCTGCCTGCCGACTTTTCCCTCGGATCAAAACAGCTTGAAAGCAGCAGAAATCACTGGGGAAGGGAGGAGGACGTCAGCAGGAGCTGGACTTCTAAAAACCGTTCCGCCCCATAGGCTTTAATATTAAAAACCCCCTAGGAGTCTCAGACACTGTATTAATTAGTGCAACCACCCATGAAAAGTTGGGTTTGGAACAGCATTCTTTGCCCTGTGTGAAACAGCAACCCTAATAAACAATTGTTAACTTGGCCTATTGCCTCTGGTAAATTACACAGCATTAAAAAATAATGCTTTTCATATTAGGCAGTAATTAAAGGTTGGGACAGCTTTAAAACAAGAGGGGGAGGGGGGGGGGAATCAAAGAAAATATAAAAATGTTCTTTCAAGAGTTATGGGAGGCTAATAAAGTATGTCTGTTATAGTGCACCACTTTGCCCCCAGCTACAGCCAAACTGGAGCCACTGCAATTGCCTCTCAATAAGATAATGATATTCCTTTCTCTGCTATTAAAAGGCTCCCAGTGCAAACTTAAAATGATTTATTTAATTTAAGAAATTATGAGGTGTAACTTCAAAGCGTAAGCCGTTAGTAATGGAAAACACCAGGTTGTTTAAAATTATAATAATAATTGTTTGGAATACAGTGACATCAAAGTGCTTTCATCACCAAATAAAATATAGCACAGACCCCCAAATCCAGTGGAGTTTATTGAGTAGACATTTTTTGGCGTGTTTTTATTATTTCCTTATCAAGAGACATTATTTTAGCAGCTCCTTTTCTCAGCTTTGATGTTTTGACAGTCTTAAATTAATTTTATTGCATTTTTTTGGCTCGGAGATGGGAGATTATTCTGACTGCTTATTTTTCATTATGACTTTTTTGTTTTCAAGAACCGGTTTGTTATTTAACACAGCACCTTGATAAACGCAGTTGAAATGAATTGGCCATTACAGGTCATTAAAAAGCAAAGAATTCTGTTTTCAAGCAATCCATTACACGTCTGGGAAAATATTCCTACTTAAAACAAACTTTGTGTTGAACGCTGGCATAATCAGTTTAATAAAACGGGTAGAGCATACTTTTAAGGAACATGGTTTTTTCTTTACGAGATTCTTACTTATTCAAAACACAGCAATCTAAGAAATACATATACAGAACAGTTTGCCAAAAAAGACCTGCCTTTACAGCAAGAATATCACAGAATGTTTTTAATTTCCTTGAACAGTGTTATAAAACGTTAATCGTACATACATTGCTTGAGACTTTTCCTTCCCAAGCAAAGTAGAATTATTTCAATCCCCTTTAAAAAAATGGTAGCATTTTAAAATATACTGCAATTGCAGCTTTATAGACCGGTATTTCCACTAAAACAGCAGGGACAGAATTGCTCTGGTGTTAAAAGACTGAAATATAATGGCTGGAAAGATTTTTATTCCTTTCGTGTTGGGAACTGCTAGTTGGATACTAGTTGGGAACTGCTGGTAGCACCCGCCAAATGCCTTATGAATTACGATGGAAAACAAACATCGAGGGGATAAGAGCATCAAACCTAAAAAAAAAAAACAAAGCAAACCCCAAAAAAACAAACTCAACAACAAAAGAAGTCCCCAAAGCCACCTCCCCTGCGCGGAGATGTCCGGCTTCGAAAAGGATCGTGAACAGTGAGCGGTTCGTTCCTGGGTTTCCCAGTGCGGGGATGTACTGTGCAGTTTCCCTGAGACCCCTAAGGCTTTTCACTGGAAAAATACCCCCTTGCTGTAGAAGGGGGGAAAAGCAGAATAACCACCTCGTTTTGATTTTGCAAGATTTCCTACGCAGAGAGCGTGGACACTGCTGAAAGTAGGTTAACTTCGAGAACTGAACCCCTGAAAAGGCTTTTTAAAATCTACCTGGTGGCTACTGATCGTCGGCACTAGAAAAATACACTCACACGGGGAAGAGGAGGCGTCGTTGGCTTTTGTTTGTAGGAAATTTTTTAAAATTATTTATTTATTGGGTATTTTTTAAACATTTTATTTATTTATTTAACCTATAGAGATGAGCGTTAGTTTGCAGGAAAATGAACCCGGGCTGAATAGAGGGGGAAATATAGGGAACCGAGAGAGAAACAGAGAAAGCAAAATGATAACTTCCCTATCTGGGCAGCCCTGGATCGGTGGGAACCGCCTCCAGCGCAGCTTCTCCGCGGACTCGCTGGCTACTTGTGCGGGAGCTGCGCGTAGCCGGGGAAAGTGCGTGGCTCGGAGCCTCCTTCCGTAGCCCCGGGGGCTGCACGGAGAGCCTGTGATGTGGTGGGTCGTCCTTTGTCACCCCCCGGCCCCTCACCCCTAAAAATGCAGCAAAGCCGCAGGTGTGTGCAAATCGATTCAGGTGCCTCCATTTGTGTCCCAAGACGCACGGACTGTGGAAGTCTGAGATGTGCAGCTCACCATTATAGAGATGTATGTGAGCACTCGTTCGCCGTAGTGCGTGCAAATCCCCTGTGCGGCCGTTTCAGCGTCAAGGACACCGCACAGGTGCTGGCACTCCGGGCAGGGATGTTGCTGTGGGGACCCGTTTGCCACGCGGTTCTGCCCGGCCGGGAGGTCATTTGCGCCCCCGGCTCCCTCCGGGAGGATCCTCGGAGCAGGTGTCCGCTCCTGCTCGGAGTACCGGGGGCGCAGAGCCTCCCCCGCTGCCAGGAGCCGATGCCCAGCCGGGATCGGCTCTATCCCCGACGGGACGGCCCTTGAGGGACGCCGGGGAGCCGGGGACGTACCGGGTCTCCCCCCACCTGAGGTGGGTGCCCGCTGCCCTCGGCCTCGCAGCGAGGCTCCCGGCGGAGATCAGCCCCCGGCGCTTTCGGACACGCCGGCTCACAGAGGCGCCGCAGCCAGCGAGTTTTCCTCCTTCCCCATAAAATGCAGGAATTCCGGGGTTTGACAAGGCAACGTGACAACATGAAATGCAGGCTCCGAGCGCCCGTGGCTTTAGGTAATGAACGGTTGGCCGTAGCAAGTCAGAAAGCCCATTCCTAACTGTTTATGTCAACAAATCCATACGTCGTGAATTAAGGTCCCGGGAGAGCTGGGCTGTGACCGGCTGGCCTGAGCCGCCGTTCAGCACGTCGGGATTTTAAGGATCGGGAAAATTTATCGCGTTGTTTTTTGTGTTTATTATTTATTGTTCTAGTTATTTTTCACTTTCCATTGGAAATTTGGAATATATAGATGTACCTGGAACAGATGCCAACTCCTTTCAGTCTCACTCAACTTCTAATCGTCGCATCTGCTTTGTGTCAGAAAATACTTTGGGAACAATTTAACTTTGCGTTAAAATAACTAATTAAAGCCACACCTTCACAGCCTCTTGCGAAAGTGGAGGAGGAATTTCAGTAAGTGCATCGCTTTTAATGGTAGCATTCTGATTTCCCTGCCTTGCTGTAATTTATTCAGTTACAGATCTGCCTGCGGGGCAGCTCCCATTAGGCCGATGATGAAGTCTCATGAGTAAAGCTTGACACCTCCCTCCTAATAAAATATAATACTCAATTAACTCGGCCTTTCTGAAGGCTTTAATTGGAACAAGTTAATAATGGGCGCAGGGTGAATTGTCATACCATCCGCAAGCTCCGGGAAGGTGTCACGGATCTGTCCTGCCTTTCCCATAGCAGAGGTTGTAACTGAGATTTGGAAGCTTTTCCTTCAACACTCTTGTGTTCTGCAATAAATCTGTATCCATTTAGGGATCTATCATAACACACACAAAGCTCCTGCGCTCAAAGAATTTCCAGCGAGAAGATTTAGCTGTAATCCCTGACACAGTTGATTTATGCTGAAGGTTAAAAAATACCGCTGGTTTATTTATAATGGGCCCAGCCCAGCTAAGAAAGCACCCGGAACAATCGGAGGGGGAAGGATAGGGGAGAGGGGCTCTTCACTCTGCCCTGTTGTTACGGGATAATACGGGAAAAAGGAAGCCAGAAAAAACTGTTGTCTCCAGTTTTTATGCGGCAGTAAACGCTAATGTGAAAAGTCTGCATGGATATTATATTCCCCCAGTTTTGTTCCCTGCAGTTGCGAAGGTTAACCGGGTTTGGGAGGACTTTTTGGAGTCGGGAGTGGGGTGCACGGGGCAGGATCTGGCGATACCCTCAACGGTCCGCACCCAGCCCGCAGCCCTCTCCTCACAGCCCAGACCAAGGGGTGTTTTCAATCAACCCCTCTGCCCTTTTCCTCCTCGCAGAGGCGCGGCCCGATCCGGCAGACCTGCCCGGGACCAGGCGAGGTTCGGGTGAGGGCGGGAGGCCCCCCATGGGCTGTGCCGGCCGGGGAGCGCTGCCGAGGCGCTGCCCAGGGAGCAGGGATGCCCGACCGCCCTCGGGAGAGCTGCACGGCTGGGAGGGCACTGGAGAAGAGAGCAGCTCTCTGGGCAACTGGGAGCTCAGCCGAGTTTCATTGCCTGGCTGTTTCAACAGAGGCAAACGCACCTTCTTCTCCCTCTGGGATCCCCGAGGTCACTCCTAATCCAAATAAGCCTCCCATAGCAACATACGCTGTGGGCCAGCATGGGACTTCGGTGTAATATGGGAAATTAAACTCCTGAGTACCCATCCTATCTGGGCCAACACGAGCCCCTCACCCCCGTCAGAAAGGCCAGGGGCAGGTGGCCCAGCACTGACTCCTCAGGAAGCACAAGAGCACGTCCCTTGAGAGAGGCTGTCCTGAAAACTGTGGGAGTACCTGACAGGACATTGGAGTCCTGAAAAGCAACTGTGCTGAAGTATTGTGGGGTCCCTACCAGGTCTTACCCCTGCAAAATAACCTCCAACTACCGCAGGGGCTGAGACTGGTCAACGAAAAGGTGAATCAAAAGGCGAGTCCTGACCAAAAATGGGCACACGAGCTAAGAAAAGTGATGGAAACACCACGAGAATATGATGTTGTAAAGAACAGAGGCGCCTAAAAGTGGCTGTTAAAAACAAGGAAACCTCATAAAAGGTTTGGCTTTCTACTTTGGATTGTTGACTCTTAATTCACCTTCATATGCTGCAAATTTGGCTTTAATTCAGATTCAAAAAGGAGAAATAATAATAAATGCAACCCAAACATTCCTTTGAACTTGACCCAGCACTGCACAACACACACGGAGAGAGAAGTTACCTTTTAAAGAACTCCAAATACTCAAAGACCCACACGCGATTAAACATGTTTTTTCTTTTTTAATTTAATTCGAAATAAGAGATAAGAAATAATAAATCTTCAATAAAATATATAAAATTGTACAAGTCATCCCTTTCAAAGGGACTTTCCTATAGTGGAAGATCGGGGGTGAGGGGAAGAGAGAGGGGAAATTCATCTATAGTAGGTCCCAGACAGTGACAGTGCCTGGAATAAAGCAAAACAAAACCAGCAAAACCTCGTGGCTTTTTAATTTTTTTTTTCCCGGTTTTCTGCCTTTTGTTGTTTCGCTTCTTCCTTTCTTTCTTTCTTTCTTTCTTCCACAACAACACACTAAGAAAATAAATCCAGGATAAGCTCTGCCTTCAGTGCTCCACAGCCTTTGGAGTAACTTTCTCACAAAGTTTAGCAAGAGTAATACACACAATACAATAGTTACAAGAAGCCTGGGGAAGGTACTGCCAGCACTCGGGGAGCTCCCACGGGGACAGCCAGGTTACGCAGTCTCTTGGCATCCCACCGTCCTACTAGTAGAGTTGTTTGTTTGTGATACCTGGATCTCTCAAGAAGGGCTTGAAGCATGAGTCACCTACATTGGCATCCTTTGCAAGGGAATCAGAGGAAGGCTCGGAGGGTTCTTCTATTTAATACAGACAGTTGGAAAGACTAATAAAAAACCCCCCAACATCTCCCAGAAGTGTTAAATGACCTTTTGCTTGCCACCTCTGTGGAAACAACCCACGTCTTCTTTCCCCCCAAAAAATCTTCCTTCCCTTTCTCCTGGTTTTCAAAGGGCATTGAAGAGCCAAGATTATCAGGCTGTAGCCAAAAACTTCTAAGCATGCCAGTAGGAAGAGATAAAGACCAGACTGCCTAATAACCCTCCCTTGCACTTTACCTCCCCTCACAGTGTTTTACAAACACTGAAGCTATTTATACAGATATAGCCATTACAGGAACCAGTGGTGGATAAAGCCGTTGCTCTACATTTAGGGGGCCTTATGCTCATCTTGATGCAAAGATCTGTTAAGGTTTGGGATGCAACCTACCCCTAGAAATGCAGGAACTTGCTGGCTCTGAACTTCACTTGGACTCTATTGGGTCTAGTTTCTATTTACATGGTGTCTCTAGCTAAGGGCTCTGCTTTCTTTAAAAACAAAGCAAAAACTCAACCAAACAAACAAAAAAACAAAACAAAAAAGAAAACAACAAACCAAATAAGAAGCAAAAAAACAATCCCCCAAACAAACAACAAAACCTTGATCATACCTTTTTATTTTGCCTCATGCTCCCATATTAATTGATGACACTAGAGAGGGTGGGTTTAGGGCATGTACTACTCTTACTTTAAATGTGTGTTGGGCCCTGTCAAGAAGGTGTCAGGAAATCTCTGCCTCTGTAAGGTGAAATTGCTTTTTCACCCATTTCTTTTTACTCTAGTTTTACGTGCACTGTATAAAACCCCTACATTTGCTCAAATGTTAGGGGTTTTGTTTTTTTTGTTTTGTTTTGGTTTTTTTAATTTTCTTTTTTATTTTTATTTTCAATTTTTGTTTGTTTTTTTTGTTTGTTCATTTTTACATATTTTTCTCTTTGAGGATCAGACTCTGAGCACTCAGAGCACTTTTAGAAGACACCCAACCTTAGTATACAGGAAGTCTTGCTTTGCTAACCCAAACTCCTGTATACTCAGGATGTCAGATAGAAGCATGCAGAAAGAACGGCCAGTACTGGTTGGGGTACTGTCTTCTCAGGGTTGGACATGATCCATCAGGAAGTCTGTCTCACTGTCCCTTTGTCTTTCTGATCTTCTTAGGATAAGTGGTACATGCTATATCCAACAGGAGTAGCATAGAGTCCAACAGGTGGGATAGGAAGCACAGGTCTGTGAAAAGGGTAGGATGTTCCATAAAGTGAGGCAGCCTGAATGGGAGAGTTGATGGGGAAAGGAAGGCTGAACCCTGAAGGTAACATGGGCTTCGCTGCCATTTTGAGCTTCTCTAGCTCAGCCTCCTGCAGTCTCTTAGCCTTGGCCCTCCGATTCTGGAACCAGATTTTGACCTGGGTCTCTGTGAGGTTGAGGGAGCTGGAGAACTCGGCTCTCTCAGCGATGGACAGATATTGCTTCTGACGGAATTTGCGCTCCAGAGCCAGCAGCTGGGAAGTGGTGAATGGGGTTCGAGGCTTCCTATTCGTCTTGTGCTTCCTCAGGGTGCAGGCAGTGGGGCTCAGGTGTCCTGCAAGGAAGGGAAAGGCCAGTTATCAGAAGCAGGGAGACCTGGGTGCTCTGGAGAGATGTGCTGCACTTAAGGGCTCGGGCAGGTAAAGGGGTAGTATCTGAAGGGAGAGTCCCACTAGGTGATACTCTAAAAGCAGGGAATGCTTTTGCAAGTTTATCTGGAAATCTTTTCCTGGTCAAAGTTAAGAACACAAGACTTCAGCAGATATGCTGGGAAGTGAAATCTGTGTTCAGTGATTTCAAAAGGACAGCTTGTAGGCAAACAGGGCATAAAGGATTCACACATACACACACAGAAGATGACTTTAGAAGTCACACCATAGGGGATCTACAGGGCACAAAACAACTGTCTTGCCAGCTGCAGAATTGGACAGAACCCCAACAAAGCACAAGACAGACACATATGCAAACGCAGGAGATCTACAAAAGGGCAGTGGTGCAAGCAACAAGCCCAGCCCAGCCTGCTGCAGGATTTCTCCAGCAAGGGTAAGACGTCAACCCTATCTTTTTAGTGACAGCTGAAGGAGTTTGTCTGATAATTTTTGTGATTTTGATAACTGGGAATTTTCCTTCCTATTTTTCTGCTTGAAATCAAGAGCAAATTTTATTTCTGCTTAGCGACTTTTCTTTTCAGTAAGTAGTTTCTGTTTTTCAGCAAGCATCAAAAAAAGAATAGAATTGTGCACTTGCCATTCAGTATTTAGCTTCTATACATTTGTTGATTAAAAACCCCTAATACAGCTATAAATACCCCCCTGCAGCTTCTGTAGCCAACCCAAGTCAGGAAACCTGCTACTTTTTGTGTTAGTTTTATAACCCAAATACCAGGTTAGGGACATATGCCCAGGGTGGCACATCACTGACTTTTCTCTATATTAATTTTATGTATCACGAATTATTCTGCAATCTAAAGATTAGTGTGCCTAAGTTGAAAAGCTCAGCAATTCGGCTGTGTTTCCAATCACTCCTGGAGCATACTACAAGCCACCCTGGCACTCCAGCTTGATATAGAAAGTGACATGCAGGCTGCTTTTTCTTAGGAGGCTGCTAAATTTTATTCATGCTGTACTGTCTGGCTCCAACACTTGTCTGTATTTGCAGGTCGTGTTTTCTGAACATTTTTCACTTATCTCTTATTTATTAAAATAAGCTGGTCCACGGAGCTGTTTAAGTGAGTATCATGAAATTAAAAAAGAACAAAACAAAACACCAAACACAAAAAACGAGGGAAGTGCTCAAAAGTTCAGAAAGGGGAAGGAAAAAAAGCTGCAGAAGAAACTGTTGCATTTTGTTTCTTACTCTTTTTCTAGATAATGAAAGCGAAAAATAAAGTCCTCTTAGAAAACAACTTGTCAAATACTATCTTACGATTATACGAAGGCATTTAAATAATGAAGGTGCTCAATGTGACATTTGGTTCATTCCTAAAAATACACTAAATTCACACTACACTAAATCGACACTAAATTCACTATGGTCACCCGTTATTAAGCTCTCTTGTTTAAACACAACCTATTTCTTTTCTCAGAGTGAGGATCTCCAAAGCTCCAGCTAACAGGAGTAACTTCCAGGAGATATGGGGACTACAAGGGGCGACAGTCGCTCCGGGGACTGGTCCCGTCCCAGCGCCTTTCCCGGTTTAGCCCGTCCCGTCCCACCTTTTGCTACGCACCGGGTAAAATGCAAGAACGTGCTTTTAAATTAAAACTCAGACAAATATTTCCCCTGGAATACACCCAAACGATCACGGATTCCTATTCCCTCTCCCCCAAGTGACTGCCAAACTCTGATAAGGAGCAGGGACAATCGCCATTGCAGACCCTGTAATTGCATTCATCCCTTGCTAGTCTCTGCACTGATTTGTTTCGCTGATTTTTCCTCTTTATCCTTTATTTTCTGGTGTCGGACAAAAAAAGTCACTTGGATGCCTCTCCGTGTTGCTCAAAATCGAACATTTACAGTACTTCCCCCAGTTCATCTCACCCTTAATATTAATAATATAATAATAATAAAAACATATCTGAGGAGTTCTCATGTCAAAGCCATTCACGGGGAGACGGGCCACTTGCGGGAGAATCGGTCATTGCCTCTTGCTGTCACCTCCGCTCCAAAGGGGTCGAGAGCCAGGAGATGGGAAATCAGCAAGATGATTGAGGCCGAAGTACCTTCCCTCCCCTGAACATTTATTTTATTTTTTTTTTTTGCCACAAACCCCGCTGAAATCACCGGACTTATATTCCCTAACTCCCTAACTACTGAAGTCCTTCACAAAGATATTTTGAAGATCTCACGAAGTGCCAGTTTAAATAGAGGAAGAGGAGGAATTTCGAAGGGAAAAAAAAAAAAAAAAAGGTGTACTAGGGGAAGGTTAGGCCTCGTCTAAGTCTGGAGTTCAAAACAGTGTTAGGGCAGGGGGTCTGCATAGGAGCAAAGTCTTCACGCCTTTCCAGAATACTTGAGAGTACATGAAAACTGAAAACAGGAGGTGCACAGGGGGTGACACGAACGGGCTGCTTCCCTCCTCCCCCAGCATGCTAGAAATCATATTAATTCAGGGTTATCACGAAGGGAGGGAAGCAGATGGAAGCTAATTCGAAGTGACTGTGTCCCCAAAAGAGGAGCTGTAATAGCAGTGAACTTCCTTCTTACAGTATTAGATTACAGGAAAACGCTTGCGATACTGTCCAGCTCAAGAGTTCTCATTCGTAAAGTCATAAACTTAAAAAAGGCAGAGCATTTAATTGACACCAGGCAGCTCAGGGATGCGTTAGGGAGAACGGATCAATATGCTCATGCAGGTGTACAGCGGCCCAGGCTCTGGGCGATAGGCAGGCAGTCTGGAATTGCCGGGCTGCATTTTTCACCTTTTCCTGAAATAATTTGGAGTCTTTTTATTTTTTAAAAATAAGCAATAGTGTTGTTTTTTGTGTTTGTTTTTGTGTGTTTTTTTTAAAGGGATCTCACTGAAAGCGAAATGCAATTAGGCGCTGACAGAGTAGCACAGCTCGAAAAGCAAAAGGGTTTAAGAAGTGAACTGTCACCTCCGGCCCGCGTGTCCCTAAGGCGCTGGGAACGGGGTCGGGAGATATCGCAGGGACTCAAGAGGTCCGTCCCAGCTCGGGAAATTTTGACAGGCTGCATGCAGCGGGGGAGAGAGAAACAAGCAGGGGAGACCGCGGCGGTAATCAGCGTGCGGAAAAGAGCGTAAGGCTGGAAGGGAAAGCCCCCGAGTATTTGGGAGCGAGAGGATTGCTTTGCGAGGTTTAGTGCAAAGCAGAAGGGAACAGGGAGAGTTTCCATTTCTCTCTGCAAAGAGATAACACCGTTGGAGAAACTGAGCCACCAGCGAGCCGTGTATCGGGAAAGGGAGATAGTCCGTGGTAGCTCACGACCTTTCTGTGATCTTAAAAGCATCTTATATGTATGTACATGTGTATATAAATATATATAAATATATAACTATAACGTATATATGAAGAAATATGTAACCCTTATAAAAATCACAGTCGTAGGTAGAAACACATATAACAAACGATAATAGATGCGTACGCATATGTCTAGCGCGCTCCTGGAGCCCGGGGAGAAGGGCAGCTCGGGGGCCGGGGCTCGGACCCCGGGNGCCCGCCCCCGCAACCCCCGCCGCCGCTTCCCCGGCCACTCACTTGGCGGAGGGGAGTATCTCCCGGCCTCTTGGATCCAGGACGTGCCGTCCTCCGAGTTCTCCGATTTGACCGAAGCAGTGTCGAAGGTTTTTGTAAGCGCCCCGGGAGGGCTGTGCGCGTCCCGGGAGCTGTGGCCCGGCAGTAGCAGGTTCCTGGAGGTGCCCACGGCCGCCCCGTCGGCGCTGCCCCCCGCCGCGGCCAGCGGCAGCTCTTTGAGGGGTTTCTTGTCGGACATGAGGGCTTCCACGCTGAATGGCAAGCTGGACACCTTGACTTTTTGGTGCTCCTCGGCGCCGGCCGCCGGGCCCTCCTCGTCGGAGGAGAAAACCTCCTTCGCCTTAGAAGGAGAAGCCATCGCGGGTGCGGAGGGAGGCTGGAGCGGAGCCGCCCGGGAAGTTGTGCTGATCCTCTGCCCGGCCCTGCTCGGGGACTGCGGGAGTGAGCGCTGCCGAACCGCCCCCCTTTTTCCCCCCCTCTGGGGGCTCCCCGGCTCTTTCCTCCTTTGGGAAGTGGAGTAAACGCCCCGCGGGCCAATCAGAGACCGCGCTGGGCCCTGACGTCGCGGGGTGACTCATGCCATTGGCTCGGGAGGACGAGGGCGGGGCGCCACCGGTTTTTTTTTTTTAATTTTTTTTTTTTTTTTTTTCGGGGTTGATTTTGTTTGGGGTGCTCCCCCCTCCCCCCTCCTCTCTGAAATGAATTAGGAGTTAATGACACGGGCAGCCAGCGGAGCTGTGCTATTAAGGAGTCGTCCAGGGCTGTAATCATACCAAAGCAAAGGAACAAAAAAAAAAAAAAAAAAAAAAAGCCGCCGGAGTAATTAAGGCTGATGATTAGGCGAAGACGAAACTTTAGAAGATCGCGGCTCTGCCTCCTCTCTCCGCCGGTCCGGCTCCTCCTGGTCCCCCCAGCCGCTCACCCGCAGCCCCGTCGGGTACCGCCGCTCCCAGCTCCTCCGGCCCTCCCGGAGCGGAGTCTGCCCGGCCGCGTCCTCTCGAAACGAGGCGCTTCTCCTTTTGCACGGGGAAGGGGGGATGCCGGACCCCCTCGCAGCCAATGCCCCCGTGGAGAAACGCGGACGCCTGTTCCGTGTCTCTCATATTTAATCCGAAAAGGGGATTTCTGTTTGCGTTTCCTCGGCACCACGACCCGAGTCGGGCAAAACCACTCAGCAAAGGTTAGATCTTTAGATCTGTAATTATTATTTTTTTTTCCAGCGTCAATTACACACGTGATGAATTTAATAAATTAGGGGCATGCAGTCCTTAATTAAGAGGCATATCAAACCAGTGCTATGAAAGACATTGTCTCACTTTTTTTACTTCCTTCCAGTGGCATGAATAAAGAGGATCCTTCCAAAAGCATTCCTAATTACCTCACAGACAAAAGCAAACACATATTGTTATTTTCATAATTATTTTAATCTTACATCGGGCGTTATTTTATGTTGTGCCCACAACTTTAGCGTTTAGGTTTTGACATTAAAAAAACTACATTAAAAAAAATTCCTGGTTTTATTAAAAAAAAAAAAAAAGAAACACAGCTTCCTATTATTATTATTGTGAGCAGCTTTGCTGTCATTTAGTAATGAAGGCTCTGGGGCTGTGTGGTCCAGCTCCTTGCCCCATGCCCTGACTTCAGGGATGGCTAGGATGGAGCTGCGAGCTTGGTCCTGGGCAGCTACAGGACTCTGCTCCCTGCACAGTTATATTATATTCCTTCCACAAAACGTGCAGGATTTCACTAGCTAATCTTGTGCTCAATTTGGTCACCTGATAGAGACCTGCCAGCCCTTGCAGCAGTCCTGAAAGTCCCCAATCCTGCAAACACGAATTCCCACTCTCTCTGCATCCTGGATGATTATACCTTTTCCTAGGGGAAAGCTGTTTGTTCCCTAATTTGGGGAGAGGAATCAATCTGATGTGGATTTTCTTTGGGATGTGCTCGTCTACAAAAGCCAGGCCTGGGGACCATCTTGAGGAAGGGGCTATATTGAGCAGACTGTGCTGGATATAAGGGTCCCCCTGGGCTCTTACAGCTCCAGTCATCCAACCCCCCCAGTCAGCCAACAAGTAACTGAACCACCCCAGCCCTGATAGTATCTTGGCTGGTGCCACAGATAGCAAATTGGGACCAGGGCATGCAATTTCATCGTGGGAAGCCATGTGGGAGTACAAGTACCAGGTGTGTTACAAAACCCCACTCATCAGTGGGGCTAATAGTGGGGTTTGCACTCATTACTTATTGCTAGAAGTGTTGCTGCAGATCTCAATGGGTTAAGGATTAAAGACAGGCCAGATCTGCAAAGAGAGGTGATGTCTTTTCTTGCCTCAGCTCAACACACCTCACAGAGGCAGCTTGCAGTCTTTTGAGCAAAGAAGCCCTATTCTGGTCTTTTTTTCCAGGAGTGAAAAGAATATTTGATCCCACAAACTGATGCCTCTCCAGTTGCTCTTGCTATCTCTAGTTTATCACTTCTTCCTCACAGAACTCATGTCTTTACTGGGAGATACAAGAGATGCAGTTCTGCAATTAGCCAGCCCCGGCCTTGCAAATTCTCCTGCTGCACTGGGGTTGAGTTTTTCCATCTTCTTCCCCACCCCCCCCCCTCCCCTTCCTTTCCCTTCTCCATGCTTCATGCTGCACAGTGACAAGTAAATGAGAATTGATGGACATGCAGGAACAATGCATGTTTGTCAAGAACAATGCACTGCTCATGGAAAGCCATTGTGGGGCTGCTGAAAATGCTACAGATAATTATACCACACTCCCAAAGTCAATGCCTGCTGGAAGGGCGCCTGGGGAAGGAGAGTTCTTAGGAGAGCAGGTCATGGTGACACCAGTCATGTCCCCTGAGTGCAGCTTCTTTCCCCAGCTGCCTGGCTGTGGCATGGGTGTGCAAGCTCACACGCCATCCCCATGGGCCTGGACAGGCTTCTCCTGGAAGCCTGGGAAGGAGGGCAACCAGGGGACAAACTTCTCTTGGCACAGAGCAGAATTTCCCTCATTCATCCTGGTTTGGCTGTCTTTTGGTTGCCACAGGGTTGCCCGGGACAAAAAAAAAAAAAAAAAAAAAAAAAAAAAAGGAAAAGAAAAAGAAAAAAAAAAAATCGTAGGGCTTGCTCATGGCTTTGCCCTCTTCAATGTTAGTTCATTGCAAGGTTGAAAAATTTTTTTTCTAAAGTCTGAACTTGAAGGTTTCTCTCCTCCCTCACCCCTCCCCTCCTTTATTCTCCTCCTGTCAGTTAAACACGGGAGAATGAAGCCCCACTCGATAGTGAATACGAGACGGAAACCTTGCCGAGACGGAGTTTGGAGAAAATTCTAGGAATTAAGGCTTTCCCCCCTACCCAGGATGTCAGAGTGGCAGCCCAGACTCAGGCCAGCAGGCAATTCTCCCCATCCGGTAAACCGATGTGAGTCCGGGGGCTTCCCTCTGCTTCAGGCTCACCCCTCGTGTTCCCCGGGTAGACCCCACTACCATGGAGGGCAGTCCCAAGGGCTCCGATGTCGGGGCTCGGGTGCCAAACCCCAAGCCTGTGTGCTCCCAGCTCCGAGCCCCCGACAGAAGCCGCCGCACGGCCGCAACCCAAAGATTCCCAGAAAACCTTTAACACCCCCGCCCTCAGCACCCCCCAGCACCTTCCCCGCCTTGGGCAGAATCAGTCCCCGTGAACTGGGGTGGGCTCTGGGCGCCCCGGTCCTGGGGCTCTCAGCTGGAGTGGGACGGGGCGGGAGCGCAGGGGGAGGAGAGACGTTGCAGACAAACTGAGGCTGTTTTGCAGGCGCCAGGAGCGGGGAGATGAAAGGGAAGCTCCTGGGGGAAGTTGCTGTGCTGTTTGACCGGCTCCAGCAGCAGCGACGGTCCGTCCCGGCCAGCTCCTCCTCCTGTCCCCCCTCCTCCTTCCTCATCTTCAACCTCTCCAGGGTTTCAGACTGCCCCTCGGCCCACCTCGGCCTCGCCTTTCTCTGCCCCGGGGCGGAGGAAGGCGACGGGCAGACACTGCCGCAGCATCCTTGCTCCGGTATACGTCGGGCCGCGGGCAGCATCCCCACCACGAAATGTCACAGACTCCTTAGTTTGTGATAGCTGGTGCTGTGTCTTGGGGGGTGTTGTCCAATTTCTCCAGTCCCATCGGGGTGAATCAGGAGAGAACACGTTCGCATCACTGCAGGAATGATGCTCTGTATATCCAGGTCACACAAAGCACCAGCCCGTGTCCTTTACAAGTCTACCCGCGGGGACAAAACGCCCGAGGGAAGTGGGAAGCTCTTGTTCTGCGTGTTCTCCGAGAGGAACAATCCCACAAGCATTACCCCCTCCTTTTATTATCGTTTTGCTTAATAAGCTGCGCTCTAAAGAGAAGATTTTTTTTATTGTTTTGTAGCGAGCTTCTCTGAGGCTAATAATATGTGGAAGTCCTTTAAGAGTGGAAGATAAAGCTCCCGGTTTGAGTAGAAATAAAGGAAAGAAAATGGAAGCTGAGAGTGCATCGAATCTAAGTTTTACCCCTAAACTAGATGTATACCGAGGTAATATTTGATGTGTCAGATATTGAGGGATTTTTTTATCTCATCGCCTTGCTCCAGATGAGACCTGGAGCCAAGAGAAAGGCATTGTAATAATAGATATTATTAATTTTTCTCCAGACCCTAGAAAGGAATGAAAAAGAGCAGAACATCAGAACTTCACAGTGGTCAGGTTTGGTTACCGACGCTTCGATCTAGATACTCCTCTGGAGTCTTTTGGACTCCGTTTCTGAAACCGTTTTGACTGTGGCTGCTGATCCCGCTCCTTTGCGGCTTGCGGGGAACGTTTCCTTGAGCATCCTCCGGCCATCCCCGGGAGGACACACTGCTCCAGGAGCCTGGGAGGGTGGGAGGGCTCTGCCCGGCTGAATTCGCGGATCCCGGTGCTCGGGGAAGG